>CM060080.1:3741051-4078551 GCA_030533445.1 Cyprinodon diabolis
AGTGTGAGTGGCCATCTGCTGAGGCCGACTGGGGTTCAAGGAGACAGAAGCAGATAAAAAAGGCAACTGTCAGCCAGCTCCACAGGCGGCCCCTTCCAGGAAACACACAGCCAGGCAGACGAGCTCCAAACCAGCTCCCATGTCAGAGGATGAAGAGAGCACATCCAGTTAGTCACAGTCAGAGAAACAGGACTACACTGGAAAACAGGCCAAGCTCCAACATCTATAAACAAAGGTGTTGATGGCAGCAGCACAGCTGATGTTTCTCTCCAGGATGGAGTCACAGCCAAACAGGAACAGACCAGATGAAGCTACTATGAGAAAAAGCAGAGAGAGCAGGACGTTAGAGATTGAACTAACAGATTCTGCAGAGTGGGAGAATAGAGATAGAATGATGAAAAAGGGGACCCTGTGTCCTCCAGCAGTCTAAGCGTATAGCAGCATAACTATAGAGATAGCTCAGGATCATTTAGAGTACCACCACAAATATTAAAGCATTTTCTTGTGGTTTTATGTCTCAGTAGTTTTTAGTCCTAAGTACTTTAGGGTAGTTATTGGAATATCACGTGATTATGACATATGTTTTAGTTTTTGGGAAATGTCAGTTAGCTGTACAGGAGATTCAGCTCTTTACTTTGAATAGGCCATTTCTCTGAATCTTTCCAGTTTACAGTCATTGTATGGAGGTGAACTTTGACTCCAGTTTCAGTCTCTCTGCTGGAACATCCAACAGTTATCCTCCAGAATGAATCAGGATTTAGCTCTGTGCAAACTACACTGTATGAATATCTGGTAAGGATGAAAAATCTTAACTCATTTTCTTATTAGTTTTTTGTTTTTTTACAACTGACAAAACAGACCTTCAGACCTTCTAGGAGGCTTTAGGTTCTAAAAAAAAACTTACTATGACACAAGACAGCACTTCTCTGGATGTTTCATTCAGAAAGTGTGATGGAAATGAAGTTTTTAAACATATTCAGTGGACCAAAATAAATATAAATGAAGGAGATAAGTATCAGAATCAGAAATACTTTAATAATCCCGGAGGGAAATTACTTTTGTTACACGCTCCAGTTACAGTTTTATATAATATATACACACATCCAACTATACAATATAATAAAGATAAAAATAAGAATAAAAAGAGATAAAATATATACACATATAGCTCTTCTGTATATATATCTGTACGTATATCTATGCATATGTAAAAACTAAATCCAAATGAAGTGAAAATCCAAATAAAGTGAAAATCCAAGTAAAGTGAAAATCCAAATAAATTGAAAATCCAAGTAAAAATCCAAATAAAGTGAAAATCCAAGTAAAAATCCAAATAAAGTGAAAATCCAAGTAAAGTAATAATAAAATAAAAACATGCCATCCTCAGCAAATCCTAGGCCAAAAAAAGGATAAAATCAGCCAAAAACAGGCTTATGCAAAGCATGCCTGAACACGTAGCAAACCATTAGACTAAACTAGAATTATCCAGAATGAAAAAAAAAAAAAAAAAACAGGACTAAATCAAATAAAACCTCTTCTTAATTGTCAACCTTTTGCTTCATCTAGCGGAGCTACCTTTGATGAGCATCATTGTAATCTTTTGTGGCTCCAGAGCAGCCATGTTTATTGTCATTATGGATGAGAGCGTTCCCTTTACAGCCAAACTGTTCCTGGTCTTGGTCCTTTTCTAACCTGACTCCGCCAGATGGATTTGCTCCGCATATCCATCTGGAAACCTTCCGTTGAAGTAATTTTGGGAAGGGGCGAAAATACTGGTTAGCTGATTGGCCTATGTTGGTGATAGACGGCCCAAATAAACCAATCAGATCAACGAAGCATATGACGTACTAACAGAGCGATGACGAAGACACAACCACAAGCCAGGCTACTCTTGCCGAAACCAGTCGGGAGAAGAGCAAAAACATCTTTTCCTCTGAGAAAAGCCTCCAGAGCAGTGTTTTGCTCTTCTTTCAGTGAAGAAATACTCTGTAATTCCGATAAAACTTGCTCGATAGCCACGCTAACGCTAGTTTCATCGGCTGAAGCCGCCATGTTCTTTAGACTGAACTGTCGCGCTTCTCGTTGCGTCACACCTCAACCCGCCTCAAAGCCAAGGCTGATTGGACGTTCGTTTGGTGAACGGCTCCAAATTTTCTTTAACGGAGAGTCTCCAGACTGATCTGCGAGTGAAACCTTGAAAGCTCGCGAGATCAGGATGGTCTCACGAGGCTAGTCCTTTTCAGCTCCACCAGAGAAAACACCCTCTCTGCATCTGCATTCGAGCGTGGGAGAACAAGAAGCAGCTCTGCAGAGGTGGGCAAGCCTTTGGAAACAGGTTGCTCACCTGTAAAAAGTGAACCAAGAAAACAAAGCTCAGAATTACACTTAGAGAGTTATACTTTTTTGTATTGTTTCTTTAGGGATGTTGGAGTAAATAATTTCTAAGGAATTATATTTAAACCCATTCAATCAGTCTGAGCTTTAACTGTGATCCTGTATTAATATGCTTGAAGCTGGCTGTAGTTTCTAATTCATTGTTAAAGTAAATATAAAGGAGGAATATTAAACTGGACAAATTGGTTCAAATCTCTTCTGTCGGATCATATCATCAACAAAAGTGTTGAAGGATTGATAATAAGTAAAAAAGATAAAAGCATTTGCCCTTAAATTGATCAGTTAAATATGATCATCTGCCAAAGAAATTATTATTTTACTTCAAAAATGAGATAATTAGATATTATTCACTTGAAATAAGATATTAGAAATGTTTTTATTGTATCTTAAACTTAAATGATCTTATTCCATCTACATATTCTCTTACCTATTTGCTCAAATCAAGTTAAATTTCACTTATTTTATGACAAATATTTCAATTTTGCAGCGTCTCCAACTGTTGTCTGTAGTTCAGTCTTTTAATCTAAAGCTTAGGAGAAAATAAAATAAGAACAAGAAACAGAAGAATCTTTAAATGATTCAGAGACGGCTCGTTCTAAAGCTTCTCTTTTTCTTTTTTTTTTTTAGCAGCTTCTATCTCACCTAGTTCTCTTATTTCCGAAAAATGCCCTAAAGCAACTTTTTTAATGTCTTAATCGACCCAGAGTCTCTACAACTTAAAATATATAAGTTTAAAGATAAAAATGTATATTTTTTTAATAATAACACTTTCAGTGTTTTTTTTATTATTCTATTATAATTAATGATTGACTTAATGAGCTTTAGGTCGTCCTATTTGCACTGAGCTGTGATGCAGTCGGTAATCAGACTCTAATCAATGTTTGGGCCGATTGCTCTGAGTTAAAGGCTGATTTTTATCCACATCCTGCAGAGTTTAAAGCATCTCTGTTGTCTTTTGTGTCGGGAAGAGATGGGCGTGGGCCGGCCCCCCTCATCTAATATTCAGCTGATACTTAAAGCGGGGGATGCTGGATGTGAGCGGCTGAGCTGGCGGAGCAGAGCAGGACCTCAGTAGTGGTCTTTGAACTGCTGAAGATCCTCCAACTTTAACCCAGAGCGGTAAGAAGCTCCATTAACGCTTTATTTTCACCGTAACAGCTAGAAAAGCTGCTGCTTGTATAGTTTAAATGTTTGGGGGGGGGGGGGGGGGGGGGGATTTTCCCCCTGACTGATTCGTTCCCCACCCTCCCATTGTGCTGTGAGCAACAGCCAGATGAGGAGGGTGTGTCCACTGCCTCCTGCTGCCGTCACCATAAAGAAAGGTTTGTTTTTCTTTCTTCTGCTCCACTTGTGGGACACGGTGTGATCTAGAGACGGAGCAGCAAGTGACCCCTGAATGTAGAAGATAGGAAAACAGAGCTGCTCTGCAGATTAGGATTGATTTACTCCTCTGGATTTAACTGAACCTGAACCATCGTGGGGGGGTCCCTTTGTACCGACGGCCCGGCAGGCATGTGACGCTTGAAGTAAGGTATCGACCCGAGCTTCGCTTCCAGGATTAGAAACTCTCAGCAGGTCTGGGTGGTTATTTGGTGAGAGGCAACTTTAACTAATGAGTGACGCTCGTTCAGGAAGTGAGTCGGGTCGTGATGGATGGAAGAACTTTATGAATCATTAATGAGATTTTTATAGATCCACTGAATCCCTCCAACAAAACCAGAGTTAATTCTTTTGTCCTCTAACCCGTTTGGTTTTATAGGAACCTGGATTTCTAAGATCTTGATATTTTTAAACTCGTAGGGAAATCATATTTAAATGTCAAATAATTCTGGCTTAAACATGTATATAATGTAGGGCTGCAACTAACGATTATTTTAAAAATCGATGAATCAGCCGATTATTTTTTCGATTAATCGATGAATCGGATAAAAAATATTTTTTATACTAACCTCTTTATTCCAAAATAAACATTTTAGACAGAACAAACAAGCACACAAGTACAGGTTGCTCATTAACTGTACTGGTGCAATATGAAAAATAAATGTTTGTGTTAAAACTACGCAAACTTACATGAGAAATGTAGCTGTACATCCACAAAATATAGGGTAGTTTGTTTCATAAAGCGCAAAAAAGACATTTTTGTTTATAAAAGCCCCTAAGGGGTTCGAACAATAGGCCCCCCCATTTCAACAAATGAGTTTTTTTTAGACTAGAAGAGTTCTGCCTTTTAAGACAGGAAAGTATAGCAGTTAAAGTTGCTACTTGAGAAAATACTGAACCATAGAGATAAAAATAGCCTGTGATTCAAATTATAAATTGTATTTGGAATAAAAATGAGAGAACTAGGGGTGTTAAAAAACACATCCTCCAAAGACAGATATTTACATGGGAATGTGGCATTTAATTAATTGACATATTACTGATCTTGCTGGATTTTATTTTGCTTTACTTCCATAAATTGCAGGATCTTCTTTACTTTATCTTTGCCAGAATATTTAAACTTTAAAAGCCTTGTCCTCATAATTTGCAAGTTAATTTGTTTATAAAGAAAATATAAACGCTGCTTAAGCTAATTCAAATGAAATTAAAAGTAAAATAAGTAGCCAACCTTATCCCTGTCTGTAACCTACTTACACGGTAAGGAAAGCATCAGATCAGCTACCAGAGAAACTAACGTTACGTTTCCCCACTTTAAAATGAAACAAACATTGTCGCTCACCCTGCTGATCAGCTCTCTTCACTGCCATCGAAGGCTCCAACGTGTTTTCTTTTCAGGTGCTGCATCATAACAGCGGTGCTTCCGCGCCATGTTCATTTGTTTTTACAAAAGTTGCATGTTACGCCTTTTTTCGCTTTACAAAGCGCAGGCTATTTGAATTATTGTGATCAATTTGCGCCGCCAATCCCGGCGCATGCGCGCTTCATTTGCAGTCTGGACGCTGAGGGTAAACATCCTGCGGCTCTGACTGCAGCGCTGAGAGGGACTCCTGCGGGAGCGGGGTTGGGATGGGGGAGGCGCCCCACGGCAATGACGACGGCGGCGGATGACGCATTAATCGCGCGACACAACTAATCGATGATGAAATTCGTTGCCAACGCTTTTAAAAGTCGATTTTTATCGATTTTATCGATTCTTTGTTGCAGCCCTAATATAATGTACTCTTTATCAGACTATATTGTCCCAAAATTTAGAAAATTTCTATTGAAAAACAAAACCCCTGTCTTAAAATCTATGGGGTTTCTTTCCATTATCTTCTGCAGGCCAGTTAGTTCTACGTCAGCCTGAACACCTACATTCGGCCAATCATATATCAACGGTCATCTGTCAATCAAATTTTTGCGGTCATAGCATCTTGATTCATATGTCGCAGCTAATATACGCAACGGTTAAAATCAGAATCCTTTCCTTTCCCATTGAGTTCCGTCGCAGTGTTCACGGGGATGGACGTCTGTGTCTTCGGCAGGCGTAGAGCTAACAGAGCTGGCAGCGTTGCGATAGCCTCGTGAGACCATCCTGATCTCGCGAGCTTTCAATGTTTCACTTGCAAATCAGTCTGGAGACTCTCCATTAAAGAAAATTTGGAGCCGTTCACCAAATGAACGTCCAATCAGCGTTGGCTTTGAGGCGGGTTGAGGTGTGACGCAACGAGAAGCGCGACAGTTCAGTCTAAAGAACATGGCGGCTTCAGCCGATGAAACTAGCCTTAGCGCGTCTATCAAGCAAGTTTTATCGGAATTACAGAGTATTTCTTCACTGAAAGAAGAGCAAAACACTGCTCTGGAGGCTTTTCTCAGAGGAAAAGATGTTTTTGCTCTTCTCCCGACTGGTTTCGGTAAGAGTTTGATCTATCAATTGGCTCCTCTTCGTTGTCACCCTGTTAGTACGTCATATGCTTCGTTGATCTGATTGGTGTATTTGGCCTGTCTATCACCAACATAGGCCAATCAGCCAACCAGTATTTTCGCCCCTTCCCAAAATTACTTCAACGGAAGGTTTCCAGATGGATATGCGGAGCAAATCCATCTGGCGGAGTCAGGTTAGCGTTGCGAGGCAAGGGCTCAAACATGTACGGCTGGAAGCCTTCTACACCAAACCAAGCTTCTGCCGCCCTGGCGTCCTCTTCCACAACATCTTCGTCCCCGCTTTCCTCCTCTAAATAAAAAATGGATGACGGAGGAGACTCATCCACGACCTCCGACACTAAACTCTCCTCCTCTTGCATATTTCCGCTGTCCATAGCGTTCCTCGACAGCGTCGTTTCTAAGTCACCAATTTAGTGCTACTTGGTCCCAATGGAATTTCCCATTGGGAACCTGCTAGCACTAAGTTGCTAACTGGTTAGCAAGATGCTTCCGACAAACCGGCCACAACCAAACTGGCTTGAGAACCTTCCGCCACAACAGTCCCGCCCCCTTGATAAACGACCAATCGCATTGACTTTATTCACTCGTGTAAAGTCGGGCACCACGTTGGAATATTTAGCAGTGGATGTAACGGCTAGTTCATAGCGGAGGAAACGCGTTCACTCAAATATTTTTTTTACTAGTTTGCTGCACGTTTGTCACACGGAGAGAAAATCACAAGTTAGAAAAAAGAAAAAATAAATAAATATCATTAGTCCCTAAAGGGAAGATCCTCTGTGAAATAGTTTGATTCAACCGCATATATTTTTTTTTTAGAAAGGGGCAAATATTTGATGTCATGTCAACCTGTTCCAAAGAGCTACAGACATGCACATGTAGCGTCAATGTGTTGCCATAGCAACGGCTTCTTTCCTTTTCCGTCGGAGGGAAAAGGCTGTACCGTTCTCGTTTATCCACAGCTGAGTGCGACTTTATTGAAAGTGACACCTGATAGTTAAGGGGCCGGTTTGGCTATCAGCCGTATTTTTGGGAGTTTGTGAATTCACAAATCTCACTAAGGTTCATCTTGCTTGCAAGGTAAGAGTTTAGCGAATTCACGTAAAAGCCGTCAGTTCCTCCCTGCTTCCCTCAGCGCTGTCTTCCAGGCAGCGACCTCATCCCTTAAAGCTCTTCATGCAGTCAGAGAAAAGAGAGCAGACAGGAGAGCTGCTCCGTTCTCCAAATACCATGTAGAACAAACAGATGAACAAAGCTGCTGATGATTCAGCAGGATATAAATATATTTTAAATACAGTTGTTAATTTAGTCCCTTTTTTTTCCTCTGAAACTGTTGCACTAAAATAACTACATTCTTACCACACAGAATAATGAATGTGCTTCTGATTACTGTCCTTTTTCCTCAATTAGATGTATGCAGAGTGGATTCAGGCAAAATTATAAAATGTATACATAGAGTTAAGGTTTAGGCATGTTGCATTTCTACAGCATTTTAACGACAGTGATTAATCAATTATTATAGGTTTGTTTCTGATATACACACACAGTTAGCCCTCAGTTAAAATCCTAGAGCAGACCCAGCTTCTGCTTTAACTCTGGCAGGAAGGAGTCACTTGATTCAAAAGTGCATCAGTGTCCAGACTGTTTTTAGATGCATCCATGCAGAGTTTAAAAACTGATATAAATTGGTGCTATTTTAGGGAGGCAGCAGCGTCGGATGTAGGAGTTTGCCCTGTAATTGAAGGGTTGACGGTTGAAGCCCTGGCTCCGGCTTTCAGTGTCGTTCTGTCCTCGGGCAAGACGCATCACCAGAATTGTCTACTGATGTTGGGCGGAGGGCCCGGTGGCGCCACTGTACGGCAGCCTTGCATCTGTCGGTGCCAGGGCAGCTGTGGCTACAGTATAGTTTGCCACCATCATTGTGTAAAGTGTAAAGTGCTCTCCTTTACCATTATTTTAGATCCTTGTGCAAAGATTTATGACACAGGCAGCTGCTCAGTAATAAACTCACTTCTTTCTTTCTATCCTTTCAACAACCGGTCAGTAAGGATCAGCTGCTAAGCAGTTTTTGCACACAGTTCCGTTTCTATTGAATGCACAAAGTTCATAGGGTCCAGATTGTGGCAGCAGAAGCTGCTCTAACCGGAGCGCTCGGTCCACTGTGCCTTCAAAGAATCATTGCTGTTTCAAAATATAGAAGCCGAGAGACGGTTATTCTGCTTCTTTAGCATTCAGGGACTTATTTAACCACCCTGAATGGGTCGCCCCGTCTGCAGGAGCTTCGTTATACAGAGTAAGCAAACTTCATATCAGCCTCTGAGCCCGAGCAGAACCGACTGGATAAAGCAGAGCAGCTAACGACCCCCTGTTAGCCCTCTGCTAATGAGGCCAGTTTGACTTTCTGCTTTTGTCAGCAGAAGGAAAACTTTTTCATATATTGTCAAATAAAGACAAACTTCATTCTACGCCGTCGGAGTCTTTGTGACAAAATACCACAAAGCAGAGCAGAAGTGGAAGGAAAGCGTTCTTGCTTTTTAAAATGTATAACATCCAGTGGAAAGAGCTGCAGAGATCCTGAGTGCAGACAGGAGAGTCTGCCAACAGGACGGCTGTAAGTCATGGAGGTAGAAAGGCTGCTGAAAGAACAGCAGCATATGGGCTGTTTGTTCTTTATAGAGGACAAAGAAACATGAGGAAGCCCACATGGAGGACAGGCAATGAACATCCTGGAAACACGGCTTTCCCTCCAACTGCTACCTACGCAGGGATTTGAGTTGGTCTGTCACCACAATCTGCTGGAAGCTGACATATAGAAATATTAAAGGGGTGTAAATACTTTTGCACTGTCCTGTCTTTTTTTTTCCAGATTGATTCATGTTTTTCATTTGAAAAGTGCAAATTTGATCTAAATCATCTTTATCCTCAGCTTTGTCATGTTTCCTCAACATTTTTTATTATTATTTAGGGCTTCACCTACGGGTTATTTTAGTAATCAATTCATCTATCGATTAAAGTTTTTGATTGGTTGTTTAATCTAAAAGAAACTTTTATCTCTGCTTCTGTCTCCTTGAACCCCAGTGGGCCTCAGCAGATGGCCGCTCACACTGAGCCTGGTTCTGCTGGAGGTTTCTTCCTGTTAAAGGGAGTTTTTCCTCTCCACTGTCGCTACAAGCATGCTTAGTGTGAGGGATTGCTGAAGAGTCAATGAGTCGATGCAATCAGCTGTTTTTTTCTTAGATGGAAAACTTTGAATCAATCGGACTGGATGATCTGGTTGAACTGGAAAGTGCCTTTAGATGACGTGTGTTGTGAATTGATGCTATAGAAATAAACTTGAATTTTAGTAAACTAACTAAATTTCAAAATAAATAAATATTTTAAATAAAAAAAAGATTGAAACATTTTAAATAAACTGAAAATGGCATAAAGTAAAAAAAAAATACATGAATATAAATGTAACAGTGCAGCTATTTAAGCACAATATCAACACTTGTTGGACATGTTTTTTTTTTTTTTTTTTTCAGTGGCGCGGACGTGTTTAACAGGTTGCCATGGATACCACCGCCTCCCTGAAGATGACCTCTCTGGCCGTCCAGAGTCTGTTCAGCTATGTGGAGGAGGAGAATCTGGCTGCTGTCAGGGCCCACCTGGACAAGTTCAGAGATGTTGACTGCAGGAGTGATGTGAGTCGGTCACAGCAGACGGTTGAATAGATGCTGATTCTGTGTTTCTCCAATCTGTTGAAGTTTCATACTATTACAAGGAACTTTACCGTAATACCAGCTTTCATTTCTAACCTGACAGAGTGGATCCTTCACGGGTTCATCCACAGCATCATGCTGTCATAAAGTCTGTCTATTCTCTGTCGTTAGATGATCTGACGTCAGATGGAGGAGATCTCTTCCACGTGTAATGCTGCGTTCAAGCTGCAAGCAGCAAAGGCAGCGGAGGCAGCTAGTTTACATGCAAAATCAATGTTTAACGCACATCAAGGTGCAGCAAAAGGTCCTGCAGTGCGTCTGAGCAGCTGAAGCGGCGCGTCATGAACTTCTGAGGATCTGACGCGCTTCAGAAGAGTTGGAAAACTTGAACCTTTGCTGCTCTACGCGCCATGCAGATCCCTATGATCACTCCTCTGAAACAGTTTATTAACGGCGAGGGGTGTAAATCACACCCATCATGGCGATTCGATTCAGTATCGATTTCCTGACCCAACGTTTCGATTATTTTCGATACTCAAGAATACACCACCATACGATACGATTAGGGCTGCAACAACGAATCGATA
This sequence comes from Cyprinodon diabolis, assembly GCA_030533445.1. NCBI lineage: Eukaryota > Metazoa > Chordata > Actinopteri > Cyprinodontiformes > Cyprinodontidae > Cyprinodon > Cyprinodon diabolis. The sequence continues at coordinate 3,751,595 of CM060080.1, forward strand.
AAATCGATAAAAATCGACTTTTAAAAGCGTTGGCAACGAATTTCATCATCGATTAGTTGTGTCGCGCGATTAATGCGTCATCCGCCGCCGTCGTCATTGCCGTGGGGCGCCTCCCCCATCCCAACCCCGCTCCCGCAGGAGTCCCTCTCAGCGCTGCAGTCAGAGCCGCAGGATGTTTACCCTCAGCGTCCAGACTGCAAATGAAGCGCGCATGCGCCGGGATTGACGGCGCATATTGATCACAATAATTAAAATAGCCCGCGCTTTGTAAAGCGAAAAAAGGCGTAACATGCAACTTTTGTAAAAACAAATGAACATGGCGCGGAAGCACCGCTGTTATGATGCAGCACCTGAAAAGAAAACACGTTGGAGCCTCGATGGCAGTGAAGAGAGCTGATCAGCAGGGTGAGCGACCATGTTTGTTTCATTTTAAAGTGGGGAAACGTAACGTTAGTTTCTCAGGTAGCTCATCTGATGCTTTCCTTACCGTGTTAGTAGGTTACAGACAGTGATAAGGTTGGCTACTTATTTTACTTTTAATTTCATTTGAATTAGCTTAAGCAGCGTTTATATTTACTTTATAAATATATTAACTTGCAAATTATGAGGGCAAGGCTTTTAAAGTTTAAATCTTCTGGCAAAGATAAAGTAAAGAAGATCCTGCAATTTATGGAAGTAAAGCAGAATAAAATCCAGCAAGATCAGTAATATGTCAATTAATTATATGCCACATTCCCATGTAAATATCTGTCTTTGGAGGATGTGTTTTTTAGCACCCCTAGTTCTCTCAATTTTATTCCAAATACAATTTATAATTTGAATCACAGGCTATTTTTATCTCTATGGTTCAGTATTTTCTCAAGTAGCAACTTTAACTGCTATACTTTCCTGTCTTAAAAGGCAGAACTCTTCTAGTCTAAAAAAACCTCATTTGTTGAAATGGGGGGGCTATTGTTTGAACCCCTGAGGGGCTTTTAAAAACAAAAATGTCTTTTTTTGCGCTTTATGAAACAAACTACCCTATATTTTGTGGATGTACAGCTACATTTCTCATGTAAGTTTGCGTAGTTTTAACACAAACATTTATTTTTCATATTGCACCAGGACAGTTAATGAGCAACCTGTACTTGTGTGCTTGTTTGTTCTGTCTAAAATGTTTATTTTGGAATAAAGAGGTTAATATAAAAAATATTTTTTATCCGATTCATCGATTAATCGAAAAAATAATCGGCCGATTCATCGATTTTTAAAATAATCATCATTTGGCAATGACGACGGCGGCGGATGACGCATTAATCGCGCGACAGAACTAATCGATGATGAAATTTGTTGCCAACGTTTTTTAAAAGTCGATTTTTATCGATTTTATCGATTCGTTGTTGCAGCCCTAGACCAGAGGAAAAACAAAAACATGAATCGATTCTCTTGCGGACGTATCGATGCATCGAATCGTCGGCTCGATACAAAACGATTATTATTTACACCCCCACTAACGCCTAAATTAACTTAAGATTTCGAAACCGGCAAAATATGTTCAAATATATTATTATGGCGCCTGGAGTTTGGATTACGTACATGAAAAGCCTTCAAGCTGCAAACAGTAGCGGAAAACTGCAAAGAGGCGACCGGGCCAGAGGCCGGGGGTCTGAGCGGCTCCGACAGCGAAATAATATTTAAAGGCAGGATGGTAATCTTGAACTGACTGCACAGACAATTTTTTCAAGTGGACTTTCTCACTTAAAAACATATCAAAACTACTTTTTACCAGCTGATCACAGCAAATATAGCTGCCATTGTTCCAGGCAAAGAAAGGATAGGGTAGCTCCGCCCAACGCGCATCAGAACCACTTTTCGGCGGCGCAGCCAGAGCAGCAAAGATGCTTCAGCCGCTCATTGAAACAAAAATGAAGCAGTACACGTGTTTTTGCTGCTTTTGCTGCCGGTCTGAAGGTAGCATAACAAAGGGGCTTATTCTGATACTTTAAAGCAGTTCCCTGATCCAGAATAGGACCTGAAGAATCTCTTTAAATTAGAATATCAACAGATTTTATTTATTTCAGTGATTCAAATCAAAGGGTACAATTCATATTTCATTTTATAAATGGTGTAATATTTCAAGTATTTATTTCTGTTGATTTTAGTGATTCTCTTTTACATTAAATTTAAATTTACAGTAAATTTCCTGTAAGATTTCATCAGACCCCAAAAAAAGGACTTCTGTTGGGGCCTAAACAGTCGTGAGGAGACAGCTGACCTGACGGTTGTCCAGCAAATGCCACTTCTGTTAAAGGGACCCTGCTTTTAACTTGGGTTTCGACAATTAATGGCAATAAAAAAGACAAAATATCCCCAAACAGTATTTTTTTATGGTCAGATTACATTAAACAAGAGAAGGACTCTGACTTTCTCACTGCAGGCCTCTAGATGGCAGTAATTTGCTTAAAGTGGGTTTGCTGCTACACAGAATGGAAGAGAGAGTTACAGCTGGCCTGCAGATTGAGGCCATGAAAACAATCAGATCATGGAGAGTTTGTCACATTTATCCTCCAAATCAAAATCTGTTTTTTCATATTTGGTGTAAAAACACAAACTGACTTTTAAAAACTTTCTGGTCAATCAATCTGGTCATTTGGATGTGAAGTTTGGGTGCCTTCCAGTGGCGGCTGGTGGAGTTTTCTCCAGGGGGGGCGGCTATAATTTCAAAATAGATACCAAGTTATCACACCAGTATATTTATATGAATGCCAACAACAAAAAACATTATAAAAAACACTTTTCAGTAACGGGTCTACTTTTTGTACATCTGCCCTTCTGAGGCTTTGTGAAGGTAACTCTGTGTTTTTTCATGGTCCAATATTGTGTCACAGAACAAAAAAACAATGCACCAGTTTAATAATGGAGAAGCTATTAGTCAGCTTTATATTTTTTTTATATATAAAACTTTTTATTTTATGAGAATTTATTTATTTAAGAGTAACTATACAAATTAACAAAGATTGAGATAAAGTAGACTATATTCTATTATTTTCCATGTGAATCCCAGATTGTTCATTCTTCTTTTCCTTTTCTATAAAGTGCTTTAAATCAGTCCTAGCTGTCTTCATCAGTGTTGTATAAAGTACTGAAATCTAGGAGTCAAGTAAAAGTATAAGTACCTCTCCAAAATATGACTTTGGTAAAAGTCCAAGTCACTGACTGAAATGTTAGTTGAGTAAAAGTCTTAAAATATCTGAAATGGCCTGTACCTATGGAGGATAAAAAGTGCCAAAATTAAATAAATAAATACAGCATTAAATAAATAATTAAATGTGTTTATTAGTAACGAAGTAAAAATACTTCACTACTGTACTTAAGTATATTTTGGAGTACTTTATACTTTCCAAGAGTATACTTTTTTTTGAGAACTTTTACTTCACTACATTTACGAACCTAATTGCATACCTTTACTCTGATACATTTTCAATGTTTGGTTTAGTTACTAAGTAAAAAAAAAAAGCGAGAGTGAGAGAAACAAGTGTTTTGACCCCGCCTACTGCCTACAAAATCAGGTCTTGCCTGGGCTTGTTCATCAACACCAATAGGATACGCCTGTTTCGCAAAGCCAGTCTAAATTTATCCTAAACTTGGTTGTTTAGATTATTTTAAGTGAATTTAACCTTCAAAGTTTACCAAAATGTAAAAAAAATGTCATTCAAACTGCACTTACTTTTTACTTATACTTTTCACTACATTACTTGAGTACATTGATTTTTACAGTAATTCTTATACTTAAGTACAAATGGAGGATAAAAAGGGCCAAAATTAAATAAATAAGTACAGCATTAAATAAATAAATAAATGTGTCAATAATTAATTAAATGTGGAATTAAATAAATAAACGTGTCATTCATTCATTAAAACCACGTCAATAATATAAAGTGCCACAATTAAATAAATAAATACAGCGATAAACAATTAAATGTGTAATTCATTAAATAAATAAGGAATTAAATATATAAATGTGTCATTAATTTAATAAAATATGTCTTAATTTTATAAAAAAAATATAATTATTTCAGTGTGCATTTAATTATTTCATGGTCCTGTGTCGCAGTGCATCGAAACCATTAAAAGAATCTGTCAAACTCACCCATCAAAGTTAGGGGGCGGTTATCTAACACCTGATTGGTCACCCTTCACATTAAGGCGAAGCAAATCGATTACAGAGACTCGATTCGCGTTAACCCAGACCACTTGTCTCTGTGGTCCTGAATCAGAAATGAATCGGATCTTTTCAAATGCGACCCGTGTCTGAACGGCCAGGTCGCATTCATCCGACCTCAACGTCATTAATACTCAACAAAGGTCACTATTCTGCGTCCTGCTACGCAAAAGCGGGAAGAAAAACGAACATGGCGGAAGACAATGTGGAGAACGTTCTTTATTTTCAAGCATCTTGAAATGATTAATTTGTTAATGCATTGGCTGAGGTTTAAAACTACATGTAAGATTGTAAGAAGCGCTCCAGACTGCCAGTGGGGTCCTTAGGCACTGGCGGCCGAGTGGTTATTTATTTTTATTTAACCTTTATATTACCAGGAAGTCCAATGACATAAAATCTCTTTTTCGAGGGAGACCTGGCCAAGAGGCAGCAGTACAATAAGACGTATAAAAACACATAAAAACAACATAATAAAATCAATCATAAACTAGACTCTAGAATAACAGTTACAATTCTCTGTGCAAGCGGTTAGCTTCTGAGTTCAATCCCCACACCCACGGACTGCCCCTCTGCTCCCTAAACAAGACCCTTAACGCCCGATTGCTCCCCGGGCGCCGCACAATGGCAGTCTACTACTCCCCAAGGGGATGGGTTAAATGCAGAGAGGGAATTTCGTGGCTCTGTACTTGTGCAGGGCTCGATGTTAACCATCGCCCGATCGCCCGGGGCAAATAGTCTTTATTGTCGGAAGGGTAAAAATTTCATTGCATTTGCCCGCCGGGCAAGAGCAATGATCGCAAAATTTTTTATTTATCACTCAAAATTACTTTAAAATCATCAACAGCGTTGCAGACGCCATTTTCGTTGTTTTGTACACATTCTCGCGTGATTTGAAAAAGCCGTGTGATTTTCCGCTAGATGGCGTGATTTTTCTCTCCTTGGGGAGAGAATTCTGCAGAGCAGCAGCTGGATGATGAATTTAATCTATACTATAATACACGCTAGATTAAAAATGATCAGTCAGGGATTAGGAAAATAATAATAATTGTATGCGCAGAGTGTAAATGTTTCTATCATATGGCAGTCTTCTGTACAGTGATGCAGGTCATACATTAAAAAAATGTTCATTAAATGTTTTTCTCTTAGACATTGGAGTGGTGCATTTAAATGTTATAGAGCTAAACATGTTAAATTGGTGAGTAGTAGTAGTGTAAGTTTTTAACCTGTCAAGTTTTTTTTTTTTATTTTTAACATTACAATTTATATTTTTCCAAGCACACAACAGTTTAAAGCAAAGTTTAGTTTGAAAAGAATGTGCAGGAAGGATTGAAAAGCATGTTAACACGGTAATGTAGGCTGGAGTTCATTATCTGACGCATGCAGATACACACCAGGAACCTGGAAACTTACTGAATTACAAAAAATATTTAAAAAACAAACATGTTTCATTGATATATTTACAAAAATGAATATTAGGAACTATATTTATCAAACATTATACTGGGCAAGTAAAAATTGTTTCTGGGCAAATGAAATGTGAAAGTCACTTGCCTGGAGGGCAAGTGGAAAAAATCCTTAACGTCAAGCCCTGTTGTGTAATGACAATAAAACCCTGGAAGAACAACCACACAAAAAGTCACAAAAAAATCGGAATTGAGCATTAAGGCTTGCATTAAGTTTTTTTTCCTTCAGTCTAATACAACTTCATTTAGAGTGTTTAGGCGTCATGAGCCAGAGAGCAGCGTCCCAGCTTTGAAGTGAAAAGCTCACAGCATCATGTTCTGTAGAAGTTGGCTGCAGGAAGGACAGGTGCACTTTATAGATCATAAGGAACTAAAGTTCAATATTCAGGGTTTCCCCAGGAAAACTGTGCCTCTAAAGTAGCCCATCAGGGGTTAGTTTATAAAATATTAAAAGTAGACTTTTCAAAATATGGATATTCAATTGTGTGTTATTCCATCCGTCCGTCCGTCCGTCCGCTTATCCAGGGTCGGGTCGCAGGGGTAGCAGCTTCAGTAGGGAGGCCCAGACGTCCCTCTCCCCAGCCACTTCGGCCAGCTCCTCTGGGGGAATCTTAAGGTGCTCCCAATCCAGCTGAGAAACATAGTCCCTCCAGCGTGTTCTGGGTCTCCTCCTGGTGGGACGTGCCTGGAACACCTCACCAGGAAGATGTCCAGGAGGCATCCTAACCAGATGCCCGAGCCACCTCAACTGGCTCCTCTCGACGTGGAGGAGCGCCGTTATTATAATATTTTATTGACAATACTAAAAAACCAACAATAGAGTCCTGAAATAAGCATTCTTTCAAAATACTGCTTTAAATAACCCAAAAAAAAAAATCAGATAAAGTGCATCTAATTTTTACACTAAATTGATTTAGTGCGTTTAATATTGTTAATGTTTCCATATAGCTTAAAACATGCTTACCAAACTCCATCTACTGCATTTAGGGTCATTTAACCATTTTGAGTTAAATGTTTAGAATTGCAGATCAAAGATGGATGCTCTAAAGACGTCTTAGCAACAATGCTAGCTGGTTGAGCAGCGGCTCGGCTAACGTTAATGAGCTCCACTCAGGGGCGGTTTACTCTGCTTGGTCACCCAGCAGACCAGTGAGCTCCAGGTCTCCTCCGGTGCTCCTTTGACTTCTTCCTGGCCGTGTCATGTGACCAACTTCTTTATTATTTGATGAAGTTGGTGTCAACGGATCGAAAACAGGCAACATGTTGATGGTGAACCTTTTTACTCCCCATGTGTTGCAAATCGACCAAAAAGTGTCCCCATCGTGCTTTTAACGGTTTAACCTTTTCTTTCACTGTTACTGGTGCATAAAAACGTCTTTAAAACATAGAAACTAATATCTCTTAGCCTGACGGGGGGAGGGGCGGGGCATTGAGGCGACATCTCAGCCAGGATGCAGTAAAGCAAATGAGGCCTTTAAAAGGCGAGGGAAGCAAAGCGGCTCTTTGTCCGTATTTCAGAGCGGTCGTCACAGAGCCCTGATCTCACTCCCAGGGATTTGTTGGCCAAAGCTGAAAAGATGGCTGTGAGAAAGCAAGGAGGCTAAAACTGACCCAGTTACACCAGAAAGGGACCAGAGAACTGTTGGCAGAAGCTTGTAGGAAGAAAGATCTGACCAAAGTGATGCATTGCATGAAAACATGCTTCATTAGGGAACACCAAGCAATTTTTATATTCTGAAAGCTTTCCCAGGTAATCTAATAAAAATCATCCTGGTTTCAGAACGGCCAGACTCCCCTGATGGTGGCGGCGGAGCTGGGCAATCTGGAGATCGTACAGGAACTGATCCGGAGAGGAGCCACCGTCAACATGGACGACATCGTAAGCATGAAAGCACATGCGACATTCTAGCGTTTCTAGCGCATGGTGGCGTAAGAAGGAGCGAAAAACAAATGTTCTCACAGCGACCACATCACTGTACTTAGAACATAACATAAAAAAACGACTTGTGGCTTTGATGCTGGATGCTGATGATGTCAGCCCAGTCCGAGTTCAGTCCTCGGTTATTATGAGCCATCATGAGGCATAATGACACCTCATTACAGGTGAACTCTTTTGAGTAAATGACAGGATCCCTTCTCCAGGCGACACCCTGCTTCTTTAGGGGCCAGCCCATTTACACACACACCAACTCACTCATTTGTTCTCCCTCCCTCTTTAGCACACGCACTCATATCCTCACACACCTCTTATTACCATCCACTGACCTGTAACCAGCTATTACACCTGGCATATTTGAGCTCGGGCTTACGCCTGCTGTAGGAGACAGGAGAAAGGTTAGATCCTCTGCTCACTGCTCTGTTGACATTACCGCCTGACTCTGTTCAGCATCAATGCGACACCGGATTCCCATGAGCACCTGGTATGATCAGCTGGTAGGTCTCAGTTGTTGGATGGCCAGGAGTCCGGCGTGGCATTCCGGCGGATTCGTTGTGTCTTATGGGAATCCTCAGAGTAACGTTTTGATGTGCAGGACTGCTGGACCGCTCTGATCTCCGCCGCTAAGGAGGGACACTTCGAGGTGGTGAGGGAACTCCTGGAGAACAATGCCAACCTGGAGCACAGGGACATGGTGAGAAGAAACAACTAATGTTAAAATCTATTGACTTCTGTTATTTATCTTTTAAAAAAAACAACATAAGGTCAGTGAAAATAAGTTACACTAAACTACATCAGTGTGAATAAATTGGTCTATTAATCTATGAAACATCCATCAGAAAAAATAATTTCCTTCAAATTAACAGACCTAAAATCAGATATTTGATGTGTATAAACATTTCTAATATATATATATATATATATATATATATATATATATATATATATATATATATATATATATATTATAATCAGGCCTTTACTACTAATCACCTTAAATAGATATATATAATAGTTTATATGTATGTATATTTCAGTAGAAAACAGTAAACATACAGAAAAACACTGACTAGCTAATAAAAAGAATAATTAACTGAGAGAATGTCAGATAACAAACTTCTGTTAGTAATGTTTAGATCAGGCTGCTTTAAAAAATAATGTATTTAATCTGAATTAAAACAATTTAGTTTCTGCTCTTTTTCAGTTTCCTGGGTGTTTATTCTAGTTAAGAACTAAAAGCTGCTTCTCCATGTTTGGTTCTGGTTCTGGGAATGAAAAGTAGATCAGAGCCAGAAGACCACAGTGGTCTGGCTGGGATTGGGGAGGTTAACCTTTATTTCACTAGGAAGAGTCTTATTGAGGTTAAGAAGGGATTCCTATCAATGAAAAGCTGAGGAAATTATCAAAACATGTGTGTCAAACATGAACAGTTATTGCATGTATATCTCATCAAGTCGATCAGAGTATTCTATGACTGGTTGCAGAAGTTCTTGGAGGAGTTTGTTTTTCTCTCATTTTTGGCTGATCTTTCAATCATAAGCAGACTTCAGGAACTACCTAATATCTGCTGCATTTTGTCTTTACACTGGAAAAATTATCTCAAAAATGTGTAAAATTGTCTTAAATTAAGTGTATTTAGTAGGTAAATGAGACAGTTTGCCAATGGAATGATTTATACTCTTAAAATAAGATAATTAGATAATCTACACTTCAGTTTTCAATTCAATTCAGTTTATTTATATAGCGCCAATTCACAACACGTCATCTCAAGGCACAAACAATTGTAATTGTAGACAATGCGATTGTGTTTTCTTATTTTAAGTGTAAATTGTCTTGTTCCATTGGCAAGATGTCTCTTTTACCTCCTCAAATCCAAGGACAAGTGCACTTATTTTAAGAAAAAATAACTTCTCTAGATTTTGATTTTTTTTTCCAGTGTAAAACATCCCTGGTACACTGCAAAAACTGAAATCTAAATAAGTCGTTTTTTCTTGAAATACGTGTTTTGTTTGAAATGAGGAGGTTATTAAGACACTTTGCCAACAGAACAAGACAATTTACATTTAAAATAAGAAAATACTGCAATAAAACACAAGTAAAAAAGAAAATACTCATTAAAAATACTCATTCCATTGTCAAATCATCTTATTTACCTACTCAGATTGAGGCTTAAAACATCTAATTTAAGAGATTTTTCCTTATTTTGAAATCATTTTTGCAGTGTAAAGCAGTGGTGTGGTTTAATAAATATGAGCATATATAAGTGTAGGAATAGGTATTTAGAATCCATTCTGGGCTTTAGTATTAAAAAACATATATTTAGACAATATATGTTGATCAAAATTGATGTAAACTCTGATATGCTCCCATTTTTCTAATGTAACTTATATTGTTTCCTATGCTAGTCAACGTGGCGCCTCAGTTATGGCTGAACAACATAATCCAGTTGCTCTAAAATGGACATGAAATCCAATTAGTTTCTGTATGCTGGCTCCTCTCTAATGAAAAATCAATCCAGTTAAATCTGCTTTTCTTGGCATTATTGGGTTATGATATTTGTTCCTGAGATAAGGAACCCCAGAAAGTCAGAGCTTCCTTAACTGTACCAGAATTCCTCTAATAATCTTTTCTAGGGTTAGATACTGGAAAAACAATCCAGTTTTAAAAGCCTCTGAGCTTTTTTTATTTAATGGCGTCAGGAAAAACATCCTGACCTGCACGAGGTCGGGATGCGTTGGAGCCGTCCAGGAGAAGTCCCAGCCGTTGATCGCAGCTGGATTAAAATAAACCACTTTGTGTTTATGCAGCTTACTCACTGGAAAGTGTGTCACTCCTTCCAGAAATAACCCGCGTTCCTGCTACAAATCTGCCTAGATTTGGCAGAAATGTGATGTGTTTTAACTCCATACAATGGGAATAAGCTTTAATCCTGTAATTCTTTAATTTGCTGTTGATCTTCCTGCTCAGGGAGGGTGGACTGCGCTCATGTGGGCCGCCTATAAAGGCCGGACGGAGGTGGCCCAGCTGCTTCTGGAGAAAGGAGCTAATCCCAACATCACTGGACAGGTACTGAAGCTTAACCCAAGGTCTCAGAGCTTATTGGTCAAAAGCTTAAAACATTCATATACCTTCAACGTTTCCTTTACTTAGGTTTTTTTGTGAGTTTTTGAAGCGCTAATTGAAAGTAGAGCATTAATAGTCAACACTGCAAACATTACTGCTGGCTGACTTTTGGCCAACATGCACCGTTGTACATTACCTGCCTTTTCAGGCAGATTAAAGTGTTTCTAATCTGATAGTTCCTGTCAGACTGACCTCCTCTCTTTACTATGGCTCAACAGTACAGCGTCTACCCCATCATCTGGGCGGCTGGCCGTGGCCACGCTGAGATTGTCCATCTCCTGCTGCAGCATGGAGCCAAAGTCAACTGCTCTGACAAGGTACCTCCTCCCTCTCCGATGTTTATCACCTTGTTTCAGACCTGCAGAGTGCAGAGATAACCGTTTTAGTTGGACTCTTATCTCTTTCCTTTCTGTGCTCTCTTCCTTTATTTTTTCTAACCACTTAATGTTAATGGAACAAAGTGATTCTCTTTGCAGTACGGTACCACGCCTCTGATCTGGGCTGCCAGGAAGAACCACTATGACAGCGTAATGCACCTTTTGGAGAACGGAGCTGATGTGGATCAGGAAGGAGCAGTAAGTGGTTTGGATTCCAACGCCGCCATGTTGTTTTTAACTAATTAGTGCTAAGTTCTATTTAAGTTTTAGTTGAAGAAATCATAAAAAGGTTGAATTAGTAATCAGTGAATTCCTTACGACAAAGTATTAGGCCCAGGCTAGAGATTTTTTGTATTTTTTTTTAATTTTGAGAATAAAGTTGCACACATCATAGCACAACCTGTTTCAGAAAGAAAACTTCGAGTTCCAACCAACAGCAACCAGAGTCCACTTTGACATCCTGCCCAATTTGATGCTGGGGTGCTAAAAGATTTCCTGATTTGTCAAACTAGAGCCAAAGTATAACTTCACATGATGCTCCACATTCCTCATTTTAGGGAAGAAAGGGCTTTTTGTAAGAATTGTCATAAAATCCAACTATATTCCTGTAATTTTAGGACTATATTCTCTTAATATTACGACTTCATTCTCGTAATTTTATGACTATTTTCATTGTGACTTTTTTCTTGTTATATTATGACATTATACTGTAATTTTACAACTTTTTCTCGTAATATTTGCAACTTTATTCATGTAATTTTATGACTATTCTTGTTATGACTTTTTTCTCGTAATATTACTACTTGTAATTTTAGGATTTCATTCTCGTAAATTTATGACTTTATTCTCATAATATTACGACTTTATCCTCATAATTTTATTAATATTATCGTTGCGATTTTATTCTCGTAATTTTATGACTATTCTTGTTGTGAATTTTTTCTCGTGATATTACTGCTCGTAATTTTAGGATTTTAATCTCGTAAATTTATGACTTTATTCTCATAATATTACGACTTTATTTTCGTAATTTTATGGCTATTCTCGTGACTTTTTTCTCGTAATATAACGACTTTTTTTGTCATAATATTACGACTTTATTCTCGTAATGTTACGACTTTATTCTCGTAATTTTATGACTATTATCGTTGCAATTTTATTATTGGAGTTTTATGACTTTATTCTCGTAATTTTATGACTTTATTCTCGTAATGTTTCGACTTTATTCTCGTAATTTTATGACTATTATCGTTGCGATTTTATTATTGGAGTTTTATGACTTTATTCTCCTAATGTTACGACTTTATCCTCATAATTTTATTAATATTATCGTTACGATTTTATTCTCGTAATTTTATGACTTTATTCTCGTAATATAACGACTTCATTCTCATAATTTTATGGCTATTCTCATTGCGACTTTTTTCTCGTAATTAACAGCTTTATTCTCATAATATTACAACTTTATTCTCGTAATGTTACGACTTTATTCTCGTAATTTTATGACTATTATCGTTGCGATTTTATTCTTGTAATATTATGACTTAATTTTCGTAATGTTACTTACGTCTTTTATCTCAAAATAGAAAAAAAAATCTCTAGACTGGCCCTTAATACTCTGTCTTTACTCCTGTTTCATTAATATAAGTAATAAGTAATATTAGCATAAATATGAAATAACAGGCTGTCAGCAAATGTTAAAAATAAGAAGCCAAGGGAACATAGAGCTGAAGTATTGCAGCTGAGTGGTAATGTTAGGTATGGGCAATACATCAATATCTATATATATATCGAGGTATAAACCTGATCATTATCAACAAAGAATACGTCTCATAAGATGTTTGGATCAAGAATTGATCCAGAACCGCATTGCATTCTGGGGGATAAAGGCAGAGGAAAGGATTAAGCTTCTCAAGCTCCCATAGGCTACCTAAGCAAGGCTGGTACCGAGGCTGGCCCATTTTTAAAGGTTAAAGGTCAAGTTTAGGTAGGTTTACTGTTAGAATTTACATTCAGGCTTTATTCCTCTGGTCCTTTAAATGAAATATGTAATAAAAGCAAGCAACAAATCAATAATTATTTATATCTACTGATATCAAAGGCTTGTATTGTGATACATTTTTCAGCCGTGTCGTACTGCCCTGATGGGTATCGATTTTAAATTTCAAGAAGTGATTTTAACCTAATTCTGCAGATTTAGAGTTGATCAGATCAGTTTATTTGCTGATGGTAAAATAATTTTTTTTCAGCCGTTACCTGAATTAGGAAACCGTGCAAAGATGCAACAGATTGATGCCAGTTCTATATCTATATTCTAACATTAAACAGCTAATTAATAATATAATGACAAAGTTAATGGTGGCTGTTCGGGAGGGTGGAAAATGTATCTATGATATGTGTCAATCTTTTTTTTTAATAAACAAGAGAAGTAGCCTTGTGATACAGTTGGAGAGAAGAAAATATGCATAAATGTACATAAACGCTAACATAAAAGTAGTCGTTCAGTAACATAGATAAATCATAATCTGATCGTTGAGAAACAAATGAAGAATTCATGCATCAAGAAGGAGAAAAAAATGCAATGGGGAATTGATTAATTGATTTATTTTGTGTATAAACTGTTTAAAAATTAGTAGCATTGACATTGAAAATGATAATTGGTTATAACAATGATATTAATAATAAGAACCATAATCATATGGTTCAACCATAATCAAATGGCATAATCAAAGTAGTCAGGATATTTATAATGTAATAACAATAATAGGGGTTTATTATGACAATGGTGATGATTATGATAATGTTTGTAGTGAAAATTATAATAAAAATGACAATAATATGATTTATTATGTTGAAAGTAACAGTAATATTATTAATAATTATAATCTTAGTTCGCTATTGCAGCTCGCAAGAACTTTAGATAAACAATATATGTTTAAATCTTAAGTAGAGCTGAAACAATTAATTGGATTCATTAATTATAAAAATAATCTTCAACTACTTTAGTAATCAATTAATCATTAACTAGAGTATAGAGACTCTAAAACATGCCTTTAGCTGACAGAGCGACCCACTTAGAGCAGGAATTATACCAAAATGGTAAAAAAAAATATATAGAAATTTTGCATTTAAGATAAAAAGATGTTTTAATCTGTCAATAGGCTCTATCTAGAAGTCCGCAAGCAGAAAAGTTTTAGTTTCACCTGGTTTAATTTAGTAAAAAATCCTCTTTAAGAAATCTTTAGCTAGTCGATTAATGATCGATTAATAAAAAAAAAAGTAATCTACAGGTTAATCGATTTGCAAAATAATCGTTAGTTGCAGCTCTAGTCTTGAGATACTTATAATGAGAATCAATCAACATTGGAGAAGACGTTTTATTTCACATGGTTAATGTTTAATATCAGGAAACATCTGCAGTTAGACTAATAATTAAATATGGTGGAAAAAAAGCTTTTTCTCAACCAGCATGTGTCAAAAGTTTGTTTTCTCTTCCAAAAGCAGGATTTCTTGTTGGCTTTCTGAACTTCATGAAACACCTTTACATTTATTTTAATTTCAACTTTAGATAATGTGGAATCACAGTCTTGTGCTTAAAGTTGGCAATTATATAATATTAAACTATGCAAACATTTTTTTTATTAACATTGTTTAATATTTAATCATTACGATGCACAAAAGCTGCTGCTTTTACAAACCAGAATATGAACCTATTCTGTCTCTAATTTGTGACTCAGTTAAAAAGATGGGAAACAATCATCATGTTCTTTAACTGTTTTGAAGCTTTTAAATGATTCACTTAATTAAGGTTTATCAAACCTAAATAAAGGCGTCTGAGTTAATCTTTACGGTGACATAATGTCGGCTTTCCTTCCTGTTGTGTCACTAATCAAATGGAATAAACAATCGGAGGTAAAATCTCTCTTTTAGAACAACTGGGAAGAACCTGAAACCCTTGAAAAGTCTGGAATGGTTAGAGGAAAACATGCTGCAGACTTTATAAATCCCCTCCTTTCTTTCAGAACTCCATGACGGCTCTGATCGTGGCGGTGAAAGGAGGCCACACAGACGTGGTCAAAGAGCTGCTGAAGAGGAACCCTAACGTGAACATGACTGACAAGGACGGCAACACCGCGCTCGCCATCGCCGCCAAGGAGGGCCACACCGAGATCGTGCAGGACTTGCTGGATGCCGGGACCTACGTCAACATCCCAGACCGGGTGAGACGCTGCGGATCCTTCTCTCCGGGCAGCCGGGGGCCCCGGGCGGAAGGAATGATTAATTATGGGTGTCCTGTTACTCTCAGAGTGGAGAGACGGTGCTGATTGGAGCGGTGAGAGGAGGCCATGTGGAGATAGTTCGAGCTCTGCTGAACAAATACGCTGATGTTGACGTCAGGGGCCAGGTAGGGGCCCCTTCTCTTGTTCCCTCGCTTCCTGAGTTCTCTGTGTGAGATGTAACTCTGTCTGTTATATTGTTTACCTTTTGAACTTTCTTCCCGGGAGCAGAGCTGCACAGATAACATACTTTACCCCCAATACAAAAAGATAATACAACATGCAGTGACCTCCTTTGCATGTAACGTTTTATTATAATTATTTATCTTAAAAATGTGCCTTTATGCGCTTTCCCTCCAGGATGGAAAGACTGCCCTCTACTGGGCAGTGGAGAAAGGCAATGCTGTCATGGTGAGGGACATCCTGCAGTGTAATCCTGATACAGAAAGCTGCACCAAGGTAAACGGTCTCTCTAAAGGAACCAGTGAAATTCATTCTCATAATCCAGACATCAATGTTTCTCTTTCTTCTCTTTTTTCCCCCTATTTCCTATAAACCTGCTGTTTTTTTCTTTCTTCGTAAATGTTGAAAGAACATCATCCTTGAGTAAAATCATGTTAAGTTACCGTATGTTCGCGACTATAAGGCGCATATAAACGTCTTTTTTTCCCTCAAAATGTGTGGCAGAAACAGAGGATGATGATTTTGATGGGTTTGAATAATACTTTGTAATAAATGAACAAATAAAGCACTAACATAATCAGTTTTGCTCCCGCTCTATTTTTAAATACGCAGTAGAGGTATTTAAACACAGTAGAGGACATGTACCGGTATATAAAACCAGCGCCCTATAATCCGGTGCGCCTTATGTGTGTGTTAAATACAGTAATGGCACACATAACTGAGACTGCGCCTTTTAGTACGGTGCGCCTTATGGTCGTGAAAATACGGTATATATGTTATATTTTTTCAGAAAAAAGAAAACTTTGTTTTTCCCAGTTAATGCCCCTATTATACTAAATCTGACCCCAGTTTTAGGTTGGAAGGTTTCCTTTTCTCGTTTGTTTGTGTTTCAGAATTTCTTTCCTGTGTAAATATGAAGTCAGTTTGTAAAACTGAAACAAATTCAATTCAGAAATTACATTTTGAAAAAAAAAAAATTCCTTAATTAAAAAAGTTTTATCAAATACAAGAGATGGAAAGGGAGGTGAAAAAAGGGGGAAAATAACTAAAGGGAGACAGAGAGATAGAAAGGAAAGAGTGAATGTAAAGAGAAAATCAAACAAAACAGCAGAAATAGACACAGAAGATAAACAGTAACACCTAAAAGTCTGCTTCCATTCCTGTATGTGATGAGAGGGAAAGAAAACAGCAACAAGTAGACAGCCGACCAAAGTAAACATCAAGAAAAATCTTCCAGAGCAGCAGGTGTCCTTTAGACTGTGTCGAAGGCAAAACCTGTGGAGATTAGACAATATTATTCAGGGTGGTGTATATCTGTAGCTGTAGCTGGATCCGTGAACACCTGGAATCAAACTCCCTTGGTATGTATGCATGAGCATGCATACATACCAAGCATTAAGCATTTACAAAGCTTCTTCAGAAGGAATTTATGCTTAATAGCAGGCGTGGGTGGCCCCAGACTCGCCCTACAGGGCCCAGGATGGATAAAGAGGCAATGCGAGCCCCAGATATCCAGAGGCATCCCAGATCACTGGGACAGAAGGAGGGCAGACATAGGGATGTCAGCAATCCCCAGAGAAGGGCACAAGAGAGCACCCGGAGCCTGAGCCCCAAGGGGCCAAGGCTGAAAGGGGCCCAGTAGCTGAGGGGCCCGACCCTAGAGGCCATAGTGCTGCGGCAGCGAGCCCATGGGCTTCGACTGTGGCCAGTTCTATTGGTCTGCTAGATGTTAGCCACAGCATTTGTATCGGTCAAGAGTGATTGTTATTAAGAGAGGTTTGAACTGAAGAGAATGGGATCCAAAAAGGGAATGTTCAAAAAAACAACAATACAGGGTTTAAAAAGTAAAGTTAGGAAAGAAAATCTAAAAAAAAAAAAAAAAAAGAAATCGGAAAATTTACTCTTAAAAAGTTTTTCATATTTTCTTTTCTGGATGCATTTTTTTAAATATGTATTTACAAACACATTCTTTACTGCAGAAGTTAAAAACTTAAAAGTGGTTTGAATTGGATGTAAATGTTCTTTTTTATCTTTTAGGAAGGAGAGACGCCGCTTATTAAAGCCACAAAAATGAGGAACATAGAGATAGTGGAGCTGCTGCTGGATAAAGGAGCCAAAGTGTCTGAAGTGGACAGGGTACCTTTCAGCAAACACTAAAGCATCATTACATACAGTCTGTTTAGTCCTGCAGTAAGCGTGTTTCTGTCCAGAAAGGAGACACCGCCCTCCACATCGCCATCCGTGGACGGAGCCGAAAGTTGGCCGAGCTGCTGCTTAGGAACCCAAAAGATGGCCGCCTCCTGTACCGCCCCAACAAAGCCGGGGAGACGCCGTACAACATCGACTGCACCCACCAGAAAAGCATCCTGACGCAGATATTCGGAGCCAGTGGGAACCGTCTTTTCTATTTGAAATCTGAAGTCCTCCCTGCTGTTGGGAGACTGAACCTTTTTCCTATTTCTCTCAGAGCACCTCTCCCCGACCGAATCGGATGGAGACATGCTGGGATATGACCTGTACAGCAGCGCTCTGGCTGACATCCTCAGCGAGCCCACCATGCAGCCGCCCATCTGTGTTGGCCTGTATGCCCAGTGGGGCAGTGGAAAATCTTTCCTCCTTAAAAAGCTTGAGGGTGAGTAATATCAATAAATACTCCTGAGAGTTTTATTAAATAATATGACTTATTGTTTTGTTTCTTTCCTCGTGTTCGTCAGATGAGATGAAGACCTTTGCAGGCCAGCAGATCGAGCCTCTGTTCCAGTTCTCCTGGCTCGTGGTCCTCCTGGCGCTGCTCCTCTGTGGCTCGGTGGCCATCGTCCTGGGTTTTACCGTTGATCCCAAGCTGGCGATCGCCGTCTCCCTCAGCCTCCTGGCCCTGCTTTACATCTTCTTTGGTGAGGTGATAAACAAGCTGGAAATGTTGAGTTAGATTCATTTGACCTGATTATCATATGACATCACAACCACGCTTTAAAAAAAAAAAAAAGGTCAACATAAAGAAATGTTTTCTTTACAAATGAAGAACTGGTTTGTAGATAAAAATATAAATGTTAATGCCAGCCCAGAAATGTGCACTTTCTCTGTTGTGTTAAATGTTTAAATCCTTTAACTTCACGTTTTTTCCAGACTTTTCTCTTCATTCAGCATTTAGATGGTGAAAGTGAAAGGGTGTCGACTCCTTCTACAAATGGCAATGAAATAATTTTTGCCTTGTGTTGAGATAAATAACTGTTTTACAGAATAACTGAGGCAAAAACGTATCCAGTAACCTAAATAACAGTACTTGATGTGAATTGTGAGCATTACTAAATGTATCCAATACAAAATCTAAACACATATTTGGCAGTTTTCAATGACTGTAATCACTTACTCTGAACTAAAGTTAAAGTTTCCACCTAAGTTGCAGTTCTGCAAAATGCTTTGAATTACACATGTGAATTTCTTTGGAAATGACTTCACATGTTTAAAGTTTTTAGTTTTAAAAACTACCCTGGCTCTCCTAACTTCAGTATTCAATCTTAATACCATATTATGATCACTAGAGGGTGCTATAACCCAGGAAATATGAGCTCAATTCCCTACTTCTACAATTTTCTTTGCTCTCATAATGCTGCCCTTTTTATTTTACAGTAGCAGCCGTTCAAAATGGCCCTTCCCAGTCAAACGCCAGCCCACTTCCCTGCAACTCCTAGCAAAATTCCCTCCAATTTCCAGCCACTGCAGTACGGAAGAGGATTAGGGCCACTGAAAAAAAAGAAAAAAGTTAACTGATTTTTAAATTTTATTTTCGTTTAATATGGGAAAAAGTCAGAATTCTGACTTTAATCTCAGAATTCTGACAGCTAACAAACATGTTAGCATCAAGCCATAGCCATGTCTGTTTTAGAGACTAGCTCTCTTGTTTTAATGACCTTCTGCTCCTCCATTAATGAGGGGACCCCTCGGCCACGTAAAAAGTTGCCTAATTCCATCATTTATCCACCAATGTTTAACTGGCCACCTCAAACAACTCACATCTTTGTCAGTGAAGCTGAGTGCTCCCACATCTCTTCCTTCATGGTGCCCATCTACATTAAGATCCACAATTCTGAGACTAAAGTCAGAATTCTGAGATTAAAGTCAGAATTCTGACTTTTTCCCCATACTAAACTGAAATAAAATTAAAAAATCAGTTAACCTTTTTTTTTTTTCCAGTGGCCCTAATCCTCTTCCGTACTGCAGTGACCCCGTCTTGCATATTTTTTTTACTCTGACTCCACTTTCACTGAATTACAGGGTCTGACCAGTAGACGACGCTTCTCTTTAGACCTTAATGTCCACAAATCATGACAAAAATAATATTTTAGTGCAAATATTGATGTTTAAAAAGGAATTGAAGGGAACCAGCTAATGGCCCATCAATGAAAATGGGGACATTTTGAATCGCTGCTACTGTATTTCCAACACATTAATACAGAACAAATTTTTAAAAAATCGATTAGTTGAGCCAGTTTTTCTCTTTAGGCTCATCCTGTTTGGATCTTCCTGTGTTTCAGTGTTGGTGTACTTCGGAAGCCGGCGTGAGAGGGAAAGCTGGCGCTGGGCGTGGGTCATCAGCACCCGTCTGGCCCGTCAGATCGGCTACATGGAGCTGCTGCTCAAACTGATGTTTGTCAACCCGCTGGAGCTTCCTGAGCAGACAACCCGGGCCCTGCCTGTCAGGTGATCAGCTCAGAAACACGCAGTTTGAAGCTCCCTCAGCGGTCCCGTTTCTTAAATAACTAAAAGTGTTTGCAGGCCCAGTAGTACGTCTTAAAACATTCACTCCACACAGAGCAGTACGTTTGGAAAAAAGGTGTCAGAAAAAGCAGCAGCGACTGCTGAATCAGACTGCTTCGGATTAAACTCTAAATAAACATCAGCTGGTTAAATTATTTCTACTCAAACACTCATAAAAATGTAGAATCCATAACAATCTGTAATAAAATCCATTTGATTTGTGTTAAAAACCTAACGTTCTTCCTCTCCTTCCTCTCAGGTTCCTGTTCACCGACTATAACCGCCTGTCCAGCGTTGGCGGGGAGACCTCCCTGGCTGAGATGATCGCCACGCTGTCGGACGCCTGTGAGAGAGAGTTCGGCTTCCTGGCCACCAGGTTGTTCAGGGTCTTCATGAATGATGAGATCAAAGGTAACCATGGCGTCTTAGTCGCCACAGCAAAACTCAGATTATACTGAAGATTAACGTGGTAAAGGAGGGAGTTCTTCTTTAACCGGATCAATATCGCTTCACTTTCCTGTGGATCGTGACCTAAAATATTCTACATTTTGTGGTTGTCAGGGTTATAAAATGGTTCTTTTCATCCCTCTGTCTAATATTATGGTCTGCATTCTGACTCCTCAGGTCAGAAATGGAAGAAAACCTGTTGCCTTCCGTCCTTTGTGGTGTTTTCTTTGACGCTGATTTGCCTGATCAGCGGAGTGGTGCTGTTGGCCATCTTTAAGGTAAATGTTCTGGGAATTCATTTAGCTTTTTATCCATTTGTTCTTTTGATTGTCAGAGTTAAAGCTGGTTCTGAAAGTGTTCAAACCCCTTCATCGTTTTCCTAATTGAAGTATTAAAAACTACATGCATGTATTTTTAAATACATTTACTTTATTCAAAAATATATTGTGCAAAGTAGCAAATGTTTAGCACAATAAATGTATTTTAAAAAAAAACTGTATCTTAAATATTCATAACATAAATCTTGTGCAAGTAACACAAATTTTTGTGATTTTTTTTTTTTTTTTTTTATCAGTAAAAAATGTTCACCTGCATATTCAGTACAAGTGCAAAGCTTCATTTGCTGCAATATGCAGTTAAATGAGGAAGTTATGTCCCCTAAAAAGGCGTTGCGCCTCGGGGGCCTCCTCACAGTTCTTTTCCTGGGAGCAAGTTATTTACTACTCTTAAAACCATATAAAAAATGACTATAAAACAGGAGTAAAAAGTAACAGAGTTTATTCCAGATCAGGTCGTTACAGGACAGAGAAAATGCTTGGAGCTTGCACAGCTGTGGGCTCAAAAATCACGTCCGCGAGCGTCCGGCAAAGATTGAGCCCCAAACAAGGCCATCTCCCGATTCTTATGAGTCTATGTGTTGGATCATGTGGATGTTTAACTGTCCGTATCAGAAACTGACACGCCATCCATGCCTAGGGATTACAGAAAGCTCTCCTCTATCAGACCAGCTCCAAGATGTTCCCATATCCTGTGTATTTTTAAAAACATGAAGGCTGCCCTGATTAGATGACCTCCGTACACACAGTCACATCCACAATCTGAAGGAAGGCCTTCTACTCTGTCTAATCCGGCTAACAGAATAACAATGCACATGATGTATAAAGCATAAACCTAACAATGCGATTTATCAAACAGTCAATAAGGGATATAATAATATCCAATAATCATAATAATCTTTTGGGAAGTAGGTGGTTTGTTAGCAGCAGGTGTTGAGAGCCCAGTTCACGTGGATATAATGCAGTAAAACTCACGTACAGCTGAAAAGATCGACCGGACCGAAGTCTGTAGTAGTTGCAAAAAACAAAGCGGAGTCCAACTTTTTATAGAGCGCTTGTCGTTTTTCATTCTACAGTTTTAGTAGCGCAATCTCTGCAAAGTATTTTGGATCACGCACTTTAAGCATGTTAAAAAGCCAGTCTTCTCTACGGTGTAAAGTTCCTGGGTGTCCACATTTCCCAAGACCTGTCCTGGGACACCAACACCACGTCCCTGGCCAAGAAAGCCCAACAGAGACTCTACTTCCTGCGGAAACTGAGGAGAGCAAGAGCCCCGTCCCCCATCTTACACTCCTTCTACAAGGGCAGCATCGAGAGCATCCTGACCAGCAGCATCACCGTGTGGTACGGAGCCTGCACTGCAGCCTGCCGCAAGACACTGCAGCGCCCCGTGAAAGCAGCTGGGAAGATCCTCGGTGTCCCCCTCCCCTCTCTATTGGACATTTACCACTCCCGCCTCACCGGCAGAGCCACCAGGATCGCAGGTGACCCCACCCACCCCGCCCACAGTGTCTTCACCCTGCTGCCGTCCGGGAGGAGGCTGCAGAATCTCCGGGCCAGAACCAGTAGGCTCAGAGACAGCTTCTTCCACCAGGCAGTGAGGATGCTCAATTCCCTCCCTGCCCTGCCCCCCTGACCCCCCCCCTGACCCCCAATACCCCCGTCCCCCACTACTTCCTCCACGTCAGGACTGCTACTTTATGCACTATTTGCACCGTTCGCACTACTGTTTGCACTGCATACATCTGAACTGCTACTGAGTTTACTCTGCCATATGCATCATTTGCATCATTCATGACTGCTACTCAGCTCATGCTACCATTTGCATTATTTGCACTATAGCCACTGTACTGTGCAGTAATAATAATTGCTGTACATGTTACAGTTACATCGTTTACATTGACTATTTGCGCTAGTCATCCATCAGGACCACTGCAATGCTACTTTTTAGTATTTAAACTAGTTCGTTGTTAGATTTTTAGTTATCCGAGCAGATACCTATATTTATTTTTATATCTTAGGTTTTTATTTCAATTTTGTTTTTCTTTTTTTTTTTTTTTTATGCTTGGTTCATTATATTTTATTATGCACCGTGGGGTTGAGAGGACTGCAATTTCATCTGTGTTGTATGTTTACCATGTAGCACATTTGACAATAAAGTTGAGTTGAGTTGAAATGGGCACCATGTCCATCCCTAAATAAACGGCTACAGCGACGGTCATCTGCTTCCATCGCACACTGCACTTATCGTACGGCACTGCTTTGAAAAAAAGGGGGGCCAGGGTTTTGTGGTCTTTTCTGGTCGTTGTCGTGTTTGTCTTTGCCCGTGCTACTGAAGCTGTACTCCCAAAGCTGCGATTGCTTCTCCCATTCTGTGGCGTACCTTTTGCCGCAGATGCTGAAACAAGTTAGTTGTGCTGCTAGTCTTGCAGCATTCCGACAAACCTTGCACTCCACTTTAGTCTGCTCCATGTCAGCCTCATGCAAAAGTATTCAGACCCTCTGGGCTCATACTTTGTGGAACCATCTTTTTATTGTTCGTCTCTACCAGCTTTCCACGTCTTGGAACTGAAGTTATATTCCTTTCTCTGCCAAACAGCTTAGATGGAGAACGTTTGAACAGCAGTTTTCAGATCTTCTCACAGATTCTAATTGGGTTTAGATCTGGACTTTGACTGGGCCGTTCTAACACATGAATCCCAGTGATGTGCACGGTCACTTCTTGTCCACACATAACATTTAGCATTTTGGTCAAATGGATCAATTTCGTTGTCGTCAAAACCAAAGCAACTTCTTCAGCATGTTAGCTGAGTTTCCATCATCAAAGTGGACTATTACTTTCAATGCCTATCTTCTCGCTACATTCATTGTCTGTGGACCTTCAGAGTCACCATGAGCCTCTTGGCTGAATCTCTGATCTTTGCTCTCCTTGTTCAGCTGGATGTTTAGGTGGACGGCCCCATTCTGGTAGGTTTAGGATCCCTGTTTCTGAATCCACACTTCATACGTCTAATTGGGCAAAAGGACTGTAATCAGAGGCACATTCATGTGTGTGTGTGCTAATTAGGTCATTATTAATAAAAAAAATTTGTTTAAAGGTATTGTGGAGGATTTTCAAGACTTTTCTAAAAGACCCGGCCTCTCCAAAATGCACCTGCGAAAACATGAGCACATTTCTCCTTGTGCATGCTCTGTTTAAAAGTTTCTTTTCTCATAGCTCATACAGGCTTACTATATATATATACTACTATATACTGTAGAGCGGGGACTATATAGTGGATTTTATAGAAAACTCAGTTAACTGACCGTTCAGAGAGATGTTCACTGCTTTTTGCTCCCCGTTGGTCGTAGGACGTCTTTACATAAACATATCATCAGAACGATTGACAATTAGGAGGACCACTTATTTAGACGATCCACCCAGAAATAAAAGATTGTCCTCTATACCTTTAAAAGTTGTATTTAAAGTAAATGTATATCCTGCTTTTTAATCCAGGGTAAAATCATCAACAGCTCTTTTCATCTGTTTGTACTTCATTAGCTGCAAACTCTTCTCTCTCTACTTCGACTGGATGCAGGGCCGCTGCCTGTGAGACCAAGCTGAGGGCGCTAGGGAGAGACTGTCATTAGACAGTAACCATAGTGATTGCTTCTTTCACATCAAGTCGCTAAACTCACCGAAGACAAAGAGAAAAGTGAAGTCGCTTAAAAAAAAGTAAAAGTGTCTAAAAATTCTCCACCTAAGTTGGAAACACTGGAATGAGGCTAACTGTTAGCATCATACGCTAACCAGCTTCAACCTGGTGCTTCGTTAGATGATCGATCTTGGACAATCTGCTTTAAAGTTCTCCAGCGCTTTATCTCTGTCATGTCTGGTTTTCTTCATGATGCTGTTTTCTCCTAAATATTCTCTTAACCGACCTCCGAGGCCGTCACAGAGCCGCTGTGTTCGTACTGAGACCAGACGACATGCGTTAGCAATCGTCAGGCATCTCCTAAAGGCACTTGGTTGCTCTCAGAGAAGAGGGGGCTGAATACTTTTTGCACACCGCACTTTTTAGTATTATATTTAAATCATGTATAACTTTCTTTCTGCCTTTCTGATTCCAATCAGATATATTTTTGTTTGAGGTTTAAATGTGACAAGTTCATGGGGTGAGAATACTTTTTGTGCACCGCACTTTTCAGTATTTTATTCATATCATATAAAACTTTATTTCTGCCTTCTGATTCCAATCAGATATATTTATTTTTGAGGTTTTAATATCAAGTTGAAGGGGTATGAATACTTTTTCAAGCCACTGCATTTTCTAATAATGACATCTATGGAGATTGTTGCTGTTTTAGAGAGCAGGGGGATGAATGCTCTGTTTCAGTGCAGCTGCTGTAAATCTTTCCTCAGGTGGACCCTGAAAACCTGACGGTAAACGCGGTGCTGATAGCCATGGCCAGCGTGGTCGGCCTGGCCCTGCTGCTCAACTTTCGCACCTGGTGGCAGGTGGCCGACTCTGTCCTTAACTCCCAGAGGAAGCGGCTGCATGGCGCCGCCAACAACTTGCATAGGCTGAAGAGCGAAGGATTTATGAAGGTAATCAACTTAAGTAATTCCACTCCATCAAACGTAAATCCTCTGATCTGCTGTCTTCCTCTTTTACGGGACGTTACTGAGTTTTCCTCTCTAATACGATCAATTTGTTCCCGAAGACGAGCTCTGAGAATTAAATTTCTATGAGTTGTGCTTTTTAAATGTGTGTCACCAGGTCCTGAAGCACGAAGTTGAGATGATGTCAAAGATGGCCAAAACGATCGACGGCTTCACCCAGAACCAAACCCGCATGGCCGTCATCATCGACGGGCTGGACGCCTGTGAGCAGGACAAAGTGCTGCAGATGCTGGACACGGTGAGGGTCCAACCAACCGCGGTTAGACTCCTAACCGCTGCGTCATTCAGAAGAAAAACTGAGCCATTTAAGGAGACTTTAATCCTCGAGCCACACTTTATCCGCTAATAATATCCCTAAACGCACCTGTAAATACTTCACCATATTTATTTATACATATTAATTTGGTTAGTGTATTAATTTTAAACTAAACTCATTCTTTTTAAACAAACATTTAATAATGGAATACATTGCATTTTAATTATTTAATGGAACATTTCAGTATTTGAAGGAGAACGCCGTTTTTTTTTTTTTTTTACATTGGGCCCTTGATTTTATGTTATTACATTATGTTCTACTTACCCATATAAGTGAGTAGAACATGATGCAGGCCTTAAAGCTCAATTCCGATGTCTGGGGAACAGGGATTCGCCTAGATGTTATGAATGCTGGCGTTCCATAAAGAATAAAGGATGAACAGTTTAGTTTGTGCCTTCAACTCGCCCATAGGAAGAGGTTACTTGGATATAACCTAGCGGAATATCTTCCGAACGGCTCCAAATGACACTAAACTCATATGGGTGAGTAGAACATGATGTAATAACATGATGTAATAACGTAAAAACGGCATTCCCCTTTAATTGTGTATTTTACAATTTAATGGTATATTTTTCATGTTTGAATCGTGTATTTTAGGCTTTATTCACACTGCAGGCCTTAAAGCTCAATTCCGATTTTTTTGGTGAAATCAGATTTTTTTTTGCGTTGCCATTCATAATTCCAAATATATGCGACTTGTATGTGATCTAGTATGAACTACATTCAAACAACCCAAGTGTCCCGCATGCGCAGTAGAGGATGCAATGATGTCACAGGCCAGCGTGCTCCGTGCTAACGGAAGTAAACATGGATGGTAGTGCTATAGAGCATCTTGCGATTTTCTCAACCTTAAAAACACAATCTTTTCAATATGGTTATACATAAATAATGCTCTCCACTAAGGGTGTGCAAAATAATCGTCATGACGATGCATCGCGATTCTAATTTTTGTGATCTACTGCTTCGATTCTTGAAGGCAAGAATCGATTATAAAAAAAAAAAAAAAATGAACAAATAAAATACATGAATGGTTGGCGCACATCAGCCAAACCAAGTGGAATACAACTTCCAGTCCAGCAGATGTCGCTGCGGATGTTGACGCCCGCTGCTTTGTGTCACAAGCATTGCTGGCCGCGGGATACTGCGACGAGTCATATGAAATAAAACATGGAGGACACTATGAAAATTCGCCCCGCGGTTCCATCACATTTCAAGTCAAATGCTTGGATGCATTTTGGCTTTAAAAACAAAGAAGGTAAAAATTAAACTGATATGACGCACGTAAATTGCAAAAGGGGAAATATACATTTGAATGTTTTCGTTTCATTGGTTTAAAGGACCACTGAGGCCATGTAAACGACACTGATTATCCTTATTTTGTTATTTTAAGTTTGATGAATCCTAAGATCTTTTTGTCAGTGTGTCCACTCCAGTAATAGTAATATTTCTGTCCAGTATTTGTTTTCATGGCAACACCTCCAAAAGTCGTTTCAATAAATACAGCTATGTATGAATTCAGTTGCTTTCAGTTATGTATCAATTGAAGACACGATCCAGATCACACCCAGCCAGTCAGCCACTGGTAAGGGCTGGATCTTTTTCTTACAGTTTTCAGTGAAAATATCGCAACGCATCGCGATGCATCGCAACATTTCAAGTATCGTGATGCATCGTGATAGAATCGCACCGTGGCATGTGAATCGTGATTCGAATCGAATCATGACTTCTTTGCCAATACCCACCCCTACTCTCCACTTAATTGTCGGCCATGGTTGTTGTTTTTCTTGCCACTTATCAAGATTCAGAATAGTGACCTCTGTCGGGTATTAATGGCGTTCAGGTTAAAATGCGACCTGTGTCTGAACGGCCAGGTCGCATTATAAAACATCAGATACGCATCAGATTCGGGACCACAGAGCCAAGTGGTCTGGGTCACACTGGAAAAAATCTGATCTGAGTTGTTCAGACAGCCATGAAAAGATCGGATCCAGGTCGCATATGGGCCAAAAAAGTCAGATTTGGGTCACTTCAGACTGCTCTGTTAACATACCCTAAGAGGTTGGCCAGTCTGGTACTCCGGGGCTGTTATTCTGCACCTCTTCGATCTGTCCTTGTTCCCAAAATCCAGAATTAAGTAATTAGAAGATTAAAAGGACTCTGGAGAAATTGGCTGCATACTGAGGAGGTAGTTCAGCTGTGTTGGACCAGGAGACATCTAAAAGAAGCAGGATATTAACCCTCAGATTAAACAAACATCGCTTCCTGTATTTTGATAGATGTTTTTCCTTCGTATATCTCATTAAACACATTAACCAGCTTCTAACCCTGCACCTGTTGACCCCCAGGGGTCTCCACCCCCCCCTTTATGAACTCTGGTCTAAACGATCAATGTTTATATCCTAAATAAGGGTAAGCTGCGTAGAGCTTATCAATAGAAAGTGTAGTGGAAGGAAAACCTCACTTTTGCATTAAAAAAAACAGCCAAAAGCGCCAGTAACTGCCTGTAAATCCCGGATTCCTGCAGTTTAGCCGCCTAGATCGACTTCTTTATATCAGATAGACCAGCTCTCCACAACCTCTCCAGAATCAGCATCTTTTACTGTGAAGGAAGGAACTCTTAGTGCCTGTTCTGATCCCCGTCCGTTGCGTCCGAAGCCACCTCAGTTCACCTCTAGTCCTCCTAGTGACTGTAATCTGATTTCCTTTAGCTAAATGTTATTATTTGGTGAAGTTAGCCCTGGGAGGATTCCAGCCCTTGAGTGCTCTAATGTAATCTTGTCATTTCTTTAAGCACTTTGTGTTTGAAATGTTTCATGCGGCCTTCAGAACTCGGCTCTGTACGTTTCTGCAGTGCGTTGTAGCTGCAGGCATCATGTGACGCCGTTTATGTTTTAAACCGCAGCTTTAGGTGCAGAGGTCCACCGGCCCACGGGGTGAGCATGAGGTCGCCGGTCAAACCATGAAGGCATGGAGCACAAATTGATGTCCTGTGACTGTGGAACAATGTTGTTTAGTGAGCAGAAAGGAAATCCCCGGCCTCATGTGCTGTGGACAGAAGGCAGTAAATTTAATGGCTGCCGCTGCCTGTTGCCCCGAGCCGTTAGGTTGTTGACTGATTAGATGTTAAAGCTCCTTTTTTAACATTAACGCTGTCTCTGCTACGTTGAGCAATCTGCTGTCCTCAAAGCATTTCATGTGAATCTGGAACCGTTAAAGAAACAAAAAGAAGTCTTAGGAGGGGATATAGAGCCATAAAACCCTATTCATCTTTTCTTTTAGGTGAGGGTTCTGTTCTCCAAGGGTCCTTTCATCTCCATCTTCGCCAGCGACCCTCACATCATCATCAAAGCCATCAACCAAAACCTGAACAGCGTCCTGAGAGACTCGAACATCAACGGCCACGACTATATGAGAAACATCGTCCACCTGCCGGTGTTTCTCAACAGCAGAGGACTCAGCCGAGCCAAAAAGCTTTGCATGGCCACTCCCACCAATGGAGAGGCCATGCCAGCAGAGGGTAGGGAAAACAGAGCTCTCTGCTGCATTAAATAGATTATCTGTGGAAAGAGTTTCCCTTTGGTATTACTCACTACTGAAATCATATTTTAATGATATTCTAATAATTTAAATGTAAACTGTGCTAGCTGCAAAATCTACTTTTTTCTGCTGCTCGTCCTTTAGGGTGGCATGAAGACATGGACAGAAAGGTGTCTCAGAACAGCCTTTCCCAGGAACAGGCCAAGCTGGGCAGCAGGAACGCTCTCAACCGAAGGGTAATGGCTCTTCTACTCTTTAAGTGCAGCTTTGTGTTTTTGGTGCAACAAAATAAGGCAGTTGTTCCCAAACACTGACAGTTTACAGCGACACAAACATGGAGAGTAGTGGAGTACTGTATTTTCACGACCATAAGGCGCACCGTACTAAAAGGCGCAGTCTCAGTTATGTGTGCCATTTCTGTTTTTAACACACCCATAAGGCGCACCGGATTATAGGGCGCAGGTTTTATATACCGGTACATGTCCTCTACTACGTTTAAATACCTCTACTGCGTATTTAAAAATAGAGCGGGAGCAAAACTGAGTAGGACTGTGCTTTATTCATGTATTTATTACAAAGTGTTAATCAAACCTGGGAGCTGGCAGAGAGACAGACACATCGCTGATGATACAGAGCGCTGTGATCACTCCTCTGAAACAGTTTATTGACGCATAAATTAACTTAAAATGCAGAAATCTGCCGGCAGAATATGTTCGCTTTTATTATCCTGGTGCCTGCAGTTTGGATTATTTAGATGAAAAACACCTACCAGCCGCCGCAGTGAACCGCGAGGAGGCGACCCGGCCAGAGGCTGCTGATGAATGGGATCTTACTGACAGTGCAGCGCTGGTATGTGGGGGTCTGAGAGGGTCCGACAGAAATAATATTGGAAGGTGAGATTGTAATCTGGATGAACTGACTGCATTGATTAAGTTTTCAGGTGTATTTTCCCACTTAAAAACATATTAAAACTACTTTATTCCCACTGATCACAGTAAATATAGCTGCAAGGCAGAGAAAGGATAGAGTAGCTCCGCCCAACGCACGTCAGTCTCACTTCTGCACCGCGCAGCCAGAGCAGCAAAGCTGCCTCAGCCGTGCGTCAGAACTAACTGGTACAAGCAGCAAAACTGAAGCAGCAGACACGTGAACGCAGCCTTACTTTGAACGGCCGGTTCACACCGATGTCGAGCAGTTGAAGTTCCTTTGTCAGACCTCCCGCAATAACAGCAAGCACAGCGTTCATTTGTTTCACCATGTTTTTCACATCGGCTGTGAGATGGGCACGCATGGAGTCACAGATTAACAGCGATGGAGCTGCGTGGGAAAAAACCACCTGGTCTCCTTACATACGCCTCCCTCAGCCACTCTTTCATCATCTCCTCAATGAGGAGATGAGGAGTTCTGCATAAAGCACATACCTGTTCTTTTATACACAAGCCACACCCACACTTCCCCCTTTAACGTTCTCATGGTGGTCTCAACAACGTCCGCAGTAACAACACACATAGGGCGCACCGCACTATAGGGCACGCCGCACATTTTGAGGGAAAAAAAGATGTTTATATGCGCCTTATAGTCGTGAAAATACGGTAATCACAGCAATTATGATTTGTGACTGAGCTGTCGTGTGATGGGGAGGGGTTCCCTCCACCCTTTTCACCAGAGACTGAGTAGTTTTGCTAAATGCATTTCATTTTACCCTTTTGGCCATAGAGGAAAATCCACCATAGAGGAGAATCCCTAGCCAGAATCTGAATTTTCAATTTTGAATGTTTTCTTTTCCTCTTCAAAACGTTTTTTTATCCAAAAACTTTAAGGTCATATGACTGCAGAAGAGGATCAGGACCAATGGAAAAAAAAAGAAAAAGTTAACAGATTTTTTTAATCTTATTTCAGTTTAATATATTCAAGAAAGTCAGAATTCTGTCTGAATTCTGATGCTAGCAAACATGTTAGCATCAAGCCGTAGCCATGTCTGTTTACAGACTAGCTCTCTTGTTTCAATCACCTTCTGCTCCTCCATTAATGAAATAGCATCACCAGGGACCCTTTGGCTACGTAAAAAGTCACCTAATTCCGTAATTTTCAAACCAATGTGCTACTGGCCCTCCCAAACAACTCACATCTTTATCATTACAGCTCAGTTCTCACATCTCTTCCTAAATGGTGCCCTTTCAGATTAACATCCAAAATTCTGAGATTTAAGTGATAATTCTGAGAAAAAAGTCGGAATTTTGAGAATGAAGTCAGAATTCTGAGAAAAAAGTCGGAATTCTGAGATTTAAATGATAATTCTGAGAAAAAAGTCGGAATTCTGAGATTGAAGTCAGAATTCTGAGGAAAAAGTCGGAATTCTGAGAAAAAAGTCAGAATTCTGAAAAAGAAGTCAGAATTCTGAGATTTAAATGATAATTCTGAGAAAAAAAGTCGGAATTCTGAGATTAAAGTCAGAATTCTGAGAAAAAAGTCAGAATTCTGAGATTTAAATGATAATTCTGAGAAAAAAGTCGGAATTCTGAGATTAAAGTCAGAATTCTGAGAAAAAAGTTGGAATTCTGAGATTTAAATGATAATTCTGAGAAAAAAGTTGGAATTCTGAAATTTAAATCAGAATTCTGAGGAAAAAGTCGGAATTCTGAGATTAAAGTCAGAATTCTGAGAAAAAAGTCAGAATTCTGAGATTTAAATGATAATTCTGAGAAAAAAGTCGGAATTTTGAGATTAAAGTCAGAATTCTGAGATTAAAGTCAGAATTCTGAGATTAAAGTCGGAATTCTGAGATTAAAGTTGGAATTCTGAGATTAAAGTCTGAATTCTGAGATTGAAGTCAGAATTCTAAGAAAAAAGTCGGAATTCTAAGAAAAAAGTCGGAATTCTGAGATTAAAGTCTGAATTCTGAGGAAAAAGTGATAATTCTCGTTTTTCCCCATATTAAACTGAAACAATATTTAAAAAATCAGTTAACCTTCTTCTTTTTTTTTCCTCTTCTGTATGTGAATGACTGACAACAAACTAAAGTAAAATATTTATAGGCTGAACAGAAAATTCCGACTTGTTTAAATCCAGCTGTGAATTATTTACTGGTTTTTATCATCTTTTATATTGGAGTAAACTATAATTTATTTTCATTTCCACTTTTAAATAAATGATTTTAATTTATTCTCAGTCCCTGAGTGACAGTCAAATAGTTGTAAGTCGACATTTAATTACAAAAGTTATGAAAATATTTTATGAAGGTTGAAAAGTTTCTTAGTGTTGGTTTGATGTAATTTATTGGACTTTAGTTTGACAGAATAACATAAAGGGATGTCTAATAGTCAAGGTGTTAAAACAATCGCACCGATTAGAGACGTTTGGATTGTTTTGTGTGGATGAAGTAGTGTGAGCAGACTGGGTCAGTGATGAAGAAGGAATAAGCCCACATTTAAAGACAAAACATGTTTAAATCCCTTTGAAATTGTATTTTTCGGGTTGGTGCTGGCAGGCCTTGAGGCCTCCGGGGGGGGGCATACATGGACGAGGTGTCCGGTGTGCGGCCAGGGTTCCTGCTGTAATTGATGTAATGGCTGTTTATCCTTCCTGCTGTGTTGCCACAGCCTAATGAAAAGGTCTAGCAGCAGTGGGTCCCTGTGACAAAACACTGGCACCAGGTCTGCTGGCAGGAGGCTAAATGACTCTGCTGCTTTAGCTGATGCCGTCCTCCCTCCTGTGAGACCCCCCCACCCCCCATCATTACTATTGGCTCTTTGTTGGAGGATGACTTCTCTGTGAGATCTGCATCTTTGCAGGAGGAACTGCTTACTTCAAGTAGGAAGAAGTGAAAAAGACAAATTGATTTATTGTTTTCAGCTTTCAAATGGATTTTCCATTTTGCAATGATACGCTTTACGTGTGGGTCTAACTTTTCAGCTTCTCAACACGGAGCACTTCTGCATATGGACCATAGACATTAAGCCCCGCCCCTCCCATTACACACATTTGACAGCTTTATTTTGTTCTGCTCTTGTCATACACACTTTGTTGCACAATTCGTTAATAACGAAAAGTTAGAAGCATGCTGGTTATTAGCCTTATGCTTAATAAACATAATCAATGGATAGGAAAAAAATCAGGAAAATATTCTAGAATTATTTCTTTACACTAGGGGTGCACCGATTGCAGTTTTCTGCCCGATTTCCGATCACCGATCTTTAAAAAGTCTGACCTGCCGATTCCGATTTTTGGTTAATACCGATTTTATTTTTTTGCTATAACCAACACTGTGTTACAAGATCGCATTCACTTTAAATGTTACAATCTTTTCTTGAAAAACATGCCCTTGAACATTAGCCTTGAACCATTATAAACTTGTTTTAACTGCCCATGAGGTAGAGCCTTGACATAGAAATGAATTAAATAATAAATATTAATTAAATAAAACAAACTACAACATTGGTCTTTTGATTTTTTACATTTCAAATAACAAAACTTCAACAAAAGATCAGAAAAAATATGGAATAGCAACTGATTTTAAGACACTCTGATTTAAGACATTTAGCTCGTCCACCTGAGCAGCTTAGGATGGTTATTTATGCAGCGGAGGTGTCTTCTAGACATCGTCCTTTTGGTGATATTGACACTGACGCTGATGTTTCCCCTGCCTGGCAAACTTGAGCTCTGCTGGTTCCTGATGATTTAACCCAATTTGCTTTTATGTGAGGGGAACATGTTTGGGTCAGATGGTTGATATTTGGACGCTGTTTGGAGTTCCAGCTGGATAATGATCTGGAGCAGAGCCTATAACTGCTTTTAAAGCAGGTAAACTAGAGCAGGGTTTCTGATGGGTCATTAAAGAATCATTAAAAGTCATTAAATTATTATTTTTTACATTCATTAAAATGGAAAAAAATGTTTATAAAAATGATCTCGTCACATATATTGTATCAGATATAAATGGTTCTGCATGTTTGCACGGAACTGCTTCCGGTTGATCGCAAAGCTTTATGTTTGGAAATGTAGCTCGATGCGGAGAAAAGACTAGAGAATGGGGAAAATGCTAATTTCAACAAAAGTTGCAGAAAAACAAGCAATTCGGGACATGGCTGCAGCCTTCCTATGCTAAAGATTACAAAGGATTTTTCTGGGAGATATAAATATATATATATATATATACAGACAAAGACACAGAGAGACGGACACACAGAGAGAGAGACAGACAGACAGATGGGTACTTGGTGATGGCATTAATATTATTTCAAAGAGCATTTAAAAGCCTTAAATTAAAGTCACTCATTCCTGTATATAAACCCTGTAGAGCGTCCCCTAAGGGTTCCCCTGCAACTTTTTCCACTAATTGAAATGTCTTTAAATCCACATGAACATGAATTCAACACACTGTAGTAAACAGATAAATGGAGTTGGAAGATGTCTTTCAGCCATCAATGCACACATTCAACGACTCACAGGGGCTCTTTCAAGCTGGGCACCGTTTC
Source organism: Cyprinodon diabolis (assembly GCA_030533445.1). Taxonomy (NCBI): domain Eukaryota; kingdom Metazoa; phylum Chordata; class Actinopteri; order Cyprinodontiformes; family Cyprinodontidae; genus Cyprinodon; species Cyprinodon diabolis. The sequence continues at coordinate 3,786,685 of CM060080.1, forward strand.
ATTCACAACACCTGTCCCATCAACCAGGAATCAGAAATACTTTTATAATCCCAGGGAGAAATTACTTTAGTTACATTACTCCATCTGTAATAGAGTGACTATAGGACCAGTTTGATTTAAAAGCTTGCATTCAGACAACTGTTTTAAACACAAGACTGGATCCCTATTCATGTTTACACTCCAGGCCTTGTAATGCGGAGCGCTGTGGTTTTATGTTAAAAATCAAACTTGAATGTAAAGAAGAGAGTCCTGGTATCAGCTGTAACACATAAGGCTTATCGTACCTCAGGGGGGCGTGGCGTCCGTGATCCACCACTTTAAACCAAACTTATTCTGATTCTCCTGTCCAGGACACATATCGCCGTCGGCAGATGCAGAGGACCCTCACCAGGCAAATGTCCTTCGACCTGACCAAGCTGCTGGTGACTGAGGACTGGTTCTGTGACATCAGTCCGCAGACCATGAGGAGGCTTCTCAACATCGTGTCCATTACTGGTGAGGACGGGACCATTGAGCTGCTACATTTTCTTTTTTTTTTTACACAACTAAATGCTATAAACGAGTGTTCTGAATAAATGTAGTTTTGATTGTTGAAAAGAATCCTGGGCAGTTTTAAATGAAGTTAAAGCTGTTTCTGTCAGGTGTTACTGTAGAGTCCTGAGGCTGTAAGTACGGAGGGTTAGAGAGGACAAAATTAAATAAATAAATGTACCATTTAATGATTAAAGGTATCATTTATTTAATTCATCATTCAGTAATGAAATGTGCCATTATATAATTAAATGTAACTTTTAAATAATGATAGTATTTTTTAAATAAAGTAATTTATATAAAACAAATTAATAGTGAAATAATGAAATATTATTTAAAAAGTAGTAATATTACTTAATTTGATAATATTAGTGGGCCCTTTTTATTTTACGGTACATTCATTCATTTCACTATACATTTATAATAATATATTTTAGCTATATTGATTTATTTCCTTTTTCCCCTCTTAACCCTCCAAAGCTTTAGAAATACGGGTTCAAGATGGTTGGAATGAGCAGGTCTGCTCTAAGCTGGAATGTCTAAGAGCACAGCCATCGTATCAGCCTGTTACTGCGCACTGCAGGTCAGCTAGCTGAAAGGACGCAGTCACACTTTCCCTGTCTGCAGGGGCCGACATAGATTGTTAGCCAGGTGATCATATGTGGATGTGATGCAGCATTAACTGTTCCAAATAATTTACTTTTCTATTTGTCCGTATATTAACCCTTAACTTAAACAAGAAAAAAAGGGTAAGTAAATATTCGTACTAATATACCACCATTAAATACATTTTACTGTATTTAATGTCTGGACTTTATGGTGTCTACAGCTGGACGCAAGAGCTACTAGAACAGGAATTATAAACGTGCAATATTCATCACAGAATGAAAGTAAAAGAACTAAAAAGGACTATAAAGTTCAACTTTAACATTAGCATTACAGTAAGAAGCAAATGTATAATGTTTAATATACAAATCAGATATGGTGAGAGTGATATTCGGGTTACAGTGGAGCAGGTGTGGAGCCTAAATCGTCTGCATGGGTGTGGACAGGTCGTCTGCTGCGGGCCAATCAGATCCTCTTCAACTGGGACCGCTTGGCGTCGTGGATCCACCTGACGGAGGAGTGGCCGTACAGGACGTCATGGATCATCCTGTTCCTGGAGGAGGCTGAAGGAGTGTCGGATCAGATCACACTCAAGACCGTCTACGAAAGGTAAACCCTTCCCCCCACAAACCGCAGAGGTTCCAGCTTTCCTGATGCTCCTTTACCTGCTCTTTTTCAAGGTGCCTCCTTAGTTTCAAGGTTTTTATAACTTCATGAGTTCAGTTCTAAAAGGAAACTTAATGTATGTATGTGTTTAGGGCTCAAAACAATCATATTTATTGATTGTTAAGATTATCGATGCACGATATTGGGATTTTGGCCGATATCCGCTATGCCGATATTTTAAAACTCATGTAGCCGATAACCGATATCGATACCGATGTTAAAGCTGGACAAAAATAAGTAGTCATTGAAAATAGCAGTTTTGTTATCCATTTCTGACACTTTGAAAAATAATAAACTCAAATATATTTTCATATGCGGATATCAAATTGATTTTTAAAAACGCGGTATCGATCTATTTTACTTTCAAAATCTCATGAAATTTCATCGTTCTGTTACAAACTCTCGTGATATTTTGCAAATTCTTGTGAGATTTTGTTAGTAAAATAGATCGATACCGCGTCAATATATCAACATATAAAAATATGGCAACATTTGGTGAATTTTCGGGGGATTTCGTAGCATAACGATGACATATAGCAATATTTCATTAGTAAAAGAGATTGATATGGTGTTTTTAAATGGCAATATATTGGCATATGAAGATATTGTGATATTTTAATGTATCAATATTTTTTCCCTCTAACACTGGGACGCAACTCAATGGGAAAGGAAAGGATTCTGATTTCATCGGTTGTGTATATTAGCTGCGACATATGAATCAAGTTGCTATGACCGAAAAAAAATTGATTAATGACCGTGGATATATGATTGGCCGAATTTAGGTGTTCAAGCTGACGTAGAACTAACTGGCCTGCAGAAGATAACGAAAAAGAAAAAAAAGATTTTAAGACAGGATTTAAAAAAAAAACAACTAACTTTTGGGACAATATCGTCTGATAAAGATTACATTTATATACATGTTCAAGCCAGAATTAATTGATATTTAAATATGACTTCAATACGACTTTAAACTTGATGCTATTGCCATAGAAGAATAAAAATACATTTGAAATAATTAATTAAATGATTTAAAGTCATTCAAAAATATTTGAAATTAAATATCAAAATATATAAATGAATATTGATTGAAGTAATTGCATTTATTTTAGGAGGTTTCCAGGCTGTTGCATTATTTTTGTGAAATATTTGGAAACCTTTATCTTAGATCTGTTGAAAATGATTTTAGTTTGAATTTAAAGTATAATTTTGTGCATTTTCATTTGCAGAAAACAGAGCCTGATGTTGGTAAATATAACCAGCAGGTGGCAGTAGTGGACTTCCTTTTCAAAGGACATTATCATCGTACAATTAGTTGGGAGCTTGATATTAATTGGCAGCTGGCAGATTTCAGTAGTTGATCACATAGTTTAAGGTAACAGCAGTTAGCAGCATGTAGAGCTTATTAACAGATTCACCGTGTGGTCGGGGCCCGGGCCCCATATGACTTTTGGTCCATTTGAGGTCAAGAAGGCTTTTATGTTTTAGTTGACTGGCTGCAGTCGGGAGGGGTGGGGGTGGACTGAAAGAGTCTCTGGGTTTAGGAGCTGCTGTGCATCAATCTCTGGCCTTTAAAGGTCGCACTCTGTCACAATACACTAGCGCCCACGACTCCTGCGGCGGGGATGTGTCACAGACCGTTACTGTCAGCTACTCGGCTCCATCCCCCCACCTCCCAAATCTTCAACAACCTTCCCAGCCACATTACATGCAGTTCGTTTGGGCTGCAGAGAGCCACAGATTTTTGTAATTACATTGCAAGAAGAATTTCAGCCTCCTAATAAAGGTGGGATACTGCAGCAGCCATGACGGCACTGCTTCATTAGCTGTGGTACGGCTCTCTCTGCGCTGTTGACCAACAATCCTGTCCGTCTTTATCGTCCTCCTTTTCTGGGTGTCTCTCAGAATGGCAGCTCTGTTCCTCAGCGGCCGTAGCTGACTTAATGATGATGACAGGAAATATCAAACAGGCTAAACACAGCGCCTTGTCTGCTGGCCCGTATCTCTCTCAGCAATCTATGCTGATAAGACTCAGGCCTCCGTCCGTGGAGCTTTTTATGTCTCAGCTTGCCTCTTCCTCTTTCTTCACACACTCTTCACGTCCTTTTTTTCCTCTCTCTCTCTCGACGAGTTTCTGCGTTTTTCAGTCAGCCTTGTTCGACCACTTCATGTGCTTCCACCGACCTCTTGCTCCTTCTCCTGCGTGTTCAATGAAAAGTAGTTCCTCTTTATTCATCCTGTCAGCTGGTTTTATTTTATTTCCAAACAAATGTCATGTTATTCTGTTTTGCTAACTTTTATTTTATCACTTGATTAATTTAGCTGTCCCGCAGGATTACTTTATCACATTTGTTGTTGGCATGAGGGCAATGTTTTCAGCAGTTTTACAGAGCAGCAGCACACACCCCCTGAGCGTTACTAAGTGAATATATTAGTGGTGAAGTGAACGCGGGGGTGAGTCAGCTCCCTTATAGGTCAACTGTCGCCCTGCATCTCAGTCACAAGGCAACATGTTCTTCTTCTCTTCTTCTCTTTTTAGATCTTAGTGCTCATCAGTAACGTAGATCAGCAGAAATGTTGTTTATTTCTCATCTAAAACGGGACAATGTTTTCACTACAAGAACCGCTAATTAGTTCCTTTTCTACAGTCCTTCACAAGCTACTTTTAAATCTCAATCCTTTAACGTATCAGAGACTATTCTCACCAAAAAATAAAAGTCAAGTTCCAAGAGCGTTTTCTTTCACTTTCTTTGAAACAACCAGGCTTTTTGGACCACACATGGCAAGGAGAGTCCAGGGCTAAATCCCAATGTGGGAGCAGGTCCCTGCAGCCTTCCTTAATCTGATGGAGAATGTGTAATCGCTTATTAACCTGAGTGATTTATTTCCATAATGGTCCGAATGTTGGATTCCATCCAGGATAATGGGATGTAGCGAAGGGGGAAAAAACATGCATGTCTGTAACTGTATGGTCAAGTAAAATCAATCAAAATGCATTCAGTTATTTTCAGATTATGAACCAACAAAGCCGGGCATATGATGTATGATTTTTTTTTATAAATCGTTGCACGCAGCTACAGCTCACAGTGTAAGACGTAACCACAGGGTTTAAAAGCTCACAGCTCACGATGTTTGTTGTCACACCGTGCGGCCCGGCGCTATGATGTGATCTACCTGCTCACACTGGGTTTCTGTGGGTCATTGAAAATCATTAAATGTCATTAAATTATAATTTTTTTTTAAATTAAGGCCTTAATTGGCATTAACATTCATTAAATCATGGTGGAATTTAAAATGCTTTATAATACAGTTATAAAAAACAGTTTTGTCCGATTTATCCGATATAACCGGTTCCGGGTGTTTGCCTGGAACTGCTTCTGGTTGATCGTAAAGCCATATGTTCGTAAAAGAAGCTCAAGCCAGAGAAAAGGCTAGAGAATGGGGAAAATGCACACATTTAAACAAAAGTGGCTGGAAAACAAGGAATTCGGGACATGGCTGTTGACGGTAAAGGTGACAAAGTAAAATAGTAAAAATATAAATATATATATATATATATATGTATTTCATCAGTTCCAAGTTTTGGGGGCTGTGACCCCCAAACTGGGAGAGTGGCTACAGCAGATTCCAGGTAAAACATCAGAGGTCTCTGTCCAGAAGAGCGCAGTCCTAGGAACAGCTAAGATACTGTGCAGAACCCTCAAACTCCCAGGCCTCTGGTAGAGGACCCGAGCTTGAGGATGACACATACCACCCCACGAGGGGTGAGAAAACAGTTTTTTATATATATATATATATATGAGTCATGGGTAGTTGTTGATGGCATTAAATTTTTTTCTAAGAGCATTAAAAAGTATTAAATAAGAGTTACTAATTCCTGTATAAACCCTGGCGCTACTCGGACTCGGAAGCCAAACCAGTAGAAGAGGATTCCAAAAAAGACAATTAAAAAACAATCCACTGGACTTTGTTTCCAAGTTGGAAGACATTTCTCTTCCCATCCAGGAAGCTTTTTCCAATTCAAAATGTCAGAAATGGCGTTGAGTTCAAGGTTTTATATCGTAGCATAATAAACAAAGCCTTGTTTTGTATAGAAGAGGAATATGAAGCTCACCAGAGTGAAACGCGCTGCCTTGGCAATTTGTGCGAGTTTGTGCTCAACTGAAAAGAAAAGGCGACAACGTAATCGGACAAAGACGTGACTGAGAAAACATGGCTACTACGGTCTGTCAGTTTGACAGAAAGAACTCCATTTCACTCACTGCACCCCCGCCATGCTTCTGTGTTTTCATCTGAGAGGAAGAAGAAGAATCCTTGTTTGCACACTGAACGATTTGCCCACGACCACCTTACGACGGCCGACTGAATTTCAAACATGTTTGATTTTCTCCCGAACTGACGATTTCTGATCGGGAGGTGGTCATGAGAGGCTGATCGGCCCTCGTTACCCCCTGTACACTACACCACGCACCATCAGGCCGAAAGTCAGCCTGATCGAAAAATTCTCGCACGACTGGAAAATCGGCCCGAAAAGGCCAAAAAAACGTACAGGTTAAGCCCGGCATAGCAGGTTCCTGCTCCGCTCCGACATCTGGTGCCCCGTCTGTGCCCGGATGCCCGTGCTGCACTCCGGACCGTGCCTCTGGTGCTGCAGCAGAGGCTCCCGTTCAGCACACACCCACGCTTTCATTCACACAAACTATTTGAAGGCCACAAACTCATGAAACACTGTTCTCCAACACGTTTTACAGTTAATGCATGTACCATCCTAAAGGCTTCTGTAAACCAAGTGCATTCGCTACTCATCATACTCACTTACCGGCTTGCATTTTCACACACGTGAACGAAGAGCTCACACCAGTGCACGAACATATGTCGCCTCCAACTCCTCTGAGAGTCGGTGTAATTAATCAGACCCCGAGATGCGGGTCGTGTTCAGCAAACATGCGAACGCTCACAGAGATTCTCACGGTGCAGGAAGTAGAACAAGGCAGAGGAACAGAAATCATGCTTCATCTGCAGGGTTACTGTGCTCACATGCAAGCTTCGGTCTTTAAAAAGCCTTAAACCACTGAATTAAATATTGTATTTACAGTAGGTCACCAATTTTAAGCTAGTTCTCACACCAGATGAATTCCCTGGACACTAAAAACTGACTGCATTCATATACTCCAGCAATTCACTTTTAATTAGAGTAAATCCAGCTCCTAATACTGAAAAATTAACAGGATGCTCTGTTCAGCCAGGATTACTTTAATTGGTACAATTAGTGTCATTTACTGACAATTATGCACTGCAGTAAAGAAGCGATTCCAAAGCGCATGCTGGTTATTTCCTTTATGTGAAGCCCTTTAATAAGCTTAGCAATACTGACTCACTAACAGAAATAGTGGGACCCTATTCTTTTTTGTTAATAAATGCTTGTTAACTTTTCCAGTCCTCAAAAAAAAAAAAGTATGTATGTATTTATTTACACATATATAGTGAAATATATGTATGTACATATGTGTGTGTATGTATGTATGTGTATATGTGTGTATATTTGTATATATGTGTATATATCTGTATATATATATATATATTTATACATGTATATATCTATACGTATATATGTGTATATCTGTATATATGTGTATATATGTACATGTATATGTGTGTATATACATATATATGTATGTATGTATGTATGTGTGTGTGTGTATGTATATATATATATATATATATATATATATATATATATATATATATATATATGAGGGATGGAACAGTTCGACTGTCTCGGTTCGGTTCGCGTCTGTTTCGTTCGGTTCATGCGCTGCTCCTTTTTCTCATAGGCGAAGCGTTTACACTCCAGAGCAGAAGGTGGCGGTACTGCGACCAAAGCCAACCACCAGTAGTAAACAAGAAGAAGAAGAAGCGAAGCAGCGTAGCCCGAGAATTGTGTGGGTATGGCGAGCGGGAAAGAACAGGAGCTGGAAGACGCGCCGGCAGCACTTTATAGGTCTGCTGTATGGGACCACTTTGCATTTAGAGTGACCTACGATGACGGCGGAAAGGAAGTTGTGGATAAAAGTGCAACAGTGTGCAAGCATTGTGCAACACGTTTTGTTTATGCTAACAGCAACACGACCAACATGTCATGCTAACCCCGAAATCCCACATACTCCGTCAGCGCTCCGCCCCGCTGCGCTCCAGACCGGCTGCTCAAAGCAAAGCCTACAGCCTCCTCTGTGGCTGCCGTCCGCTCCGCTCTCAGTTCCTTGGAGATCGTAGAGGGCATGCGCCAGATGATTAAATTCAAAGCAGCAGAACATGCAGAAATGATCCAGGGTTTCCGCGGATCATTAAAAATAATTACAATTCATACATTTTTGGGGATTTCTTTCATTAATTTCATAAATATTAATTTTTCATAAATTTTTCTAAATTTTTTTATTTTTCAGTTTAACAATAAACATATACCGAACCGAAAACCATGACCACGAAACCGTGAACCGAATCGAACTGTGGATTTTGTTAACCATTCCACCCCTAATATATATATGTATACATACATATATGTGTATGCATGTATGTATATGTGTGTATATGTGTGTGCATGTATGTATATGTGTGTATATATGTCTATGTATTCTAAGTAATTGAATTGCTTAATTAATTATATATAATGTATTTTTTATTATCTAATAGAATATTTGGTTATTTTATTGTATATATTTAGCAATATAGCGGTATAATTAATGTTGAAATCATGTATTTAAATTGGTAGATAAATGGTACCTCTACTTATTTCACAAAAAATAGTGCGTAAAATACAAGCTGATATCAAGAAATACTGATCTGGTAACACCTAATGTGTCTATGGAATGTCTAATTAAAATTAAAATGTTTACTTGGAAAAAAGTTATTCTCAAAAATACAGCACAAAATTGTCGATATCTACATTTTGAAATATCAATTGAACGCTAATAGTAAGACGTATTAATTGTGAACAGCAGTATTTGCATGCTGCAGCCAGGTTTCTGTAAGACAACATAAAACAATTTTGTCATCACTGATCAAGTCATTAACACTTTGAGGAGAGAGATATGTTCAGTAATAGTGTAGTTGTATTTTTTTTATTTGATTTTGCCCATGGGAATAGTCATATTAAGTCATTACCTTCTCGATTTAGTTTTAGTCTTAGTCTAAATGAAGAACATCAATTATAGTCCTGGTCAAATTTTTGTCAACACTGTAAACAATAGAACTTCTCCACACACTGATGTTTTTTTAAAAACTGTACACATTGAACCTTTTGTCAGCTTGTTTCATCATATCCACAAAGTCTTCATCCTCAATGGTCCTTGCAGGCAGGACAGAATGCCCAATTCACGTTGCCATTGAGTTCTCCAGTGTTTTCTGCTCTTTGGCGTCAGGTTTGTATGGTGGGGGTGCATCTCTGCAACAGACTTTCCTTCCTTCCCCAACCTCTGATCTGGCTGTAGTGTCACTGTATCAGGAATCTAGTTGGGAGGAAGAAATTTAAACGATTACTATCCAGAGTATCAGTAGAACATCTTTCTTCGATGACAGAGAGACAGACAGATACAGGCACCCGAAGGCACAGACACATTAACATGCATCCGCCCACGTGCACACACACCCTTTCCTCCTACTACAGGCCCACCCGCTCCTTACCTTCTTCCATATGGCAGCATGTTGGCTCCTCAGATGTCGCTTGAGATTCGCTTTGTTCTTCCCTGCCATTTTGAAGCCTCAGATTCTTTGGTGGCGTCCTTCCTCCGGTGTTGTCCTTCGCTTTGTAAACGAAATGGCTCCATACATCCAGGGGTTGTTTTCGCCCAACTCCTCCAACAAACCGTACACTGTTATCCGACCCCCACGCCATGACTGCTCTGCTACTACTGACTGAGCGGAGCGAGGCACTGTGGGACAGGCGCCGTGTAGCGACAAACAGGGCAACAACGCATAATCTTCTACGAAGCTCAAGAAACACTTATATTAACAAATACAAATTAATTATAAACAATTACATTAATGCCCATTCGTCCATGGCTCGTAAATATGTCTGGTCTTAGTCTCATTGACGAAAATAATTTTTTATTTTCGTCATATTTTTATTTTCTGGAAACAATTTTTGTGCGCCATCGTCTCGTCATCGTCACAAGAAAAAGGGATGATGACGAAATATTTTCGTCATCGTCCTGGTTGACGAAATTAACACTGGTAGAGAAGCTGCAGAGAGGTGTGCTAAATTAAGACTCTGCTTCCTGGTCTGAACCCTGGGCTAATTGGTGGAGATCAGTAGCCTCATGAGACCATCCTGATCTTGCAAGCTTTCAAGGTTTCACTTGCAGATCAGTCTGGAGACTCTCCGTTGAAGAAAATTTGGAGCCGTTCACCAAACGAACGTCCAATCAGCGTTGGCTTTGAGGCGGGTTGAGGTGTGACACAACCAGAAGCGCGACAGTTCAGTCTAAAGAACATGGCGGCTTCAGCCGATGAAACTAGCGTTAGTGTGGCTATCGAGCAAGTTTTATCGGAATTACAGAGTATTTCTTCACTGAAAGAAGAGCAAAACACTGCTCTGGAGGCTTTTCTCAGAGGAAAAGATGTTTTTGCTCTTCTCCCGACTGGTTTCAGCAAGAGTTTGATCTATCAATTGGCTCCTCTTCGTCGTCGCTCTGTTAGTACGTCATATGCTTCGTTGATCTGATTGGTTTATTTGGCCCGTCTATCACCAACAAAGGCCAATCAGCTAACCAGTATTTTCCCCCCTTCCCAAAATTACTTCAACGGAAGGTTTCCAGATGGATATGCGGAGCAAATCCATCTAGCGGAGTCAGGTTAGGAGATCAGTGGGCAGGGAGCTAAAACTACGCTTTTTTGTACCTTCACCCAGCCATCCTGGAAAAATGGCTGCCCAGGAACTGCTGGAGGACCGGTATGAGACCATAGACCCATTCTCGGTGGCTCGGAGGTGTTAGTCACTGGACCTTGTCTTTTTCCTGGTTGCACATTAAAGATTGTTTCTCATTTTCCTTCTTCGCATTTATTTTCTATTAAATGAAATTAAATGCACCGAAGTTAATGAGCTCGTATAGAAAAAGATTAAAGGATAAATGTGTCTACCATGACACTGTAGATGTATGGAAGGTTGTCTGTTTTCATTTAAAATATCTGAAGCAGGTATTTGAGTAAAGGCTACTATCTCCCTCCAAATTGTGTGAAAATTTCAGAATCCCTGACAGGTCGCCTGTTCGTCAGAGTTCAGGCTGCATCATTGGGGGTTCAGTGTGCTAAGAGATCACAGGGCAGAAGAAGCTCAGAGAGGAGAGCGAGGTGGTCTGGGTGAGATAAAGATAGAGAAGGCAGCCGGCTGGAATAGATAACAAATGGTATTCAGAAAAAGAAAATCAAAGTGAGTGAACGTTACAGAGAAATATAGCATAAATATAACTGAAAAAACATACTGTGGTGTTTGAAGTGGGATTTATGTTGGTACTTCTGGATGACAGACACACACACAGCTGGTATGTGTGTTAGTTTGTGCTGTAACGTTCCTTTTCCTCAGGTGCTGGTGGTGACTCAGCCATGAATCAGCCACAGCTAGCTCTGACACCCCTTCTTCCCCACTGAGCTACTTAAAAATGTAAAAAAAAAAAAAATAAAGCACCACTAACAGTTTGCACAGGTGACACAGGAGGGGGCGTTGTTGTCCGATTGTGTGTGAGGATACCACGTGAGGATGGAAAGAACGTCACGCAGCATTCTTCTGTAGAAAATCCTTAAAGCCCTTTTTATTTCTGCCTGTAAGCCAAAGTTGAGGGATTAGTTTAATTGGTCTGAAACAAGAGAAGTCCTCTGTTCTAGTTATTTTTTTTTTTCTCTGAGAGGACAATGCTGATAAAACCTTGTCTATGCCTCCGAATGCTGACCCCTGCACCCCGATGCCCTGACTGTTTCATTATTAAATGATTTACATTTTAATGTAACATTAAAGGTATGGAAGTAAATCTGTGTCGCTGGGATTTGAATTACAAATGCTACTGAAATTTAAATGTTGTATGTTTGTACTTACTGTTTCAGTGTTAAAATATATTCAGAACACATTTTTGGCCTAAAAAAAAGATTCATTGTCATTATTTCTACACAGTTGAAATTTCATTTGTTATTTTCTCTAAAAGCTAAAAATTCACATTACTATTTCAAAGTGATTACATTTTCAATATTTATTTTTCAGTTTAATTTTTCAGTGTTAAAGAAATCTGCATTTAAAAAAAATTCAACCTTTCAAAATTCAAACTCAATATTTTCAGCCTCCTGAGATTCAACTGGCTCTATTTCACTGTCTTAAATTCCCCGTCTAAATTCAGTGTAAAAAGGGAAGGGTTACTTCAGGTCACAGACATTAGCAATGGATTGTGGCGTCCAACACCCAGCCAATCCCGTTACGTTTTCTTAGTCACGTGACGTGACGCTTGTGGCGCTCATATGAAAGGAAAACCAGCATGACGGAGCCGGTCATGCAAGCTAACGCTAACTCAACTACAGAAAAATGAAAGTAATAAACTCATCGTTGAGTTAGCGTTAGCGTTAGCTTGCGTGAACGGCTCCGTGATGCTGGTTTTCCTTCCGTATGAGCGCCACAAACATCACGTCACGTGACTTAGAAAACGTAACGGGATTGGCTGGGTGTTGGACGCCACAATCCATTGCTAACGTCTGTGACCTGAAGTAACCCTTCCCTTTTTACACTGAATTTAGACGCCGAATTTAAGACAGTGAAATAGAGCCAGTTGAATCTCAGGAGGCTGAAAATATTGAGCTTGAATTTTGAAAGGTTGAATTTTTTTATATACAGATTTTTTTTTAAACTGAAAAATTTAACTGAAAAATTAGGATTGAAAATGTAATCACTTTGAAATAGTAATGTGAATTTTTAGCTTGAAGAGAAAATAACAAATAAAATTTCATCTTTGTAGAAATAATGACAATGAAATTTTTTTCAGGTCAAAAATGTGTTCTGAATATATTTTAACACTGAAACAGTAAGTTCAAACATGCAACATTTAAATTTCAGTGGCATTTTTAATTCAAATCCTAGCGACACAAATTTACTTCCATACTGCTAAGACTCAGGGATGCCATAAAACTCTCTCCTGTACATAAATCTACAGTTAGAGGTTAATTGCTTTAAACACGAGTTTAATCAGGATTTAAGGGAACCACCGACTCTTTAGCCCCTTTAAGCGACGGCTCCTCCACCTTTTGAAGCTTGGTTTTTTATTAGCATGGTGTGTTTCCTATTAGCCTGCTTGTCTTTGGGGTCTGTGTTGGGATGCACAGGTCAATTAGTTTGTTGGACCAACGTTTGCCACAAATCTCTCGAAAACAGACTTTTCTATGATTGGTCATCTGGCCTTCCAAAGATAAGGAGGTACAGAAATCAGAGAAAGCGTTGAGAAAGCATTCGATTTAAATCAAAGACTCTGAACATGGAGTTGTGTAAAGTAAAAGCATTTATTTTTATAGAGGACTTGGCAGTTTTTACTAAAACAATAACTTTCCACAGCATGGTTGGTTTGAGTCCACGCAGCAGCACCGTTTCCCCAGTGAGGGCCTCGACCGTTTTCCAGCACGCGCTGCTGGAGGCGCTGCCAGGGGAGGAATGCGGAGCAGGGCCTGGTTAACTTCTGCACCCACACACTCTCATACTGGCCACACAGTGTCTGACATCGAAACTCTTGAGCTGCTCGTACACAATGTGCACAGGCGGCCGTCTGTTCTCCTGGCATCTCTCTGTCTTTGGGTCCCTTTATGGAAATGTTGCCAAAGTCGTCCGTAAGCACAGAGGATAGCTGTAAAGCAACATCAAGTGGCACATTCATACTCTGTGGCCGTAGAGTGTAGGTATGGGAGAGAGTGATGAATTCTGCTCCAACCCACTTACTGCAGCGTGGAGGAGGTTCAGGGATGAAGAAAGGCTGTGCTTCAGTCAGCTTTGGGACCTATTAGCACTTGGATATGCTTAGAAAGCTCTCAGTGGCCGTGCCACACACCATGTGCTTTGACTGAAGCGCCTGCTCGGCTGCAGCCCTTCAATGCACCTTTTGTCCTAAAGCTCCTCAGATACCCAGTTTTACTCCAGCTCACCTTTCGTCTTTTAGAAATCCGGACGATTGCTTCCTGGGTGCTGCAACCTGAGCAGACAGCGCCTTTATTACCCACTGATGGCCTAAAAGAGAAAAAGAAAGTCCGATTTCTTTGTTCAGCCATCGTTAAAGATTGAGAGAAGTGATAAACTTATGGGGTAAATTAACTGTCAATAAAAAGATGTACATGCGTCTGAAAGTGCAAATACATTTAAAGTCGTAGGAAAGTCATTTAAATGTCAAATCATTCTGGCTTAAACATGTTTATAAATGTAGTCTTTATCTGACCATATTGTCCCAAAAGTTAGAAAATGTATAAAAAAAAAAAAAAATTCTGTCTTAAAATCTGTGTGGGTTTTTTTCGTTATCTTCTCCAGGCCAGTTAGTTCTACGTCAGCCTGAACACCTATTTCGGCCAATCATATATCAACGGTCATCTGTCAATCACATTTTTTTGGTCATAGCATCTTGATTCATATGTCGCAGCTAATATACGCTAGCCTCGTGAGACCATCCTGATCTCGCGAGCTTTCAAGGTTTCACTCGCAGATCAGTCTGGAGACTCTCCGTTAAAGAAAATTTGGAGCCGTTCACCAAACGAACGCCAAATCAGCATTGGCTTTGAGGCGGGTTGAGGTGTGACGCAACGAGAAGCGCGACACTTCAGTCTAAAGAACATGGCGGCTTCAGCCGATGAAACTAGCGTTAGCGTGGCTATCGAGCAAGTTTTATCGGAATTACAGAGTATTTCTTCACTGAAAGAAGAGCAAAACACTGCTCTGGAGGCTTTTCTCAGAGGAAAAGATGTTTTTGCTCTTCTCCCGACTGGTTTCGGCAAGAGTAGCCTGGCTTGTGGTTGTGTTTTCGTTGTCACTCTGTTAGTACGTCATATGCTTCGTTGATCTGATTGGTTTATTTGGCCCGTCTATCACCAACATCGGCCAATCAGCTAACCAGTATTTTCGCCCCTTCCCAAAATTACTTCAATGGAAGGTTTCCAGATGGATGTGCGGAGCAAATCCATCTGGCGGAGTCAGGTTAAATATACGCAACGGATGAAATCACAAATCAGAATCCTTTCCTTTCCCATTGTGTTCCGTCCCAGTGTAAATGGGGATTGACGTCTGTGTCTTCGGCAGGCGTAGAGCTAACAGAACTGGCAGCGTTGCGAGGCAAGGGCTCAAACATGTACGGCTTCCAGCCGTCGACGACCTCCGACACTAAACTCTCCTCCTCTTGCATGTTTCCTCTGTCCATAGCGTTCCTTGACAGTGTCGTTTCTAAGTCACCAATTTAGTGCTACTTGGTCCCAATGGAATTTCCCATTGGGAACCTGCTAGCACTAAGTTGCTAACTGGTTAGCAAGATGTTTCAGAGAAACCGGCCACAACCAAACTTGCTTGCGAAACTTCTGCCACAACAATCCCGCCCCCTTGATAATCGACCAATCACATTCACTTTATTCACTCGTGTAAAGTCGGGCACCACTCGGGAGAATTCAGAAATGCAACCGTTGTAACGGCCGCTTTCCTACGACTTTAATGACTGATGCACCCGACTGCAAGTGTGTCAGATGTCCACGCGAAACCGAGACGCAAGTCAGTAAACGCTGCATGAAGCAGCTTTTGGTGGTCAAATCTAGACCTGCAAATAACTCAAAGAAGCTTAATTTTTAAGTACTTTGCTAAATGTAATTATAGAAACACCAAATCTTTCCAAAAATATAAAACCTATTTTTTCCTATTTTTTTTAAAAACCAAAATGTAGTGTGTCTGTGTGTGAGAGAGTGGGGTTGTGTGTTTGAGTGAGTCACTGGCTCCTATTGGTCTGTGTCTCCAGACCAACAAGTAAACAGCAGTAAGCCAGCTGGAAATAGGAGGAAAAGTACAAACTTTTGCTCAGACTGTAATGCAGTTCACGAGAAGAGGAACAAACTCACACTCGTGTGTGTGTGTGTTTGGATGCAGTTCCTCCTCCTCCCTGCAGATGTGTCCACAGTGGGCATTGCACTTATTTCGACTGTTTGGTTCTATCTGCTCTGTTTCCTTCACCTTCTCAGCCGCTCCATGTGGATCTTTCTGTCTTTACACACATGAACTTTCTTAAAGGAATAGTACTCCTAAAACATGATTAGCGTCCATAATTTACTCGAAACGAAGTCATTTAGAATGTTTTTAGAGCATAAATAGTAGTGTATAGGATTTCCTAAAAGCGCGCGCCTGCGAGTTCATGAGTCTACGGAAACCGCGGCAAACCAAACCAGATGAAAGTGCGCATTCAGCGTCTGCTCTGCCGATAATGCTCTTCCTCAACACTGAAGTCCTCAGACATTTTTCTTTCGTTGTTTCTTTCTTTGCACAGGTAAACAGCACATTTCTTCTTCTACGCTTGCATTATCGGCAGAGCAGACGCTGAATGCGCACTTTCATCTGGTTTGGTCTGCCGCGGTTTCCGTAGACTCGTGAACTCGCAGGCGCGCGCTTTTAGGAAATCCTATACACTACTGTTTATGCTCTAAAAACATTCTAAATGACTTCGTTTCGAGTAAATTATGGACGCTACCCACTCAGGACACTTGGAATACATTGGACGAGCAGTATGGAGGAATATTGACACGTTTTTGTGGACTTTTATGGACCTTTCTGCCTCGGGCGCCATAGACCTCCATTATTTGAATGTCAGCAGACAGCAAGAAGCCTCCCAGATCTCCAGATGCATTTCAGATATCAAAAAAGTACTCCAGAGTGTTGTTCAGCATGGGGGTGAGTAGAAAATGAAGGCTAATCATGTTTTGGGTGTACTATTCCTTTAATGTAACTGTAACAGTTAGTCGACTCATTCTTTGTCAGTATAATCGACTCTGGTGGAAAGGTCTTCCACAGAATGTTACAGGAATTTCTTGGGTTGTGGTCAGGCCGCCATCCAGGTTCCTGAAAAACCACAGGTTCCAGAAATTTTTAGCTTCCATTCCCATCTTACATCTTCTAATCTAATCTTATGAATACCAGAGCCCTAAAAGTATTCAACACGTTTTGCAGGACTTCTATTTAATCTATATAACACTTGGAGCTGGAGGATATCGATATGGTTTAAAAATCTAATTTAGATTTTTTTTTCTACCAAATCCGATGAATTAATTTCATTTTTTCCTTCAGTTTTAGAATAAAGACGACAAAAAACAATTACTTTGAAAAACAAGCTTTTATTTTAATCTTCCACTTTGGGAGGTGATCTTAATTTAAAGGGCAACACAATTTAAGCTGAGAAAATGCTTCTAATACAATGTTTCACAACAAACAATAAAATATATCAAATTAATTGTTTACAGCTAGTATTATTACTGTGTTTCACTTAGGAGTTCAAATCTAAGAACAGAAAGTGGTGACCTGAATCTACGGAAGCCCAAGAAGTCAACTGTTGGGTAAAAAAAAACAATCTGATTTTCCAAAAATAAATTTTATTTCATTCTAATCCAAAGAAAATTTTAGTAGTCTGTTTGTATGAAACATTGTCCAGCCTTAATTATACCGTCTGAAATGTTCATTTGGAACAGAACTAAATGGAGTCACTTTTTTTATATCTTCTCTTTACCAACGCAGTGAGCATGAAGGAAAATGTATTTTCTGTGCAAAGAAAGTTTTTTTTAATTTTTATTTTTTTTAAGAATATAATTTTGAAAGTTAATTTCTATCATTTAAGACCAAAACTTCATTTGGATTTTGTACTCAGGTTCAATGTAGAAGCTGTAGTGAAGAATGTGAGGAATTTTTACACCTCTGCTCAGAACCCACCCTGGTACCATGAACCATGCTATGCTCAGAGTAGAAGCTCAGTTTGAACTGGAGCTGTGTTAAAAAAAAAGAAAATCAATATTCTACTTTTGTTGATGCTGCTAAAGAAGTTAGATGCAATTTCCCCATCCGTCTAACTAAAAAAAATAAAATAAAATAAAATAATTTGAGCACAAAACACGAACCGTTAAAGAAGTGATCCCTGCAAATTCTGCTAGATGTAGCCGCTTCCAGCCAGCCATCTCAATCGCCTCTCTGGGGCCGCTTCTCAATATGTGTGCTTGTGCGTTCTGATGTGATCGTGTGCTCCAGAAACGTCATCAGCCTCAGCACTAGTGCTGTTCCAATTCATAAGAACAGCAGACCAAGGAGCAGACAAAGTTCCCGGATATTGTTCTCGCCCCTCCCTATTTACCCAGCATGCATCAGAGCAGACTTGTCCGTTCTCCAGATTGACAGCTGTCCCAGCCTATATTAATGTTTATTATTCCATCGATACGAGCTGATGCGCGCCTACATTAGCTGTTCATGACTGTATTCAGTAGCAGGGGTTGATGTTAAGGATTTTTACCAATTGCCCTTTGGGCAAGTGACTTTCACATTTCATTTCCCCAGAAACAATTTTTACTTGCCCAGTATAATGTTTGATAAATATAGTTCCTAATATTCATTTTTGTATATATATCAATGAAACATGTTTGTTTCTAAATATTTTTTGTAATTCAGTATTTTTTAAGTTTCCAGGTTCCTGGTGTGTATCTGCATGCGTCAGATAATGAACTCAAGCCTACATTACCGTGTTAACATGCTTTTCAATCCTTCCTGCACATTCTTTTCAAACTAAACTTTGCTTTAAACTGTTGTGTGCTTGGAGAAATATAAATTGTAATGTTAAAAATCTAAAAAAAAACTTGACAGGTTAAAAACTTAAGATAAATCACAAAACAGAAGTCAATGTCACAAATGAATGACTTTTATTTTAGAGTCACGGTATGTTTATACAAGATAATACTATTAATATAATGTGACTTTTCTAGAGAATCATTATACATAGTTATTTTATACAGGGTTTCCACAGTCTTACATCATTTCAGATTTCCCTGACTTTTAACTGACTAAGGATTAGTTTTCCCTGACAAAATAAATGCAGCAACAAGACAATAATAATAACATAACAGGTCACCAATTTAACATGTTTAGCTCTATAACATTTAAATTTTTACCTCTCCAATGTCTAAGATAAAAAATTTAATCAACATTTTTTAATGTATGACCTGCATCACTGTACAAAAGACTTCTTTAAGATAGCCATATTTACACTGTGCGCATGGCATACAATTATGCCAATTTTCCTAATACCTGACTGATAATTGTTAATCTAGGGTTATCTGGGTGGTGGGTGTGTCTGATTCGCGCCAATTCCTGGACAAAAATCTGGCGGAAAATCTGGCGGCTTTTTCAAATCACGCAAGAACGTGTACAAAACAACAAAAATGGTGCCGACAATGCATGTGGGTCGTTTTTTAAGCGAATGTCGGTGATTTAAAAGTAATTTTGAGTGATAAATAATATTTTTTTTTTATCATTGCACTTGCCCGCCGGGCAAATGCAATGAAATATGTGCTCTCCCGACAATAAAAACTACTTGCCCCGGGAGATCGGGCGATGGTTAACATCGAGCCCTGAGTAGCCTCCTGCTAGCCTCTCCTACTGCTTCCTCCACTGTTAATGCTTTCTTTGATTTGTTAATAAATGTTTTGTTTAGAGGCTTGTGTGATATTTATCTTTGTGTTTTGTTTTTTTTTGCAAATGGAGGGAAAAAAAGAAAAATGGGCTTTAAGAGTTTTTCTTTCAGTCTTTCTTTTGTTTAGAGATGGAGGAGAGAAAAATGAAATATTGGCCTTAAGAACCCGCCCCCAAAAATTGGAGATCGGCTTCGACTGTTGTCAAAATAATTGGTGTTGGCAGTAGCCTAAATCACCCTGTATCTGTCCATCTCTTGTTATACAGTCTAGTATTTACCAAGTAATGAGCCAATCATTATTCCACTTTTGTAGCAACAAAGATTAAAATGATTTCATGTTTATGATGTTTTATACTCAGAAGTTTGTCTGTTTAAGCCTCTAACTACCAGTTTGTGCATTATCTGTTTAAGGGGAGGACATTTTTGAGGCCTTTTAGGGTGGAAATACAGCAGTTTTCAAACATTGGTGTTTACTTACGCATGTGATAAACATGTTGTTAAAACCGCAGCAGCGCATCATGACCAGCTTCCGTCTGCTGCTTGCTAAATTACCCTGATTGTCATCTTCTCAGGTTTCCTCCTCTGCTCAGAGGAGATAACATCCCTCACTCTATCTGTCCCCAAACATCCCCCCCTTTTACTATCTTGCCTTCTCTAAATCCGGTTATCTCTCTGCTCTCATGATGATGATGATGATGACCGTTGGCATATCTCTTTAATCTTAACAGCACGGCTTGCTATTTCCCCTTTTCTCCCCCACATCAGTACGTAGCACTTTTTGTCATCTGCTATGAACGTAAAAGTCACACATTTAGATGAAATTCTGTGTTTTCTTAATCTGAAATTGATGATAAATAAAGTTTAATGTGTGCCTCAGAGGATAATCTTTGGAGTAAATCGTTTAATTTCTTTGTTGTTGTTTGAAGAATCTCCAAAAACATCCCCACCACCAAGGATGTGGAGCCGCTGCTGGAAATCGATGGAGACATCCGCAGCTTTGAGGTCTTCCTTTCCTCCAGGACGCCTGTTCTCGTGGCCAGAGATGTGGAGATGTTTCTACCCTGCACCGTCAACCTTGACCCAAAACTCAGGGAGATCATAGCAGGTTTGTAAACACTCGTCTCTGAGCTTTCTGGCCTCTCCTGACGCCGGCACATTTGCTCAGTTTACAAAGACATGTGAGTAGCATCTAATTGAATGAATCAGTCAAACTCCAACCTTTGATTCGGTCAAATTATTACTTCATGGGGAAATAAATAAAGCTGTTTTTAACTTAAACAGCAGTGTCACATCAGTTTACTGGTTTATACCCAATGAGTAGAGATGCCTCTCTGCAGCCACCATTGGGTGAAAGGCCAGGTGTCCATGGACAGATGACCAACCCTAATCACAGGGCCACACAGACACATCCTGGAATTAGAAAATAAATGCAGTTCAGATCTAACTGACCAAAAACAGGAAGCATTTAGTTCACTTCATTGTCAGCAATGAAAAAAGCAGCTTATTTGCGTACAGGTTTGGTGTAAAACTAAATGTTTTTTAGCTTTTACTTTGCATCAAACCCCCTGGAAGGATTGTTTGAGGAAAGTTCAGTTTTAGCCTGATCCAAATGAAGTCTCAGTTTAATCCCAGTTGAGCTCAGTGAGCTCCATGTTGATGTTAACGGGAGGACAGAGTAGGCTTCTTTTTTCCAAAGCAGAGCACACACTGTATGATATTTTCAGTCCTTGTACTCAGCAGCAGCCCAAACTGTATGACGAATCCACAGGATTTAAAGGTATAGAGGACAATCTTTTATTCCCGGGTGGATCATCTAAATAAGTGGTCCTCCTAATTGTCAATCATTCTGCTGATATGTTTATGTAAGGCCGTCCTATGTGCTCGTCCCGTTAGCTATCTTTTTCTGCGCACTTTCAGGCGCGTATATCTGTGGTGAGCTACGGTTTCAGACAGTCATTGAAGCTCACCTTTCTCACCGCGGTTCTTTGAAAATGGCCGAGAGTCATAAGATAAAAAGTCTCTACGAAGTGTATGAGAAGAAAAGAAAGGCCTCAGAAGAGAAAAACAAGACCAGAGTGTTTTTGGGAGGTTCTTCACATGATGCCGTACACTGAAAGCAGAGGTCAGGCTTCCCACTGATGCCTCAGTTGTTACCTCTAAATTGTAAATTTCCTGGGAAGATTAGTTTGATTTTTTTTTTTTTTGTAATTTGCTTCGTTAGTAGTTAAACGGTGGCCAAAGATCCTTATTTACCCCGCAAACATGTCCAAATTTCCGCTGCAGCACAAACACATACAAGCATGTCATGATTTTTTTTTTATGTACCAGTAGTCTTATTTGCGGGGAAACTTTTTGAAATAAATATGGGTGAAATGAGATCCATCCAGGTGACCGCCTTATCATTGTGTCCCCGCACCACCTCGAGGAGAAATAGGCTCGTGCACGCTCGTGCACGCCCCTGCACGCTCTTGTACGCGTTTAATGGGTGTTCCCTCTCAGAAACCGGTACAGGGTTGTTCATGTTCATTTTTTTTTTAAGTGGAGAGGGCAGGTCTTTTTAAAATTTCACGATAATCCTCCACTATATCTTTAAAAGTTCACGCTTAGGATCAGGGGGAGATCTAGAAAAATATTTATGGGGTGGCGAGAGGGGGGCAGGAATTTTCGAGGAATGGCAACATATGGCATTTGTTTACACTGAATTTAATCACAGTTACCACAGTTTGGTGAGAATAGATTGTACAGTCAGTGTTTCATGTGAAACAGTTCATATTAATAATACATGGTACAATGTGATCTCACTTAATAGGAGATAGAAGAATGATTACACTACTTCTAGAGGGGCATTATCACAGGAAAGGTATTAAGGTAAGACACAGGTGCTGAGTCGCAGATGTGAGAGATTGACTGTCAGAGAGGCAGCTTTGCAGCATTTGCACAAAAGAAACTATAGAAAGAAAAAGTTCCCCATCAGAGATCTATGGACTGAGCTGTACTAAAGTGAGCAGAACTACACAGTAGAAATAAATGGGTCAAGGCACCCAAACAAGGTACCGGACATCTATGTAATATTTACTCTGAACACACATTTGACCCCATTTGTTCCTCAGTAACTTGACATACAGCAGTTACGGCAACATGAAAGGGACATTTCATGCATGTAAATATGCTGTAGATAGAGCTGCTGTATCAACATAAAGGCAGGTACTGTATGTTACATCAAAATCTCCACAAATCTGAAAAGAAGCAACAGAAAAATACATTTTGCTTCCAGTCTGAAAAAATACAAAAAATGTTGTGAGTAGGTTCATACAGGTCATTTCTGGATAGTTTCATACCATATATACAAAAAAAGAAACAACAACACTGCTTCACATTAAGCAGGATTTACACCAGTATCACATTTTTAACTTTACTTTTAACACTTTTGGTTTTATTAAAGAAAAGATCAGATTTTCTCAGGTGCCAAAACAAAATGTAACGGCTCTGTAAAGGCTCACCAGAGAGCATAACATAAAGTTAACATGACTATAACAGCTGAATGCGGCGATTTCCACGTTGCTCAGCAAAACGCTTCACTAATGTATTTAGATCCAATGTCTTTGTGCGTTTTGATTTGAGTACAACCAAACTTGATCGTCTCTTTTCTGTCATAGTTGACCGCAAATATGTCTTTATGAGCCTGAGACGTCAGGCCTAACTAACATCATAGTTAGAGAAATAACGTTCTGCAACCTGATTTTTATCATCTTAAAATCAGCTCCTTGGGACAACTGTGAAAATTCCCCCTTTCTCCATGCGGCCTGGAACCAGAGTTCCCGCGGGTCCTTAAAAAGTCTTAAAAGGCATTGAATTCTTCAAAATAAAACTAAGGCCTTAATTGGTATTAAAATGTCTTAAATCAGTCTTTCGTAGGTCTTAATTTTTAAAACATCATAAATAGGATCATTTTTATTCCGATTTATGTTTGTAATCTAAATAAAACTTTAAAATTGGCAATTTTTTTTATTTAAAAAAAATAACAGCTCGCCATTATTGGTTCTGTCCCGATAGCGGAACCAATAAAAGCGTTGTTGCGGCCGGGACATTTGGGAGATGCACCATTAACTTTTTGTCTGGAAAATATGAGCAAGTGTAAATGTAACCAAAATTGTCTCCAGCCAAGAGTTTCCTCCATGGCTAAAACCAGGGAACATACATGAGGCTCAGTGGATTTAGTGCAAGAAGCGATTCAAGCTCAGAACGATGGGAATTAAGGCAGTGGAGTCGCACATGCGAAGCACGAAACACAAAGCGTCAAAATGGAGTTACAGAGAAACAGCCGGTATTTCTCAGTTTAGTTCCACCCTTGTCTCTGCAACGCCTCCACTTATCACCAAATCAAACACACTAAGAAAACCATACAAAGAAAAATAGCTGCAAAAAGACTTAGCACTGGTTATGTTGGGGCTTTAAACTGATTTGTTTTGTTCCCTGCTAAAACAAAGTTTGTGAATTCAGTTAAATAATTGTTCAAATATATCTGTCATTTGTGTGTTTTTAGCTTTCTTCCTGCATGGGAAGCTTTTCAAAATCTGAAACATTAGTGCAGTGGTTTATGTTAAAATAAACCTTTGGGTTAAGTTGTTGCACGTTTTTCTTGTGTTTCTTGTGAATTTGGTCTTAAATTTTTATTTCAAGTGGCATTAAAAAGTCGCAAATTTAACTTGCCTTATGCTGTGGGAACCCTGGGAACGCCGCATTTACGCCCGTGGTTCTTGCTTATTTTCAATATAGAAACTGCCTGCTTTGTAATTCTTATAGAAGTAAACCCAACTGTAGGCTAAACAGCTAAACTGGTGTCTTCCATCTACCTCTATTCATGTTCTTGGGCCGTGAACCAGTGGGCTGGTCTGGATGTCAATTTCGGGGCGTGACAAAATTACAGGCCAGAACCAAATAAGGCAACATCCCTGAGTTTACGTCAAATCTGTGCTTCGTTTGGATCCGCTCGTTTTATGGTGGACGTTTAGAATTATGAGATTTGCAGATAAAGGAGGTGTTGATGGGGTTTGAACTTCTCTGTACGTTGTTACGACCACCCAGGCCACAACATATTTGAGGACACGAGACAAACATGAGGTTCAAAAGAATTATTTTATTCTTAATCTCTGGAACTTGTTTTTAGATCAGTTGTTTTGTTTTTCTGCAAAGAGACAAAAAAAGAACAGAGTCAGATTTTTCCCCAGTTCCCCGTGTCCAAAAAAACTCTAAAAAGAAAAACAAAAACAAAGTATGAACAGAAAGTTGGACCTGGTGAGCCGATCCAAAGCAACAAAACGGTACAGCAGAGGGCCAACCCTATACAGGGCCGTCGAAGCCTCTGCTAGTAACAAACTAACGGGAAAACTCTAATAAAAATATATAAAAAAAACTAAAACAGGACAACCGGTCCCACCAGGTCAAAGTTACAAAAAAATCAGCAAAAAAAAAAAAGGCTAACGGAAAAAAATACCACATGGCAGGCTGGAGAGGTCAGCGGCGGCCTACAAAGTCGGGAGACGTACGCATCGCGTCTAGACGCTCTCTCTGTGACGGTGGCTCGATCAGAAGGTTCCCAGAGGGGGAAAAACCCAGCCTACTTATAGGCGGACCAATATCACGACCAATTAACATAATCGAATCAGTTACAAAAGAAAAAAAGAAATAATTATCAACTCTAAAATTTAAGTGACTCAACTAAGGTCTATACAACACTAAAAGGGAGAAAAAAAAGAAACAAAAATAATTAATGTGCCCGACGCACATAACAACGTCCATCGTTATTCATCTATGACAATGGAAACTCGGTTTTGCGTTCCATGACCCCTTTAAGCTTTGACGTTATTTAGGACAAATGATGACAGCAGTTCTGGTGGTTAACTTGGGGAATAACAATAAATTACATGATTTTGTTATAATGAGAAATGGTAATAAATCAGGTTTTTTCTTAGTTTTAAAGCTAATAAAAATAGTAAATGCATTAAAATTGGATAAAAAGAGTTTGCATCTTATGTCCAGTCTATGATAATGATTTGACATAAACTTTCAGCTTCTAGTCTCAGATTATAGATCCTCTAGATTAGCGATTTTCATCCAGCAGCTCCAGAACCATGAGTGCTTCTATAGACCCTCAGCAAGGACAGAAGCAAATTATGTTTTAACAGGTTTTCAGATTTCTTTTCATGTAGTAATTGTAAAAAAACCAATCCTGGTCGATAAAATGTGTTTCTATTTTGTTTTAAAACTATAGGACTGCAAAATAAAGTTGCTTCTTTTTTAATAACCAACTTTTCTTTAGTTCATGTTTATCAAAAATTCATAGTTTTTTTATTTTAGAGCTCATGGATCATTAGAGGCTTTAAGTTATTTCTATATGGCTGCGCAAAAATGGCTGTTTGGGTCATAAATGTTACAGACTCTGCCTTACATTAGAGAACATCTTAGATTTGTTAAAAATTTCTCAGAAAAGTAAACTTTGATCTGTCTTTTTTGTTCTTTCCACGGCTAATAGCTTAGCATAATTCACAGTTTGCTTTTTGTTTCCTCGTCTCGTTTTCAAACAGTTAAACACCAAGCGGGTGTTTAACTGTTTTTATACCAGAGACTGTGAAAACAGAACAATAAAGTCCTCCATTGTCTCGGCTCAGCTTGTTCCGCCGTTCTTCTCCAGATTTCACAGCTAGTAGTCACTGTGACGTAAAAGAGCATCAGTGCTGGACTCGGAGACACCACTGCTGCTGGGATGCGTAAGCGGCATCTCAGGCCTTACAGGAGCGTCAGTGATGCCCAGTGTGAAGCTGCCGTGGTGAAAACACTGAAATGAAACGGTCCCACCCACACGGATGGACTGGTCCGTTCGCTTTACTCATGGAGGACAAGATCTGCTGCTTGACGTAGAGCCAGTAACTCCAGACTCTTCATAAGTCATCAAATTCTTTTAATTTATTTAGCTTTTAATGCTCTGTTACAAGATTTCATGTGAGGAAAAATCATTAATTGTTTTATTATTTTTTTGCAAACAAAGTGAAAAGTTCTGCTTGCTTTCATAAGCCTCACTAAAATGAATCCAAACACTTTCCTCCAGTTTCTCCCTAATTTGTAGCATATTTTCAGTACAGAGGCAGCTGCTCTGAAGGTCTCAAAGGTTGGTCAGAGAACATTAGTTCTATGGAGCTGCTGGATGAAGATTGATAATCTAGAGCAGGCATCCCCAACCTCAGTCCTCGAGGGCCGCTGTCCTGCAGGTTTTAGAGGTTTCCCTGCTTTAGCACAGCTGATTATAATGATTGTAGTAGACCAAAAGCCTGTTAATCAGCTTTCAATTAAAATCAGCTGTGCTGGAGCAGGGAAAGCTCTAAAACCTGCAGGACAGCGGGCCTCCAGGACCAACTTTGGGGATGCCTGATCTAAAGGATCCAAAATCTGAGACCAGAAGCTGAAAATGTATGTTAAATCATTATACTGGACTGGACATATGAAGCAGACTTGTCTTTATCCAATTTTAATGCATTTACTATTATTATTACCTTCAAAACTAAGAAAAAAACTGATTTATTATAATTTCTCATAAAAAATAATTTATTGTCATTCTCCATATTTGACAAGGAGAGTTAAAAGAAAAAGCAATTCAAATCAATTTAGTGTATTTACTAGGGGTGGGTATTGGCAAAGAAGTCATGATTCGATTCGAATCACGATTCACATGCAACGATGCGATTCTATCACGATGCATCACGATACTTGAAATATTGTACTGTAAGAACAGTGTTCAGTGAAAACCAGTGGCTGACTGGCTGGGTATGATCTGGATAGTGTCTTCAATTGATACATGACTAAAAGCAACTGAATTCATACATAGCTGTATTTATTGAAACGACTTTTGGAGGTGTTGCCATGAAAACAAATACTGGACAGAAATATTACTATTACTGGCGTGGACACACTGACAAAAAGATTCATCAAACTTAAAATAACAAAATAAGGATAATCAGTGCCGTTTACATGGCCTCAGCGGTCCTTTAAACCAATGAAATGAAAACATTCAAATGTATATTTCCCCTTTTGGAAATGACGTGCGTCATATCAATTTCGTTTTTACCTTCTTTGTTTTTAATGCCAAAATGCATCCAAGCATCTGACTTGAAATGTGATGGAGCCGGGCGAATTTTCTCAGTGTCCTCCATGTTTTGTTCACGAATGACTCGTCTCAGTATCCCGCGGCCGGAAATGCTTGTGACACAAAGCAGCGGGCGTCAACATCCGCAGCGACACCTGCTGGACTGGAAGTTGTATTCCACTTGGTTTGATTGATGTGCGCCAACCATTCATGTATTTTATTTGTTCATTTTTTTTTATTAAGAATCGATTCTTGTCATCAAGAATCGATGCAGTAGATCACAAGAATTAGAATCGCGATGCATCGATATGACGATTATTTTGCACACCCCTAGTATTTACTATTTACAGTTTATTTACAGCCAAGAGGGTAACTCTGGATGAGCCACTGAGATCCGAGATGCTTTGGAAGAATCTGTGCAGCTATTAGTTGTGCACCAACGTTGTCTTTATGGAAAAATAATGAGAAGAAAGCTGTTGTTAAAAGAAAACAATATGAAGTCCAGTTTGCTGATAGTCAGAAGTCCTGATGGGGACCCAGCAAACATTTGGAAGAAGCTGCTTTGGTCAGAACGTCTGACACTGCACATCACTGTGAACACACCATCCCCACTGTTAGATATGGTGGTGGCAGCATCATGCTCTGGGGCTGCTTCTCTTCGGCAGACATAGGGAGGATGGTCAGAGCTGATGGAGCCAAATTCAGGAAGGAAACCTGTTGGAGTCAGCAAGAGAAAGGAGACTGAGGCGGAGGTTCAACTTCCAGCCTCAACGTAAAGCCAGAGCTACAGTGGAACTCTAAAAAAAAACACCAAGCTGTTCATGTGTTAGAACGGCCCAGTCAAAGTCCAGATGCAAACCCAATCAGAATCTGAAAACTGCTTTTCACAAACCTTCTCCTTCTAATCTGACTGAGCTTGAGAGGTAGAGATCAACCATGACAGACCTGCAAAAGGTCAGTATGGTACCAGCACGAACTAAGGAGGCTGAATACTTTTGATGCCTTTGTGTTGAAAGGAAATCATCTATAATTATCTTTCTACTTCAGCTGTAAAGCACTCTGTGTTGCTCTTTTGTATTAGATTCCAATAAAATCTATTTATGTCTGTGGTTGTAATGTGACAACATGTGGAAAAGTTGAATGGTTTGTCTACAGCGCCGGCACAGTGCTGTTTAGGTAGGTGCTTCCTGGTGGGAAACTTCTAACATAGATATTCTCTGCTGCACAGACAGCAGAACTCATTAGAATTACTCAGACGTGCATGAATCAGATAGAATACCACCCTGCCTGATTTTCACGAAATAACAGCCTTAGAGCAGTTTAAAGGTCAGAAAAGTTGATTTAGCAGGATATGGGGCCTTTAAAAAAAGTCCTCCTGTCAGCCCTTCAGGTAGATCAGCACAAGTGGTATGAAAAGACTGCACATAAGCTTAAACGCTCCATACTGAGGTTTAGCATAGTGGTGGAAGTGTCATGCTGTGGGGATCCTTTGTTTTCAGTAGAGATTGGGAAACTGGTCAGACATAATGGGGAGGATGGATTGATTTAATTCCCTGAAGAATTAGGGTGGAGGTTCACTTCCTAGAATATGGAGTGAAATGTGTTCCATTATTATTGCACCAAAGAAGACATTTTATGAAATTTGAAAAATGTGCAACCAAGAAATGAAACTTTCAATAACGTCTCAAAATGTTTTGATAACTTTGCAGTTCTCTATTTTTCATATACTATTTTTTCCAAAACACTGTTTGTGGATTTTATATTTTAAAAATCTTATTTTTTTTTATTGTTTTACAGGTTTATTATTTTCTCTTTTCAAATTTCTGTTTTTTGGCTAGAGCGGTAAATATTTTATTCTTTAGAATTTCCGTTTTACAAATCCCATTTTCTTCATTTCTGTTTTCCGCTCTAGCCGTTTCTATTGGTCCGCTGGACATTAGCAACACTCTTAGTAAATGTGTGCATCTGGAGCAAGCCTTGGATCTGGGCTTAAAGTGAAGAGAATGTGATTGGTAAAAGCAATTTAAATATAATGCATTTTTTAAAACACCCTCAAGAACACAAATTTGAAAAAAAAAAAAGATTATCTGAAATAAAACACAAACATGATTAAAAAAAATTAAGTCACTCAACAAAATCTGAGAGTAACATCAACGTTAAACCGTCTAAAAAAACATATTTTGATGTTTTCCAAAGTTAAGTTTCTAGATTTTTTTTTGTTTCTTATTAGAACAATAATGGAGTAAAATTCACCCCATACCAGCAGGACAACCACCCTGAGCTTTCAAAAGGAGGAATTATAATGTCCTAGTCAAAGTCCAGACCTAAATCAAGAAGTAGGAAGAGACAAACCCAGAGAATTTTAGCTGCAGTATTTAAAAAACCTTCATAATTTTCCTTCCACCTCCCACTTTTGCCACACTTTAATAAAAAATCTGACCAAATGTTTAGGAAGTGTGAAAACTTCTGGTTGGCTGCAAACGCGTGTAAAGGTGTGCGTTTCCACCTCCTCAGGGAGAGGAAGCGGAGCAGCCCTGCAGGCCCAGTCAGCCCCCAGCGAGCGGTTGGTGGTTGATGCCCAGTGTCCTGTGGTCAGCCAGTGGGCAGCGCTGTCAGCGATACCCGCCCCTGAGCCTGACTCACATCATAAGGGCCCCATTGTGTTCACAGGCAGGATTGGGTCTCACTCGGCGCGTCATTCAGCTGCCACTTGTATGACTACGAGACATTCTGGTGCCTGCGCACACAGAGCCGCTGTGTTCCGTCTTTGTGCTCCTTCGCTTTCGTTTGGGAGGTTTTACCCGAGCCTGTGTACGTGTCGATGCGCTCCGCTTTGTCTGATTGGGCTGATTGGTGAGGAGCAGCAGGTTATGTATGTGAATCACCTCCTGGTTGTCAGATAATGCAGGAGGACAGAGAATCAGAACATCTGTGCAGAAAAAAACAAAACCACTCAGGAATGAAAGCTGGAATAAAAGTCCATTTTGGACATGCAGGACACCAGATACATGCTTGAAATTCCCAGCAGGACTTTGAGCATCCAAGAAGTTTCCTCTTGCATGCATCTGATGTTTGATAAGTGTTTCTGCTCTGTTTTAACTCCCCCTCTGGAGATCATAGAATACACCCGAGTGATTGAAGCGTGGGTGGATCTGAAGGGTCTTTATAGTCATCGCCAAGACGGCATCTCTGATAAACTCTCCTCTGTGTTCTGGTTTGTCCCCCCCCCTCGCCCTCTCTTAGACGTGCGTGCGGCCAGGGATCAGATGCATTTAGGAGGGGTGACCTATCCCACGCTGCCCCTGCAGGAGGCAGCGCCCCGTCCCCAGTCCGGGTACGGCCAGCTCTCCGCCGCCTGCTCCCCAAGCGGCTCCTTCGTCGGGTCCCTGCCGCCGCAGCCCCACAGCTCCTACTTCAGCGGGATGACGGGCCCCCAGCACCCGTTCTACAACCGGGTGAGACGCAGCGCTCCTCCATCAGGCGTCTATAAAACCAGTCACTCCAAAACAATTCCCACATTTTCTGTCTTGTCTGCATGACCCCCCTCCCCCTATGATTTAATGATTTCTGTTGGCCTCCTCTTGTCTCCCCAAACGAATGTGCATAATTTCCCTTCTTTCTCCCCCCGTAGCCATATTTCCCCCATCATGTGTACCACCTGCCACGACATTACCCTCACCATGTTCCCTCATCCTCGCGTCCTTCCATTAAACAGCCCAGCCAACCTCAGGACACCAGCGGACTAGTAAGTAAAGAAGAAACACCAGAATCTGCTCCACATCTCCTCTCAGCTCACGTTTCCTATGATCACAGCAGCAGATGTTCTCTATGCTGAAGTATTTCTTCTTCATCCTAGTCCGTGGTGTCGCTCTGCTGCATGAACAAACCAAAGAAGCCTTACCTTCCCTTTCTTTTCAACTCTTCCTCGTGTCTCACGTTTTATCATTTTTCTTTCAGTGCCTTTATTTCCTCCTTTTTTAAAATCTGATTTGCTATTTTCCCCTGATCTTGATATTATTTTCTTGTTGCTGATTCTTCTATGCTGGGCTTATGTATTCACACCCCGGGACCTTTTTCATCTTTATTCACATTCCAGCTCCAAACTTGAAGGCATTTTATTGGGATTTGATGTGTGACACAAAAAAAGTGGATTATTGTGAAGTAAAGAAACAAAAACATTTTTACATATAAAATTCAATGAAGGCAAGCTTATTTATTGATGTGACACATTTCAAAAACGATTAAAATTGCTGTACATGAAGAAACATGATATAAAAACAGAGAAAAGTATGTTGCAATAGCCTAGAGGTAATTAAATAATCATTGAAAAAGAACAATTAAGGACAATAAAACGAATAATAAAATGAAAGAAAGTTGGATCACAAATTTAAACTAATGTTTAGACAAAGGCCACTCTAAATATGCATTTAATCTCTATTTTAAAGCAACACAGTGTAATCTTTAGCCACTAGGGACGCTACACCTGTAACAGCCAGGTTTAAAACCCCTAAAACTCCTGGAAACACACAAAAAGCATCACAAAACGAGGCCACATTAGCCGCTTTAGATTCATTCCTACATCAGGGAACCAGAAACATGTCTGATCAGGTCAGGGTCAGATCTCATTGCTTGGCTAACAACAACTGTTAGCTTAGCTTTGGTGTTTAAAGGGGTCATAGAATGCAAAACTGCGTTTCCATTGTCATAGATGAATAGTTCAGTGGGTGAAATGGACGTGCAGAGAAGTTTAAACCGCATCAACATCTCCTTTCTCTGCATATCTCACTATTCTAGACTTCCACCATAAACTGGGAGAATCCAAAGGCAGCGCCAATGAAAACTCGAGGATGTTGCCTTATTTGGTTCTGGCACTTCATGCCAGAACCAAATAAGGCAAG
Source organism: Cyprinodon diabolis (assembly GCA_030533445.1). NCBI lineage: Eukaryota > Metazoa > Chordata > Actinopteri > Cyprinodontiformes > Cyprinodontidae > Cyprinodon > Cyprinodon diabolis. The sequence continues at coordinate 3,819,213 of CM060080.1, forward strand.
GTTTTGGTTCTGGTATGAAGTGTCGACTGCTGGGCCGCTGACTGGACCGGACCTCAGCAGAGAGCCATGAGCCGCCCGTCCTCAGCCAGAGGAGGTGGGCTGAAAGCACAGGGCTGCCTGCGTCCAGGCTACCGGTTCGGGTTTGGTCGCTCCTTCCCCCACTTGCTCCCTGCACAGGTCCAACCCAAAAGCTCACGACTCGGTTCTGCTGCACAGTAGTCGACCAAAATCCTAGATGATTTTTAAATATTTTCATATTTTCAGTTATGAAAAGTAGGACATGTCCGGGAAAAAGAGGACGTCTGGTCCCCCTACCATATCAACAATTTAATGTTTCAGTGAGTGAGTGCTTGTTGCTGTGATGCGTCTTTGCTCAGCAGCTTGGCTCGTTGTAAACCAACCAATCAGAGCACAGCTCATCTAAATATTCATGATCATACCATAAAAGGAAGAAAACCTGTGGTTTCATTCTAGGGTTTTTAACCAGGCTGCATTAGGGCTCATAGAACAGCTAATACGCCATTTTCAGCCCAACCAATGTTACACACCCTATTGGAGACCTGAAGGACCAGACACCCTATAGAATCATTCTATCACCCCTTTAAAGGAAGCTCAGACTGCTGTTAAGCGGCGCTCTGGGTCACATGACTCATAGAGATGGATTCACATGAAGTCATTCATAATAAATACTGATACAGCAGTTTTAGTTAGAGCGCACCCACATAAACTATTCTCCACCTGCATTCTGAATGTTATATGTGTGCAGATTTAGTATGATGAGGACCCATATATGTCATGCTGTCTTTCTGGGCTGCTGGTTTGCTTTTTAAGTCCAGAGCATCTCTCCTGCTCGACTGTAGACCAGTCTCTGTGTGCTCATGTCAGCTTTTGTCACTTTGAGAGTGGAACCAAACCGATAAAGTAAACTGCCTGTGATGGCTACTTTTTAGCTTCTAGCTAATCACTTTAAGAGTTGAATTCTGACAGCCATATTTGTCATCATCTTTATAAACCTAATGCTGGACATGAATGGAAAAAAACTGATCGTAAATGTAAAAGTTTGTGTTAGTTCTATAAACTAGAGTTCATTCAAACCTCACTCTTAATATAAACAGTAAGGCTAACTAGTTAGCTTAGCTTAACTGTTTCATAGGAACAATTTTAAAGCCAAATTAGCATTGCTACTGCTCTCACAACAAATACATAACTATGTTAAACTAAGTTATTTAATGGTGAATTTAGTAAACCAGTAATAGAATAGAATAGAATAGAAAATCCCTTTATTGTTCCATAATGGGGAAATTCTGGTGTTTACAGCAGCAAAAAGATAATAGAAAAATGGTCACACAAATATGAAAATGTATAAGAATAACATACTAGTAAAGAGTTAAAAGATAAACAAATAAAATAAGGATCTGTGATAACGCTCCCTGGTGCATTTAAGGTGCAGCAGTCTGTCACTGAAGGAGATCTCCAGTTCAGCACCAGCTTCATGCATGGGGGGGGAGACATTATCCAACACAGATGTTAATTTCATTAGGATCCCTTTGTTTCCCACCTCCTGCTCTGAGTCCAATTTAACTCTTTAAGAGAATAGCTATTAGCCTGTAGATGCTTTGCTAACGTTACTAGCCGTAACCAGGAAGAAATCGATCCGACCCTCACAAGTTACACAGGCAAGTTTTTCTAGAAGATCCACCCAGACAGCATTGATACGCATCAAGTGTTGAATATTGAGCTGAAAATCATTTACTGCATCTCAATATTCTAGTAATTCTGGGGTCAAAGGTTACACAGTGTTGCTTTATAACAACTTAACATTTTAGCACTTTTACAGCTTTGCGGGAGTTTATTTTAGAAAACTAAAAACTGCTCCTCCATGTTTGGTTTTTGTTCAGTGGGAGTGTTGCCTAGTGGTTAGAGCAGTGCTCTTATACTCTGAGAAGGTTGCAAGTACCCGGTTGATCCCCACAGCCGGCACTCTGGGTCCCTGAGCAAGACCCTTAACCCCACACTGCTCCCTTGGTGCCGCACAATGGCAGCCCAATGATGCCCAAAGGAACAGGTTAAATGCAGAGGTTAATTTCACTAGTGTGAGATCATTAAAGTTCAATTGTTATTATTTTTTTTTGTGAAGTAACTCCAGCTGAGGCAGAATGTATGCTAACCATCTATTAACAGTGGTTTTCAAACTCAACGAAGAATTTCTGCTAGATTTAGATCTAGACTTTGACTAGGCTGATCTCTCCCATTAATATGCTTCTATCTAAACTCATCTGTATGTTCAGGGTGGGTTTTCTGCTGCAAACCTACAAGGTTTCCTTTGCAGCTCCTCCAGAGTCACCCTTTGCCTCCTTCTCTGATCAACACTTTCTTTTCCAGCCTGTTGGTTTAGGTGTTCCTCCATGTCTTGGTGGATCTGCAGTTGATCCATCCTCTCTCCATGCTCAGATGAGGATTGAACTGAGCTGTTGGAGATGTTCAAACCTGCTTTAATCCCCTCTAATCTGCCTCTGTCAGCTGGGTCCCTCTGTCTTTATGATGCATGTTGTTCCTGAATGTTGTATAAAGTATTCAGTGAATTTTTTTCTGCTATTGTTGCAAGTAAAGAAAATGTTTTGTAAATTCAAATTTGAAAAAAAAAAACAATCTAGAAATCTAATCTTTGAAATACTTGATAAACAAAAGATATTTAAAGAAACTTTGCTGTTTTCTCAGATTAAAAAAAAGTTTCAATTGTTTTGAGGGAAGTCTACCCCCAGAAGGGAAGAGAATGTGATCTGTAAAAAGCAGTTTAAAAATAATGAAATTTGTCAAATTCAATCTGAAAAAGAGAAAAAAAAAAAAAAAAAAAAAAAATATATATATATATATATATATATATATATATATATATATATATATATATATATATATTTAAAAATAAATTTAAAACAGTCTGTAAGATTTCTTATTAAAAATACAAATTGTAAAAATAAAATGGTAAAAAGAAAATATAAAACTATAAAAAATTAATTTGAAAATAAAATAAAAAGAACAGCAAAGTTGCTCTCAAGACCTATTTTATATTAAAACATGAAAAGTTGTTTTTTTAATTTCTATTTACAAACCGTTTTCTTTTCTTGCACCAGCAATGGAACAAAATTCACTGCATACTCTAAATCTCAGACACCAAACATCTGCAGCTATAATAGCAAAGATAGATGTAAAACAGGTAGACTCTGTTGACTTTTTTAAATGCTATTTCTGAGAAAAAAATTACTTTTGAGATTTTTATTTCTTAAAATAGAAAACATTTATTTTAAAATTTATGATGCATTAATTTTTTTCTCCTAAAATCTCAATAATTCGGGAACAAAATGTGAGGAAGTGTGAGGGTGTGAATACTTTAGCCAGACTATGTAGACTCCTATCTTACAGGCTAAAACCCAAAATAGATAGAAGGTCAAAGGTCATCTGATAAACTGTACGGTGGAGAATTCAGCCGTCATTAATCCTCCTTCTCATGCAGCCTTTGTTTCCGTTCTGCACCCATGTCAGGATGTTATTGCAGAGGATGCCAGGGAGGGCCTCCCCTCAAGCCCCTGTGACCCAGCTATGGTAACCCCACTAACAGGAGATGCATTAGCATCCGCATTCTGCACCTTCCCACAGTACTGTGCAGTCAGAGTAACCCAGCATTATCCGCCTGGTGACCTGATCGCATGTTAAAATGCATGAATGCTTGGCAGAAAACATGCAATCCATAAGATCACAAAGAAAAATGTACAACTTTAAGTGATTAATGCAAGTTTCCAATCAGTCACCGACTTATGAGTTAATGGTTTATTTCCAATATGCTATCTGGTTCATATTGCGAACATCTAAACATTTGAGAAAACAGAGAAATATGACAAGTAGTTTAACTGATCTGGTTGGTTTTATTTACTCTGTGATGTCAGTCAGTGTCCACTCTGCTAAAACAGAATGAAGTTCCTGTTGTGTTGTTTTCACTGTTCGAGGAAAATAATCATCTTTATCTTAAAATCTGAACTTTTCGTGTCCAAATGTGCGTGTTGGTGCACCCGGGAAGAATCGTCTTGTAGTGGCATTGAGAAAAGCTCATTGACGTGTGTCTAACCTGATCAAACGACTTGGTAAGCGACCCGCGTTGACATCGCCACGAGTCTGATCGGCATGCTCTGGGAAAACCAGAGCCAGGTTGACCCATTAAATTACGTGACACCATTGAACGCAACATACGGACGTCAACACACCACACCACTCGCTTCTGCTCTAACAAGCAGAAACAACTCTGTTTACATTCGATAAACATAGAGGCAGCTCTGGTGAGAGGGAGTCAGAGAGATAATAGAGCAAAACAATAAAGCACACTGACTACGCTCTGGAATCCTTACATGTTGCTCTCCATTGTTTACTTCCCTGATTTCTGTCACACTGGTGACATCATAAACGCTAACCCAGCATGATGATATCACCAGACGCGCAGCTGCCAGTGAGGGGTTGGACCTGCGTTTTTTGCCAGTGAGAAGGGAGCCAAATGCTGATTGTAAGCTAATTGACCCATATTTGAAACACCCGGTTTAACGCTTTATTTTCACTGGGAAAGAGGCTTTAGTGTGATGTAGTAAAGACGATGCTTTCCACTCGTAAAGTGGAAGCTATCAACCCATTGTGTTCAAATGCTTTTGTCATGGTAGAGAATACAAACATGATAGATCCACTGATTTTATAGAAAAACAGCATATTGTTAAGCCAGGCATACACTGTATGATTTTTTTTTTAAACTCTTCCGACCGATTCACCGAGGGGCGATTAGCCTTTCACGACCACCTCCCGATCAGAATCGTGAGATCGGGAGAAAATCAAACATGTTTGAAATTCAGTTGTCCGTCGTAAGATCGCATCAGAGCGTTGGGTCACACGGTATGAGAACATGCATCGTGATTCCCTCAGGGAACGTACTTCGGCACAACACCGATCCAGTAGGTCAATTACGAGGCTCTAATCCTGAGTTTGACGATGTTTCATCATGTTTGCCGTGTGCTGTTTATGGCATTATTTAATCCCATCGTAAGTGTATTTAGCCGACTGGTCTTTCCCTTAATTAACGTTAAGCTAAACTCACTAATGATGTCACACAAACAGATGGTTACACACACACACTCTGGGTAACTCTTCTTCGCTGGTATTCAGTGGTTTCTTCTGGTCGGCACACTGGGCATTATAGTTAAGCCGGGCATACACTGTATTTTACATACACTGTTTTTTGTTGTTGTCCTTTTTGGGCCAATTTTCCAGTCGTGCGAGATTTTTTTCAATCGGGCCAAGTTTCAGCCTCATGGTGCGTTGTGTTGTTCTCACGACCACCTAAAAATCAGGAATCTTAAGATCGGGAGAAAATCAAACGTTTTTAAATTTAGACGGCCATTGTCAGGTGTTTCTGGAATATATATTTTATATATTTTAAAAAATATCGTACATTGATCAAATTAAAATTTTTTGATTACCAAAGCTTTGGTAATCGAAAATTTTTAATTTGATAAATTCTGGGAGAATTGGAAGGTTAGGAATATTTCCATTTGTTTCTCCTTGCTAAATCCTACTAATTACCATAACAAAGTAGTACTAGTTACCATTTCAGGCACTAGTTTGGACCAAGGTCTGGATCTGGTTTGTATGTAGAGGCTCTTAAAGTTGTAGGGAAGTCGTATTTAAATTTCAAATCATTCTGGCTTAAATATGTATATAAATGTTCTCTTTATTAGAAGATATTGTTCCAAAAGTTAGAAAAAAAAATAAAAATTCCTGTCTTAAAATCTGTGTTTTTTTTCGTTATCTAATGCAGGCCAGTTAGTTCTACGTCAGCCTGAACACCTAAATTCGGCCAATCATATCTCAACGGTCATCTGTCATCTAATTTTTTCGGCCATAGCATCTTGATTCATATGTCGCAGCTGATATACGCAACGGTTGAAATCAGAATCCTTTCCTTTCCCATTGAGTTGCGTCCCAGTGTTCACGGGGATGGACGTCTGTGTCTTCGGCAGGCATAGAGCTAACAGAACTGGCAGCGTTGCGAGGCAAGGGCTCAAACATGTACGGCTGGAAGCCTTCTACACCAAAACAAGCTTCTGCCGCCCTGGCGTCCTCTTCCACAACATCTTGGTCCCCGCTTTCCTCCTCTAAATAAAAAATGGATGACGGAGGAGACTCATCCACGACCTCCGACACTAAACTCTCCTCCTCTTGCATGTTTCCTCTGTCCATAGCGTTCCTTGACAGCGTCGTTTCTAAGTCACCAATTTAGTGCTACTTGGTCCCAATGGAATTTCCCATTGGGAACCTGCTAGCACTAAGTTGCTAACTGTTTAGCAAGATGCTTCAGAGAAACTGGCCACAACCAAACAGGCTTGCTAACCTTCTGCCACAACAATCCCGCGCCCTGGATAATCGACCAATCACATTCACTTTATTCACCTGTAACCGTTGGAACAACCGCTTCCCTAAGAAAGTAAATTTCTGGAGAGATTTGCCGTACAATCGCAGCAGTGATCCCTGTTGCATTTTTCTGTTGCAGTTTTTTCTTCCTCTCAACTTTCCATCTACACGGGTCGGGTCCTTAAAAAGTCTTAAAAGGCATTGAATACTTCAAAATAAAGCCTTAATTGGTATTAAAATGTCTTAAATCAGTCTTTCGTAGGTCTTAATTTTTAAACATCATAAATAGGATTATTTTTATTACGATTTATTTTTGTAATCTAAATAAAACTTTAAAATTGACAATTTTTTTTTTGTAAAAAAAATAAATAATGGCTCGCCATTATTGGTTCCGTCCCGATAGCGGAACCAATAAAGCGTTGTTGCTGCAGGGACATTTGGGAGATGCGCCATTAACTTTTTGTCTAGAAAATATGAGCAAGTGTAAATGTAACCAAAATTGTCTCCAGCCAAGAGTTTCCTCCATGGCTAAAACCAGGGAACATACATGAGGCTCAGTGGATTTAGTGCAAGAAGTCATTCAAGCTCAGAACGATGGGAATTAAGGCAGTGGAGTCGCACATGCGAAGCACAAAACACAAAGCGTCAAAATGGAGTTACGGAGAAACAGCCGGTATTTCTCAGTTTAGTTCCACCCTTGTCTCTGCAACGCCTCCACTTATCACCAAATCAAACATACTAAGAAAACCATACAAAGAAAAATAGCTGCAAAAAAGACTTAGCACTGGTTATGTTGTGGCTTTAAAACTGGTTTGTTTTGTTCCCTGCTAAAAGAAAGTTTGTGAATTCAGTTAAATAATTGTTCAAATATATCTGTCATTTGTGTGTTTTTAGCTTTCTTCCTGTATGGGAAGCTTTTCAAAATTTGAAACATTAGTGCAGTTGTTTATGTTAAAATAAACCTTTGGGTTAAGTTGTTGCAAGCAGGTTTTTCTAGTGTTTGTTGTGAATTTGGTCTTACATTTTTATTTCAAGTGGCATTAAAAAGTTTTAAAAAGTCTTGAATTTAACTTGCCTTATGCTGTAGAACCCTGTTGAAGGTTTGACCCTCTGCTCTGCAGGTGTGAACTTCGTCTTCTATGAAATTGTTCAACGTTTTTAAAAAGATGTTTTAATGATCTCATGTAATTAAAGCAATACCCCATCATCACCAAAATGAACAGAAACAAATGTTTGAACTGTACCAATAGATGGGAGATGTTGTCTGGCTGTGTGTGTCTGCCTGCCTGCAGACTGCATGCGGTGTGACCTCCTAACATCCTGATCAGACTAAACGTTTCTATAGAAATCTACGACCTTCTTGCTCAAAAATAATTTAAGAAAAAAAACTGATGCAGAGAGAAGTGAACCTCTGAGCAGCTTCTGTTCGAACAGTTTAATGATAAGACTACTCAGGAGACTTGTGCTTATCAGAGCTCAGCCAGCAGGCAGTGAGAGGAGCTGCGTGAGCGATGGAAGCCTAGATTAGTCCACAACGTTTTAGTTTCCTCTTATCTGTCTGGAGTTTGGGGGTTTGTACGTATTTAAATCCTGCTCTTTATGCTGCTCGTATCTCGCCCTCCTTTTTCCCTTTAATGTCAGATTCGACGCATCCGTCCCTTTCCTTAAAGTTCATGCTTGGTCATATTGTGCAGCGCCAACGTGTGCCGTTTCTGTACGTTGGTGAGCGGCTCTTTGGATTGTAAGCGGGAGTGTAATTACCGAGCTGATGTCTGTGTGAGTACGGTTCCCCGTGGCTGTCGGGATTATCATCAGAGCGACTGTTGGGGCTGGCAGCACACACACACACACACACACACACACACACACAGGCGTACTGTATGCTGACAATGAGCTCAGCTCTGGTGGAGCTTATCTCCATACCAAGATGCTTCCTCCCTCACAGAGCTCTGTTTCCTCTTCCCCATCCTCCTGCCCAGCCCTGAGCTCGGCCCAGCTGTAATTACACCCTTATCACTCTCACACTCCAGCAGGGTTCACACATGTATTCACGCTCTCTGTCTGACTCTTCCCTGAATTGGAACTTCTGCTTTTGTCGACTAAAAGGTGGCTCTTTTCTGTCTGCAAAGATTAGGAGCTGCAGCAGAAACAGAATCGTCTTACTTTAATAGTTCAACATCTACGTTTGTGCCGCCGATGCCGGTGGCTGCTTTAAGGAAGTCGTCTCACGCGCCTCTGTGAGACGGATACATGTCCACGCTGTCCTCTGTCTGTTTGTCTACGTATTCATTTCTACCCTTCAGCTTTGTTTGCAGGTACGGCCTTGGCCGTGAAGCGCACCGAGTCCCTATCTGTGGTTCTGACTGTTTGCTTCTTATCTTCTAATCAAGCATTTAAAATCGCTGCCTTGCAAACTGAAGCAGGTACATGTTTGGTTTCTGCGCCTCTTTTAAATTCACCCTCCATTATCCACCCATCTTAGCTCCATATTTCACGCTAACACTGCTACCAACCTGCATGCTGTAGGAAAACACTTCTACACGACTCATTAGATTCACCAACATTCAGTGTGGTTTTACCGAATTATTGATCCCTCTTCGGGGTTTTTTTATTATTTGTCACGTCACCAATTGAATGTATCTTAGTGGGATTTCATGTGATCGAGCAACAGAAGGTAGAGCATCATTAAGTGGAAGTAAAACAATGCTTAGTTTTCATCCTATGAAGTAAAACCCAAACAGCGTCATGTGCATCTGTATTCCCTTCTGTCTAATCCAGCCCTACCAGTCGCTCTAAGAATCCATCTGTGTGAAGCTTAATCTCAGTTTAACTCTAGCTAATCTGTCAAAGCCTCAGGTGCAGCTCAAGGGTCCGTAACTTGGAAATAAGATGCTGTTGCCGGGACAACTGTTAGTTCTGATTGCTCAAATCTTACAATTAACGAAGAGTGGTGATCAAAGAAAAAACAATGTTGTAATGTTGTTTTATGGAAGGAATTTTGTTCCATTATTGCTGCAAAGACCACTTTTTTTAATGCAAAGTTTGAAAAAATGTTTGATCAAAAAGAAAAAGTCTTTGGATTTGGAAAGGTTGCAGAGGTCTGGCCTTGTCAAAGCACAGACCTTTGTTAAAGAGCCTGAATAGGTAGATGTTTTCAGACATTCTTCATCCATCTGGTCTGACTGGTATAAGTTTTTCATTCAAAAATGATCCAAAGTTTGAGTCTGTTTAACACTTTTAGTAGAAATACAGTTAGGCACCATGCACTGTTTACCTTCCACTTTACTACTATGTTCTACTTTTATCTCATAAAACCCATCAAATATGATAAGGTTGAATATTATCAAATGCTCTGTAGTTTCTAGTAAAACTAGAATAACATCAACATTGTTCCAGAAGGTTGGCTACTTCCAGTGTGTACAGTTTTGTATGGGATGATTCTCATTTTGTCTAACATCCAATCAGAGTCCAGCTAAACTCTGATCTGCTGTCCCCCACAGCCAGAGACAAAGCCTGGGAGCTTAGTCTGAAGCTGGGTCTTAATGATGCTAATAGAGCAAGATGGAGACATGAAGAAGGGAAGGAGAGGGAGGGAGGGAGGGAGGGAGGGACTAGGAAGGAAGGAAGGAAGTAAGGTAGGAAGGAAGGAAGGAAGGAAGGAACTAGGAAGGAAGGAAGGAACTAAGAATGAAGGAAGGAACTAAGAAGGAAGGAAGGAAGGAACTAAGAATGAAGGAAGGAACTAGGAAGGAAGGAAGGAAGGAACTAGAAAGGAGGAACTAGGAAGGAAGGAACTAGGAAGGAACTAGAAAGGAACTAAGAAGGAAGGAAGGAAGGAACGAAGAAACTAGAAAGGAGGAACTAGGAAGGAAGGAAGGAAGGAACTAAGAATGAAGGAAGGAACTAGGAAGGAAGGAAGGAACTAGGAAGGAAGGAAGGAAGGAATGAACTAGGAAGGAAGGAAGGAATGAACTAGAAAGGAAGGAAGGAATGAAGGAAGGAAGGAAGGAAGGAAGGAACTAGGAAGGAAGGAAGGAAGGAAGGAACTAGGAAGGAAGGAAGGAAGGAACTAGGAAGGAAGGAACTAGGAAGGAAGGAACTAGAAAGGAAGGAACTAGGAAGGAAGGAAGGAACTAGAAAGGAAGGAAGGAAGGAACTAGGAAGGAAGGAAGGAATGAACTAGGAAGGAAGGAAGGAATGAACTAGAAAGGAAGGAAGGAAGGAAGGAAGGAAGGAACTAGGAAGGAAGGAACTAGGAAGGAAGGAAGGAAGGAAGGAACTAGGAAGGAAGGAAGGAAGGAACTAGGAAGGAAGGAACTAGAAAGGAAGGAACTAGGAAGGAAGGAACTAGGAAGGAAGGAACTAGGAAGGAAGGAACTAGAAAGGAAGGAAGGAACTAGAAAGGAAGGAACTAGGAAGGAAGGAATGAACTAGAAAGGAAGGAAGGAAGGAACTAGGAAGGAAGGAAGGAAGGAACTAGGAAGGAAGGAAGGAAGGAACTAGGAAGGAAGGAACTAGGAAGGAAGGAACTAGGAAGGAAGGAACTAGAAAGGAAGGAACTAGGAAGGAAGGAACTAGGAAGGAAGGAACTAGGAAGGAAGGAACTAGAAAGGAAGGAAGGAACTAGAAAGGAAGGAACTAGGAAGGAAGGAAGGAACTAGAAAGGAAGGAAGGAAGGAACTAGAAAGGAAGGCACAAACTTTTATTGAAAATAATGCTTAAAACAATGTAATGTCATGTGCTGCGATTTTTCTTCTTCTGGCTGATATCACTTCTCTTCCTCCATCTACATGATAAAAATGACGGAATGATGGAAAATATTTCCCAGGTCTCAGTTTAAACAAAGAGAAAAAAATGATTAACAAATCACAGAAAACATTAAATGCTTTGCAAAAGGATGGAGTAAATGTGCATTACCTGATCTCAAACTTAATGCGGCAATGAATCAGTGAACATTAGAACGTATGGTTCGATACAGGTACAACTAAAACACACTAGTATTGATTGATCCATCTACTAAGAACTCAGGAATATCCGTGCAACAGAAACAGGGAGAAGTAGAATGTCTACTCATCAGTGACGGGTTACTGATGACCTATACATTGATGTTCCCTTCTTTGTGTTTCCATGGTTTTGGACATTTACTATTATTAATTGAAAAAATACAACAATCAAAAAGTTTGTTAATTTTTAAAGGAAGGAAGGAAGAAAAGAGGAGGAAGGTGTAGCATCGCCATCGTCAGCAGGACGGCGAGCTGTTGCATTAGTTGAGCAATAGAAACATGGCTGAGAGGGATGCAGTTTTGCCTCTTTGGTGGTGCCTGCATGTCTGTTTAGCAGGAACGTTTGCTCGCTCTGCACTCACCAGCTTGTCGGTGTGAGACGATTTGCTCTAACAGAGCGATTTCTGTGAAAAACTGATGGCTGAGCTCTGCTTGTTGTTGTGTAGATGTGTCCGGCGGTGCCGCTCAGCTCTTTGGGGACAGACGGAGTGTGCGAACGCCTCAAGCAGATCGACGGCATGGACCCCAACATGTTGTCTCATTACGCAGCAACAATCACAAAGGTACGATTTAAAAGAAATTGGTCCTCTTTGTGCTTTTTCAACAAATATTCTTTCTCTGTGTTCATTCATTGAAACCATGTGTGTTGCAGGCTAACATAAATGGACGCGTGCTAACTCACTGCAACCTGGACGAGCTGAAGAAAGAGATGGAGATGAACTTTGGTGACTGGCAACTTTTCAGAGGAATGGTGAGACAAGATTTCTCCAAACTTTGAACTGAAGCACAGACTAACTTCGATAATGAAAACTTTCTCCAGCGTTTCAAAAGCCAAGGAGGCGATTGCTAGAACCGCAGCGAAGGGAGGTTCTAGAAAGTTCTGATTTAATGGTTAAAAACGATTAAAGCTTTTTTTAGAATCATTATTCAATAAAAAAAAGAATAAAACATGTTTCACTGCAAAAACTGATCTAAAAATTCATACATTTTTGTTTATTTGATTATATTATTTTATAACTTGAGCCTGAAATCAATTAACAGAGTTTATTATAGAAGGAAGCCATCTATGTTAAGAAAGAAAAAACAACTTTAAACAGAGGGCGATAGAGTTGATCCATCGCCTATTCAGCCAGGCCAACAATTCCCTTTAACGACCCCCCTTTCAGAGACATAGACAGGTATGGGGCATCAAAAGGGGTGGACCCGTTCGTCTGTGTCAACAAGGCTTTGTTTTGCTGCTGTATAAAACCTGGAATTCGGCGCTATTTCTGACATTTTGAATTGAAAAAGCTTCCTGGATGGGAAGCGAAACGTCTTCAAACCTGGAAACAAAGTCCAGTGGATTGTATTTAATTTCCGTTTTTTGTAAATAAGAGTTGTTTTTTAATTATTTTAAACTCAAATGATCCTTTTCTATCAGTACATAATCTGAATTACCTGCTCAGACTGAGGAGAAATAAACTTAATTTAATAAAAAATACTTTCCTTCTATGCATTTCTTCTCCACTCTGTTGCTCTGTCACATAAATCCCAAATATTCGAAGTTTGTAGTTTTGATACATCGAAGTGTAAAGAAATAGAATAGCGGTGCATATTTGAGCTGTCCTATACTGAGATGTCTCAGTCTCACTGACATTTACTGAGAGCTGTTCCTCATAAACGGACCAAAGATTTTGGGATTTAACAATCCATATTAGGAGAAGATCATCCTGCAGTCCAGAAATCACAAACACATGTGTGCGACTCTGGGCTCATGTTGAGGGGCTCTCACAGAAACATCTGGAAAGCTCAGTGGACGTAGAGCAAAACAAAAAAAACAGTGTTGTGTTGCCAGGATGCTGGAAGCGGCCATCTGGCTAAAGATGGCCGCCTGATATGAGGATGAAGGGAGGTTATTGTCGGGGAGGGAAGGACAGATGAGCAGCTCTATGAACCCTCCACTAATAAACACGTTCTTTCACTGCTCTGAGAAAACAAGCTTTTCACCTTCTAAAGGAGGCTGAGAACGTCGTCCTCAAACCGAAAGTTTTTTATTTTACTTTCCAGGTGATGGAGCAGCGACATGCCGAGACGCAGGCGGCGCTTCAGGAGGAGTGCCGAGCAGCCGGTGAGCAAGGCAGCATCGTGCTCCAGGGGGAGCCCAGCAGACACCCGGCGGGGCCTCAGAGGGAAACGGGGGGCTTCAGCCTCAACCTAAGTTTCGAGGAGCTCAGTGGAGCGGGGCTGGAAGAGCCTCCGAGACGCAGCACCAACTCCCAGTGGACGGTCAGTTCTCCAGACGCCTTTGGGTTCGCTTAGACCCGCTAAAATAAAACCAGCTAAATGTTACAATGACGATAAAGTTGGTCCCGCAGCACGGGAGGGAGAATTACGCCCAGGAGCAAATGGATAAAAATAGACCGGAGGAAAAAAAAAAAACATGAGTCACTACTCTTGGGGACGTGTCGATGCATCGGATCGTCGGCTGTTGGTGTAGAGGTGTAAATAATAAAACGATTATTATTTACACCTCTAGTAGCATTTGCTCAGCCGTGTTTTTGTCCAAATACGTCGCCGCCTTTTCTTTTTAGGGCTTTTAGCACAAAATCGCACAAATTGCCAAGGCAGCGCGTTTAACTATAGTGAGCTTCATGTTCCTCTTCTACTCGTTTGGCTTCCGGATAGAGGAGTTTGAGTAGCTCCATCTCACTGCGGAGTACCACCTGGTTTTTAGACGTACAGTGTGAGCAGGTAGATCGCATCAGAGCGTCGGGTCACACAGTGTGAGAACATAGATCGTGACCTGTGAACTTTTAAACCCTGCGGTTTCCTCGCACAGTTTGAGCTGTAGCTGCGTGCAACGATTGAAAAAATTCCACAGTGTAAGAAAATACATCTCTGTTGTCTTATGTCAAGTGCATCATATCTAATAATCTTAGGGCATTCCAAAATAATTTTAGGGCAAAACTCATTTAATTTGGAGATATTATTTTCCTGCTCATTAAATTACTATAAAAAATTTAATTACTTTTTACTGCATACATTTTTGTGGTATGTGGAAGACTCACCGTCTCCACTGCAACACATGAGAGTGGCAGCATCATGCTGTGGGGATGAATCTCTGCAGAAACAGAGTAGTTGCTCAGAGGTGATGGGAGGAGCTAAATCAAGGAAACAAACCTACTGGATGCTAAACTATGAAGACGAACGGCCCTCAACATCCAGATATAATGGAGGGATTAGATAGAAGCGTGTTAGAATGGCCTAGTCAAAGGCCAGACCCTCAGTCATCACCCTCTGTGTTGGTCTGTCACCTGAAATCCAAGGAAGACCGGTAGTTTGTTGCATTTAGAACATCGCCCCTACAGGAAACCAGCATGTTGGTGACCTCAGAGGTTTCACTTTGCCGCTGCTCTGACCCTGAACGCAGCACAGCGGGAGGAAACCGACGTCGCATTTGACAGAATTAAAAATACATATGCAGAGTGTAGCACACCTAAAGGTGTCAGGGGCCCCCGCGTTTGTTATTTTCACCCTCCCTGTTCCCAGTTTGTTAAAAAAGAACAAACACTTGCACATAGACAGCTGGCTCTGCCGCTATTTTAAAAATCTGGCTTTGTGAAATGCTTTAGATGTGATCCCAGAGCTGCAGCAGCGCTGCTCCATCTGGGTCCTGAACCAGCAATGTTTTGCTGAACTTTAGTTCTGTGTTTTCTCTGCAGTCTTTACCAACAGGAAGGTTTTTCTGTCGTTTGTCAGGTGACCAACCACCACACCTCCAGCATGTCCAGCCTCAACTCCCAGGAATCCTCCAATGACATCTGCAAGCTGACCGACAAGCAGCAGGCGGAGTATCGAGACGCCTACAGGGAGTACATCGCCCAGATGGCCCAGCTGGAGATGTCCGGCGGTGGGGGAGAAAGGCCCATCCAGCCCCACCCGGGCCAGTTCCTCCAGGCCGCCAGCGCTGAGGAAAAAGGGGTGGGTTAAATCAACAGTTATCCAATCAGAGCTAGGTTTAAAAAAAAGTATTCACACCTCTGACGACTACAAACTCAAGGGTTTCTGCAGCATGAAGCTGATCAGAGCCAAAAAATAAAGCATGTCATTTAGCAGGCTTTATATTTACACACTTATTCTCATAATCAAAGTTTAAAATGACTCTAAATACCATGAAATGTTCAAATTTACATATTTCAAAAAGCCAAAAACTCTGTCTCC
This sequence comes from Cyprinodon diabolis, assembly GCA_030533445.1. NCBI lineage: Eukaryota > Metazoa > Chordata > Actinopteri > Cyprinodontiformes > Cyprinodontidae > Cyprinodon > Cyprinodon diabolis. The sequence continues at coordinate 3,834,857 of CM060080.1, forward strand.
TGCCTGTCTTTCTGTGAAGCTGGTTAGCGTCTGAAGCTAACTGCTAGCGTCAGTCGTCTTCTCTCTGTCCAGAGTGGCCGACGTAACGAATCTTTTGATATATTTGGTGCATTTTCAGACCACTTAAGCTTTTTTCCCCCAAAAAGCAATTAGAGACAAACGACTTTTCTCTGCTTCCCTCAGCGCTGTCTCACAGGCAGCGGCCTCATCCTGAAGGCCTGCATGCAGTCAGCAAAGAGAGAGGCTGCGCTTCCCTACAGCTAATGTAGAACAAGCAGATGAACAAAGCTGCTGATGATTCTGGCCTGGATTACAAAGCAGGATAAAAATAAAGTTATGGTGTGCAGGTGGAGCAGTGCTTAGCATGAAAGCCCTTTGTACCGAGTCCACGACGCGGCCGACCCGGGTTTGAATCCGACCTGTGGTCCTTTGCCGCATGTCTCTGCCCCTCTCTCATATCCCCTTTCCTGTCCGCCTACTTTCGAAAAAACGAGCCACTAAGTGCCGTAAGAACTCAAAAAAATTAAAAGTAAAATAAAATGATAGTTTTTAGCTTTTGAATTGAGATTTCCAACAAACACTTAGCCTCTAATTCAAAGCTTTAATAGTTGGTTTCCTGCATTTCACAACAAAAACACCACAGATATAATTATTTCTACCGCGTGTCGTTCAGTAAAGGTTGATCACTGAGATGTCAGGCTACTAAACTGAAGAAAAGCCGTTAAAAACAAACAGTTTAATTTAAATGAATCTTTCTGCAGGTTTACGACAGAGTATTATGGCCAGGCTAGAGATGTTTTATTTTTTGTATTTTAAGAATAAAGTCATAATATTGCAAGAATGAAGTCATCAAACCACAACCCATTTCAGAAAGAAACCTTGGAGCTCCGCCCATCCGATGACGGCCGACCAGCTCCACCAATCAGCAACCAGAGTCCACTTTGACATCCTGCCCAGTTTGATGCTGCTGCTAAAAGATTTCCTGATTTATCAAACCGATGCTAAAGTAGAACTTCACATGATGCTCCACATTCCTCATTTATGGAAGAAAGGGCTTCTTGGAAGAGTTGTCATAAAATACAACTTTATTCTTATCATTTTAGGACTTTATTCTTGTAATTTTATGACTTTATTCTACGACTTTATTCTCAAAATAGAAAAAAAATCTCAAGCCTGGCCCTGATATTCCGGCATAGAAGGCTAACATAATCCAGCTACTGAAAAAAAAGAAAAAACTCTTTATGATGCAGATGAAGCTCTGAAGTTTTATGTTCATCAGAAAAGTTTAATCAAACTCTACTTAAAAAAAAAAAGAGAAAATATAATTATTTCAATTGTAAAGAGCCTCAGCTGTAAATAGAAATTATTAATTCAATTAAGACAATTTAAATAAAACAATTAAATATAAAATAATTCAAGCGTTAATTTAAATTCTTTGGATTTACTTTTTGTGAAAACTGATTAATATTTATTATATCTGAAAAAAAAAAACGATGTAGTAACTACCTGATATTTAATATTCCTTTAGGCATTAAACAGATTAAACATTAAACAGATATTTTTTCCAGACACTGTCTGAAACATATTGAACATTTTTTCTGGTTGAAATTGATATCTTCCCAAATATTTAGGTAAATATAATTTCAAATCAATTTAAACTCTAAGATGCATAAAAGTCCCACCCGTCACCGTCCAATCAGCTGATGGGACAAGAAGTTCTGTATTAGAGTAAAGTTGCTCTTTTTCTAAAAGTTAAACCAACTCAGCACATTTCAATCAGCAGACCAAATGTTGAGCTTTAATGACTCGGTATTTCATTCATTTCAATATTCAGGTTTATGTAGAAAAAGCAGGTTAGTATTCGTTGTAGAACATTTCTTTCATGTTCTTAGCCTGGAGGGATAGCGGCCATCTTTAGTTTATGGTCGATGGTTGTGAAGCAGAAACCTGCATCAGTTTGATCCAAAGATCGCCCATTGGTTAGGATTTACTGATTTATTATTTTCTGTCTTCTGTTTCCCGTCTCCTCAGGCTAAGGAGGGAGCCGAGCCGGACGGCCGTAAGCCCTTCAACAAGAGGGCCTCCAAGAGCGGCGAGCTCACAGACTTTGCCTCGGGGGCCGACGCTCAGCTCCTGGATCCCATCAGCGAAGAGGATGAGAAGCTGGACCACAGCTTGTCCTCCAGGACCTCGGGCTCCAAGAAGAAAGGAGCGGGCTCCTTCTATCACCAGCTTCCCAGCGAAGAGGAGTGGGGCCCAGAGGAAGCCGACACCACCACGCCTCTCCTCCACAAAGAGGGCCGAGCCGCTCCTCCGCCTCTGCTCGGAGCCAAGCCTGGCCTCCTCACAGACATCCTCCTGGATAAGAAGGACTCCTCCGACTCAGGGATGCGCTCCAGCGACAGCTCCCCAGACGCCTCCCTGGAGGAGGCGGACGGAGGGCGGGGCCTCCCGAAGCCCAGCCTGATCGAGCTGGAGCTGGAGGGCCTGGTGAAGAAGAGGGGCCTCCTCCCCAGCAGGCTGAGCGGCCTGCAGGACGCGGCGGTGGCCCGCATGTCCATCTGCTCCGACGCGCCGTCTGAGGCCAGCCTGATGGCCAGCAGCCCAGACGAGGGGTGGCCCCCCGACGCCGTCGGCAACCTCAACCGCTCCGCCAGCAGCACCACCCTCAACAACAACTCGGGCGCCGCCGACGACTCCAACTCCAACAATAGCCGCCAGCGGCAGGAGGCGCCGTTAGACTCCGGCGTCCTCATCATCCACCCAGGAAGCACCACCTCCGCCGCCGCCCACCAGAACCAGAACCTGCGCTCCATCAGCCTGGGCGATGAGCGGGAGAGCGTTCTGTGAGGCGGTTTCTGGGTTCTCCTCCTCTAGCAGCCGTTGGGCTCTCAGCAGCATCGTCTCCTGGTCGCTCTCCTCTCCTCATGCTGCTTAATGTGAAATGTTTGTGTTTATTGAAGGAATGAAATCTGTTCTCAGTGATAAAACTAAGAAACTACGTGTTGTTTTGGGAGAGTTTCCCCTCAGAGCTGCTGCATGCTGCGGTTCTGCTTGTTTGGTGTCTGTAGGAGAAAATAATGATAGACTCGCTGTTACATGTTGTGTTTGGTGAAGGAATAAAACTTCTCACGGCCCCCAGGAGTCGTCTGTCGCTCGTTTGTTTTCCAAAATTTGTCTGGAAAGTTCCTCAGCAGTCAGCCGGAAAATCAGGCATTTGATTTTTAGGTTTGTTTTTCAAAGTTTAAATGATATTTACTTTTAAAAAAAAAAGGGTTTCAGTGTTAATCTGAACAAATATGGAGTGAATTTTGTTCCAATTTTTGGCAAAGAAAACAGCAGATATTAAACTTTGAAGAACTTTTTCATATTTTTTGTTTTCCTTCGGATCGAATTTTTTTTACAAAGGGCTTTCTTTTCAAATTACAAATTTCCCAGATCTAATTCTCTTCACCTCCACCTCCAGTCCAAACGCTAACCAATGAAAATGTTTTTGTTAACATCCAAGCAGACCAATAGAAATGGGTCTTTGCCACCAGAAGTAAAAACAAAAGGATGCAATTTATAAAACTCAATTTTGAAATAAAACTGAAAATGTAAAATCTATAGGAAATGGTAAAATGTCAACATTTTTGAGAAAATTAAAATATGACATTTGAATTTTTTATTTTATTTTTTTTTTTTTTTTTTTGAGAAAGCAAAGCTAGTGTCAAAACCAATTTTGGCAAAAACATTTTTGAAAGTTTCATCTCTGGATTGTGTTTTTTTTTTTTTTTAACCAAACCTGTTCTTTTCAACAATAATGGACCAAAAGTCACTCCATAAGTAATCAGCAGACTTTAGTCCCCATCCTGTCACCCATGCTCCCATTATCTATCACTGCTTCCCATCCATCATTGAACGCATCCTCCGCTGCATGCCTCCACCTGTCCATCCTGTTTTTTTCTCTCCTGCAAAAAATTTAAATCTATCAATCAATTTTTCTTGAAATAATTATAACTTCCCCTGTTTTGAGCAGGTAAGTAAAGCGATTTCCCAGCGGAATAAAATTATTTACGTTCAAATAAGAAAAAAACAATTTTATTTTAGTGACATAATCATAAAGATCACATTATTTGCCTGCTCAGTTTCAGGTTAAATACACTTTTAATTCCTACTTATTTTTAGATCAGGTTTTTGCAGTTTGCAGAGCAGCAAAGAACAACTATTAGAAATACTTTAACCTATTTTCACTGAATAAGAAAATATGCAGGAGTCACAAATGCGATTTAAAAAAAGGGCTTAACGGTCTGAGTTACTGGTCATAACATCAGATTTAGTAATGATCAAAAATATATGCTGAAATTTTGGTGAAAATAAATTCAAATAACCTTTAGATGTATGTTTTTCTGTATAAAACGTATTAAACAGTTTAATAATGTAGCTGATGTAAGCATGTTAGACTGATAAAAATTATCTAATAAGTACAAATGTGATATTTCACTTATTTAAGCAGTTAGATAAGATGATCTGCAAATAAAATGCGTATTTTTGCCTTTAAAATTAGATTAGATATTATGCACTAGTAGAGACGTTTATTTTATTTCAGATTAATGTAATCTCATTGGCAAATTGTCTTATTTGCTTAAATCAAAGAAAAAAAGAAAGATGGGCTTATTTATATTTCATTTATTACAGCATATGAATGGTTTCCTGTATATCAGCTCAATCTCCAGCTGCTCCAGTAGACAGAAAGTAGAAAACAAGAAATCCTTTTTTTTTTTTTTTTTACAAACTTCAGCTGTCTGACTTAATGTGTTTATTTGGTTTAAAATGTGTTTTTTATTCAGTGAAACTCCTCATGATGAGTCAAATACCAGAGGCAATGCTTCATAAAACTCCAGTAGAAAGTACCCTGCAGTACAAATACATCTCAAAGTATTTATTTTGTGTCTGAATTTAAAAGTCAAATAAATGTGACTGGTTATAAGCCGCCTGTCTATTCCTGAATATGTTTTTAGTTTTGATCCGTCCATCAATCTGCTCTGCATTGTTCTCTCTTCTTTAAGCAGCTTCCATATTTTCTGCTTTGCTGTTTTAAAACTTTCAGATCACAGTTGATTTTTTTCACTCTCATCCTATCTGATGAGTCCGAAACTTCTTCCTCTGAACGTTTTTACGGACCGAAACCATCAAAAAACCAGAGCAAAGGTCACAGAACATTCAGCTTTGTGGTGAAAGGACCTGCAATCTTACAGATGAATAGAAAGAATGTTTGAAACTTAAAGGCAAATGAGGGAAAAGTGTCGGCTAAAAGTTAAATAGTTGTTCCTCTGTCAAGATTTTAAAAAAATTTAGGAGTTACTCTGCAAAAACTGATCTAAAAATAGGTAAAAACATCTTTATTATGTGTATTTGGCCTTGATTTAAGCAGGTAAATCAGATAATCTGCCAATGGAATAAATATCTTATTGAAATCATTTTATTTCACTGACAAATTTTTAATTTTCCTGATCAAATAAAGGGAAAATACACTTACATTTAAATTTTTGAAGTGCAGCTTAGCTTTGGCAAAAGTGTGTTGGTTTCCACATGTGGCGGCACCTTTTAACTCCCTTAATAACCACTGATATAAACAGGGAATAGAGCAAGATGGCGGAGAGAGATGAGTTTGATTCATGGGAAGAAATCAGAACCTTTCAGCTGAAAGCTGCACGTTTAGCACAAGTCAGGGAATTAAAAGTTAAAACGGTTCGTTTTGAAGCCATTTTTCTACAAGTTTAAATTTAAATGAAAATTATTTTTTTACACAGAAAAAAGTAATGCAACCATTTTTCCCCATTTACTTGATATTTACTTTAACAAAATAGTTTCATGTTAGTTGGGTAGGACAAAACAATTGTGTTAAACTAAATGTGATAATTTTTTTCAGTGTACATTGAAACTTTATGGTGTTTTTCTTGCAGTTTGAATCATCTTATTGTATGAATCAGTCATTTAAAATGAAATAAAACATTTTAAACTTCTAAAGATGAATAATTTTTCCCCCCCTGCTTTAACATTAAATGTGATAGAACTAATGCAGGTATGTGATGGTTGTTTGATTATGTGATCAATCATTTTAAATAAAATTAAATACAGGATAATATAGATTTTTTTTTGTCCCAGTAATAAGTTTTATTTTTAGACTAACATTTAAATTTGTCTTCTGGATGGAAATTACCTGAAGTGAACAATGATAACTGAACCAAAACAAGGGCTGGCTCATTCATTCCATGACTTTTGCATTTGCTTTTATAAAATCCACTAAAAATTAAATGATTTACTGAAACTTTGACATCAGAAATCTTCAGGAAATTCTAATTTTTTTTTAAGGTTTTAATTGTCTTCATCCTAAACGGTTTTATGTTTTACAGATGCAAATTGCCAGGTCTGAATCTGACAGGACCGATTTTGTCCGATAGATGGCGCACTCTGCATACAAACCTGCTGCAGGCCTGCGGACACAGAGCGGTGAGAAGCAGCAACTCAGACCAACAGAAGCGGTGTGTTGACATTTTCCAGGTTTTCCTGTCCACATGGAGCTGAGCTGCTCTGTTTTCAGACGTTTGCAGGTCTGATTCCTCAGGTTAGATGGAAGCATGAGAAACACGGAGCATCATGCAGAAAGGAAACCCTCATCTGGAACGTTTAAACACTTATTATAAGGCCTGAAATGTTGATTTAGAGAATTAAAAGAAACTATTTCTCTACATCAAACCACCTTCCTGTAGAGCAGCTCCTCTGCAGGATCAATTAATTAATCACTCTGCAGTAAAATGGAATAATTATATTTTAATTATTCCACAGAGACAAGTTTAGGTCTTTACATTGACTAGGCCATTCTAACATCTCTGTTCAGGATCATGTCCTGCAGGAGGGAGAGCCTCCATCCTGAACCAATCAGCTTCCCCACAGCATGATGCTGCCACCATTTATGACGACAGAGAGTTAATCTAACCAGAGTTCTAAGTTTGCTCCTTTCAGAGACCAAATAAGAAAACATTGAAGCTCCTCCACCCGGTTTAACAGGTTAAAGAGTTAAAAAAAAAATTCCTTTTGCAGGATTCAGAGATTGATCTAATTTATCCAAACTGATATGATCAAATGAATCACACATTTTTAAACTGAAGGAGGGAAACAATCAAAATCAAATTCATAAAGAACCAATCAGAATCAACTTCACCCTTAAATTAGATTGCTTAAGATAGTTTAAAACGCAGCGCTGGCCAGAGCTTAACTGGCTCAGACTAAAACCATCTAATCCTATTTGCTCTACATTGCATGTGAGAAAGTAAAAGTGCATCCAGTGCGCTCTGAGTGCGCTTTTCTGGGCGCAACCTGCGCACCTGTGCGCGCATGGCGGCGGTCATTACAGCCCCACATAAAAACCTGCAGAGTTTTGGATTTATTCTGCACAAAATAGAAAAAGAGAGGTGCAATTTACAATACTTTTATAAAAAGTTTCAGCATAATTAAGTACAACATTACACTTTTTTTTTGCAGAAGTTTCAAATTTCTGCAACTGTACAAGATTAACTCCCGCTGAGTAGAGAGAGACAGAGAGAGAGAGAGAGAGTTCACAAGGTCTCATTCTTCCACTTTAACTTTTTTATGCTTTAGACATCGTCCAGTCCTTCATGTGCCAACATTTCTGACAAGACAAGACTAAACTTTTTTTTGTTTTTACAGTAACTAACCCAATTCTGTTCTGTACACGTTCCCACCTCCGCAAAAAAAGCGAAGAGTTCAAACGGGGGGGAGAGACGGGAGGGGAGGGGGGGAGGTTAGGGTAGAGGGAGGGGAAATAATCCCATATAACGCGCCTTCCATTTCCAGAAAGGACCCACAAATAAGAAGTCTTAAATTAAATAATAATAATTATTATAATAATAATGAGGTGTCCAAACAGAAAAACACATCACATCAGATTGTCCCATAATAAGCAAAAGTCTCTTGATTTCAGAAAAAATAATAAAAAAAAATCCAGGCCTGGAGGAAGAGGAGGAGTAGAGGGGGTGTGTGTGTGTGGGGGGGGGAGGTCCTGCTCCTCAGGTCCTGTGTGTGTTTTCTGCGTCTTGACCAAACACCTGCAAAAGATTGAGAAAGAGAGGCGTGTTTAGAAAATGCAAACAGGGCAGAGATCCGGACAGACTGGCGCCAGGGAGGAAGCCGCAGTTTTTAACATTTAACCAAACACTCCCAATACTGAGCAAACCCTGCGCTCCAGATGCGCGCGCGCGCCCCCCTCACACACACACACACACAGATGGGAAGAGGAGGGGAGCGCCGTGCACGCGCGCTCTCTCCGCACAACTTCAGCCTCCAATCTGGGGAAGAATCAGCGTAATTGCCGCTCAGCTGGCGCCTTCCCACTTCTTGTACCAATTATGTGCAGACATCGTAGTAGCAGTAATCCAAACAGCCATTATTTTCCTGTTGCAGATGCTCTTCATTACAGACACAAGAGGCTATAATACAACCCTGACGGCTGCTGCTTGGAGCCAAGAGCCTCCAGCTTATTTCTACTAAAAAAATTTAACCAAAATAAAACGCAAAGTGCGTCTTTTTTCAGACACAATAAGGCTGGATTCAATGAATGTGGAGAGGCTGAAGTCTGCTGCGCGCAAACAGAACCTTCTCTGCTGGAGCAACATATTGGGAGCATTGGATCAGGGAGCGGACTGGTGCTTCAGCAGACTGGGAGACAGGCTGTACTGGAGCCTGAGAGCCCTGGACAGAATGCAGCAGACAGGAGGAGGAAGAGGAGGAGGAGGAGGACAGCCTACTTACCGCGTTAACGATGCAGAGTCCGGCTGTCATCTGTCAGCAGCTCTGACGGAAACTCCGGAGACTGAAAACAAACAAACACAAACCAAATGTTAGGGCTTCTTTTTGTTTGTTTATGTTTTTTTTTCTTCTTTGGATCGAAGTGTCTGGCGTCAAATGTAGGTCGCTTTTCTTCCTCATGTTGAACAAAAGGAGGAAAAAAAAAAAAGGAGAAACGGACCATTTTCTTTTCCAACAAGCCATTTTGTGCGCATCGGTGCAGCAAGAACAAAATGTGTAGTTTTGATTTGCCTCCCATGTGGTGGAATCAGCTGCAGCGTAATTACCTGTAATGACAGGATGCTGATGTCTGTGTTGAGCGCGGTCAGAGGGGTCCTGGACGCGCTCTGCCCTGGCCGCGCCGCCGGGTGATGCAGGCTGGAGTCCAGCGCGATCTGCAGGTCCAGGATGTAGTCGATGACATGCTGCAGGATTTCCATCTTGCTGACGTTCTTGTTCTGCGGGATGCTGGGAACCAGCTCCTTCAGCTTGGAGTAGCAGTCGTTCATGTTGTAGAGCAGGCTGAGCGGGTCGTCCACCGGGGTCTTGCTCCGGGAGATTCCCAGGGAGTGCTCCGAGAAATTCGTGCCGGTTTTCCGGAAGGACCGAACGGGGCTTATTGCTTTCATTCTGCCGGGGTGGAAGAGTTTAGTCGCCGGTGTTCTGTGTGTAGGAGGAGGGGGGAAGAGTTGGCTTCCAGGCTTCGCTTCGGTTATTCCTGCTTAGTTTCTGTCAGACGGTCAGACTGGATCAGCCGAGCTGTCAGAGCGGGTTTTATAGGCAGCAGCCTGAGCCTGTGACACGGAGGGGCTGAAAGGCGCTGATTGGACGCGGCTGGCGCGTCGCTCACGGCACATCTGGCCTCTGATTGGCTGATTTACGCAGCGGCGGCGCAGGACGGAGGCGGAACCAGCGGAGGGCGCTTCAGCAGCTCCGGTGGGCAATTTGGAAAATTAAGCGCTTACCTGTTTCTGATCAAGAAAATTAATGATGGATGTCAGATGGTGGGGATGAGGACGCGCCTGGAGGCTTTTACGCGCAACTTTAAAATGGGGAAAAAAATATAAAAATAGGATGTATAGCCCACAGGGAATCAGTTGGAACAATGTTAATAATTATTATTATTAAAGAAATAAGGAGAGGAGATGTTCGATGTTTCCAAAAATCATCATTTTTCATCTTTTACCAACATTTTCAGATGTGCTTTTGGAGAAGGCGCGTCTGGAGACTTTGAAATCAGCGCAGCTCGGAGCCGGTGTGAAGGCCGGCATGAGCGGCTGAGGGTCAAACTGGGAGGAAATCCATCATGGGTTAAAAAATAAAAACAAAATAAAAACTTCCAATTATCACCGGGAAAGGGTTTAATGCGATGCGCACAGAAACTCATTGAACCTTCAGGTTGTTTCTACTTTATCAACACTCTAAAACAAAGCTTATAGTTTTTATTTTTCATTCTTTTAGTTTAGAAATATGTATTCTATGCGGTTTACTGTTTTTAAAAGATCTGCGGTGAAGCGTCCTTCTCCTATATTTTATTCATTTTATTTAAAAAAACGCAAAGACGACAATAGTTTGTTTTTTGTTGCTCAGGATTCCAAATGAAAAACTTCCTAATCTTAGCGGCGCATAAAGACGTGATTAATGATCTGATGTTTTCTGAATGAGCCATTTGTTTTGTCGGAATTACGCGCTTCATCCTTCAGCTGGAGATGATGACAGGGCGCAGGGGGGGGGGGGGGGGGGAGTTCAGCTTTGATAATTCAGTTTCATCCAAATGAATATATGCGTCTTGAAAAATATAAAAATGAGGAGATATCTGTGAGATTTAATAGTGAGACTTTAAGTGATTTTAAGACTTTATTTCAAATAAAGCCGGGTTTGTCGTGAAGAACCCAGAGAAAGTCTCTGTCAGGTTTAATAAGATCATTTTAAGTCCACAGAAGGAATCAGAAACGTTAAGAAACGGAGCCGAACACCATCTGCGCCTCCCTTTTACGCGCGGCTTCTCCTCCAGCTTTTTTATGCATTTCCAAACATAATCTAGATCTCCCACAGTCTGTGTCCACATCTGCTGCGAGTGATGTTTCCCATTTCCTCTCCTCCTTCCCGTCCTTCCCACACCTGTGAACCCATTTCGCAGGACGCCCCCTGACTGATGCCTGAGAGGCTGACTGACAGACAGGTCAGAAATTGGCGCAAGAGCACGTCGGCGCAAAGCCGCGCGCACCTCAACCAGCAGCAGCAGCAGCAGTCTCTCTCTCTCCTCTCTCCTCTCTTGGAGCAGACTCTCTGGCGCCGTGACGTCAGCCCATTCACAGCAGCCCTCGAGCCAAGCCCTAGCGGCGCCTTTCGGACGGTTTCCATGGAGACGATAGGGGGTTCAGGGGGAGGTCCTCAGCTGATCAATCAGGAGAAGGAACCCCCCCCTAAAATACCGTCCGACCCGGTCCGGGTTCCTGGGAAGATGCCGTCAGCACCTAAATACATCCAGGGGCACAACTAGAAATCCGATGGGGGGTAAATACCCTCAGGATGATAGGAAGTGTGATAATGGCAAAACTTCTAATTTAAGCCTAAAAAACATTTGTATATATATATATATATATATATATATATATATATATATATATATATATATATATAAAACCCTGAAATATCTTTGATAAGTTGGAGGTTTTTACTTTTGCCTTTTTGGTTTTAACCCAGTTTGAGCCTCAGCCGTTTCACACCGGATCCAAACTGAACTTATTTTATGTTTCAAACTGATTTATTGAGGAAACATACCTGAAAATTCAGACATTCAGACACAGCAATACAAATGTGTCCTCTTTTTTGACGTGAACATGAAACATAAAGATAACACAAAGTCAAAATGAAACAGAAGTGGCATAAATAAACAGAAACACTTTCAGGACCCCCTGATTCTCAATTCTGTTTTAAATATATCTGATAAAAGGTTGAATATGCCAGACCAAAATAAGGGTTAATTTTGTAAACAAAAAATACAAATGTAGGAGTGTGACTTCTTCAATATGGGATTTGTCACATAGTGGGGATGTGTTTCCAGTAATCGGACTGAGCTTATTTTAAAGTCTATAAGCTCAGTCTAGCTTATAGACTTTAAAATAAGCTCTATATTAGTGTCTATATATATATATATATATATATATATATATATATATATATATAGACACAAGTGTGTGCGTGAATGGTTGTTTGTCTTGTTTGTCTCTGTGTTGCCCTGCGATGGACTGGTGTCCTATCCAGGGTGGACCCCGCCTCTCGCCCGTAGACAGCTGGAGATAGACTCGATTAGAATGGGTATATATTAGGGATGGAACGGTTTATGAAAACCGTCCGAACCGTTCGGTTCGACTGTCTCGGTTCGCGTGTGTTTCGTTCGGTTCATGCGTTGCTCCATTTTCTCATAGGCGAAGCGTTTACACTCCAGAGCAGAAGGTGGCGGTACTGTGACCGAAGCCAACAACCAGTAGTAAACAAGAAGAAGTGAAGCAGCGTAGCCGGGTGTAGCAGAAAAAAATCAGTTGTTGTGGAGAATTGTGTGGGTATGGCGAGTGGGAAAGAACAGGAGTTGGAAGACGCGCCAGCAGCACTTTATAGGTCTGCTGTATGGGACCACTTTGCATTTAGAGTGACCTACGATGACGGCGGAAAGGAAGCTGTGGATAAAAGTGCAACAGTTTGCAAGAATTGTGCAACACTTTTTGTTTATGTTAACAGCAACATGACCAACATATCAGGCTAACCCTGAAATCCCACATACTCCGTCAGCGCTCATAAATTTTTATAATTTTTTTTTTCTTCGGTGTAATAATCAACATATACCGAACCGAAAACCGTGACCACGAATCCGTGAACCGAACCGAACCATGGATTTTGTGAACCGTTCCACCCCTAGTATATATATATTTCTAAGCTCACGATTGGTGAAGCTTTTGATATTCTAATTGTGCCATCAAATTGACAAAATGCAGACTCTTGGATTTTACTTTAACTTTACCTTTACTGTCCCCAGAGGGACATTTGGTTCACAGGAGGTGAAATAAAAGATAAAAACCAGGGAATAATCACATCATTTCAAATAAAATCCACAGAAACAAGCAACATCAACCTAGAAAGGACAACTGAAGGCCACGTTTTGTCCACGTTTTACACTAGCAGCCATTCAACATTTAACCACTTTCCTTGGCTGGTCTCCTACAATTCCCTTTAAACATCAATCTTTGCACTAAAATATTGTTCCTGTTATGATTTGTGGACATTAAGAGTCATCTCCTGGTCAGACCCTGTAATCCAGTGAAATGATGGAGTCAGGGTAAAAAAAATTATGCAAGAGGGGGTCAGTGCAGTGGCTGGAAGTTGGAGGAGATTTTGCTGGGAGTTGCAGGGAAGTGGGCTGCCATTCGGCTGGCGTTTGACCGGGAACGGCCATTTTGAATGGCTGCTACTGTAAAATTGCCCTGACTTTTTCTTCCTGCTGGATTTCTGAATCTTCTGTTTGAGGTAGGAGCTCAAAGTCAGGCTAGAGAAGATGATCAGGATGTCTGAGCCTTGAACTTTATCATCCCATAGAAAGATGTTTCCAATGATTTTAAGTCCAATGTCTGAAATATGATGATTTTGTTTTTAAAAATCATCTCATTGGTTGACTCTATTGTGACAAATGTCAGAATAGATTCAACCACTGAGAGCTAAATTAGTTATTAAACACAGTTCTGTTATTTATGGGGACTTATAACAAAGTAATAAAACAAACAAAAACAAAATAAGGCGTAAGCCCATCGTTTAGTATCCAGTAGGATCTTTGACACCTTCAGTTCTAAATAACTGTTAAACCACAAAGCTAAAAATTAAACTAGTCAAAAGGACACATCAGTTTTCATCATAACAAATGACTCAGCTCTGTGTCTCCAGTACAGGGGCCAGGGCCGGCTCTGCAGGGGCCCCTGAGTCTCTCAATTGATTTAATATGTGATTCTGTGGTGTAATTCAGATGATGCCGCTAATCATTTGGTAAATAACGGAAGTGTAGTCAGCTGGAATCATTTTAAGAAGGATTATTATTTTAAAAAGATGCATTTAATCCTTTTTTTTAGAAATGCATGATTCATAAAAGACTTTAAGTGTCTAGTTTTCACTCAGTTGTGTGCTGAGATACATTTTTATGCTTCTTTCTGCAGGAGGATAGATAACTGTTACAGCAGACAGAGGTGTGATGCATCATGGATGATTGGTCCAAAGAAAACAGAAAGAAGTGATGAAGTTTCAGCTTCTTGAAGGAGTGGCTCCTTCCTCTCTGGGATATTTAACAGGAGAGGATAAAGATGATGCTCGTCTTATTTAGCTGCAGCCTAATGAAAACAACCAATCAACACAAGTCCTGACTGTGCTTGAAAACATTTGACCTAAAAATGGGAAAAATTCAGATTTCCAAAAAGTAAATGTAGATCAAAAGTAGATGAAAGATGAAAGAGTACCTAAAATTATTTTGGTAGGGAGAAAAAAAAAAGGATTATTCTACTACTTTAAGTCTGTTTTGCATATTTTAAAGGCACACTGAGATTAGAGGAAGATGGGAAAACAATCATTAGTTTTATTAAATTTAACCTTTGAGGAACCAAAAAACTGTGTAAAAAAAAAAAAAATAGAGTCAAATTCTTTCAAGGGCGGAGCTAGATGGGGGGCCAGAGGTGGCCATGGCCAGCCTTTGCCACCCCTACATCTTTTCCGTCTAATACAGATGGTGGCAGCATTAATACTCTCAAGTGGAATATTTAAAACATTTAAATTTAAAAAACAGTGGTTAATTATATACATCAACATACAAACATTAAAGATAAGTACAGAATTCATTCTCTTCAGAACTAGATTTTGTGTTTTATGGGGTAAAGAGAAAATGATACATCTCTGCAAGTCATCTAAGAGTATTCAATGAAATCATAGATTTTAATAAAAACTTATTAAATAATCAATTTATGTAGATATTAGTATTTGTAAATATCAATTTAATGCAGAATGATTGTTGATAAAAGTAGGTATGACAATGGAAAAGATGTTCACCCCAGAACTTAAACCTGACAGGATTTTATCCACTATACCTTTTATTTAGAAAGCACAGACGTTTAAATATATGCATCTATTTGTCAGCGAAGGCTGTAGGAAAATAAAGTTTGTCTTTATTTAGAAAATATGGATGTTCTGCTTGTTAATGTTCCTGTTGGAACAGTGTAGGTTGTCCCATCGGCCACCCCTCAGTGTTCATTGGTTATTGCTTGGCCACCCTTAGAAAAATGTTCTGGCTGCGCCTCTGGACACGTGATGCTTCTTTGTCCTTTTGATCTAAACCGTCAGTTTGGTTTGGCTTTTTTCTCTCCTTACCATGTCCTTGTGGGTCAAAAAATAAGAAAGAAAAGATGCTTTGTACTCCAGTTTCATCCCCAGATCAGAACCACTGGACCTCCAGAACCCTGGAGAACCGAGGCGCCTCGCGCTGCTGCTGCCACGCGCCTGACGCGTGGAGCAGTGCGCACACGCATCCAGGAGTGGAGCAGGAAAACCCCACGACCCCGTGGGGTTTGCTATGAAACATCCCCAGAACCCTTCCTGAAACGTCACACAGATGACTGAGCGCTGATTGGCCCTCCTTTAAGATCACAGCATTGATTTGTTGATGTTCATCTATTAATTCATTGATCTTCAGATTTATTAACTTCAGATCAACAATCTGTGCAGGAAGTTAAAAACCTGCTGAGACTGAAGCAGCTTTGGTCCAGATGTTTGATCAATCTGTGGAGTGAACTTTGTTCCATTTTTGTTGAAAAGGACACATTTTGTGAAAACAAAAACAACAACAACAAAAAAAAAAAAAAACAAGAAAAAAAACAAACAACCAAAATATTAAAAGCGTCTTAATAAAAAATGTTTGAAAGTCATTTACTGTTTTCACATATTTAATTTTTTCAAAAATATTTATTTTTATGTTTTTTTTCTCCATGTTTTATTTTTTTCAAACTTTATTTTGTAATTTTCTATAGGGATTTTTTTGGCTTAGTTTAATGAATTTAATTCTTTTGAATTTGTATTTTCCAAATCACATTCTTTTTTCTCATATTCTTTACTTCCAGCCCAATACAAACACCCACTCCTACACAATAAAAATGTTTTTGCTAACCTCCATACAGACCAATAGAAATGCGGCTCAGGTGAAAAGCACATTCCCAAAAGTGAAGAGAATTTGATCGGAAAAAGGCAATCTGAAAAGACTAAAATTCGTAAATTTAAATCCGAAAAAGATTTAGAAAAAAGGCCCAAAAAACAAAAAAAACCCTGAAAAATTTTATTTCAATCTGAAAAGCTCACACAGAGAGAAAAAAACAATTAGAAGAATTTTATTGATACAATTACTTTGTCTTTGGCGCTCAGACCTCAGCAGGAAACATAGTGCTGAATTTTGATAGATATAGAGGAGAGCTATCTGTAACCCTGAGGCATAGAAGCAAGCTGCATATGGGTCAGGGCATTGATGGCGTGTCAGTTTCTGATACGGACAGCTAAGCATCGGCATGATGCAACACATAGACACATAAGGTATAAGAAGCAGGAGATGACCTTGTTCGCGGCTCAAATCTTTGCCGGATGCTCGCGGACGTGATTTTTGAGGCCACAGCTTAACCAGCTCAAATTATTTTCTCTGTCCTGTAACGACCTGATCTGGAATAAACTCTGTTATTTTTTACTCCTGTTTTATAGTCCTTGTGACAAAGTGGGTGAGAACACCATTTGTCTCAGTTTATACATTTATTATTTGTTTGCTTGATTTAACCATCTCTTTATTCTGTAGTTTGCATTCATATACTATCCCGGGTTTGTTTATGTTTGCATTTTTACAGATCATTTAGTATAACATCTTGGTTTAAATCATGTTATAAATTTTTAAGATTTTGTTTGATTATTTAATTTTTGTGTTTTATTTTGGTGAACTTACCTTACCTGTCTTTCAGGAGGAAGTGTGACCTCACTTCCTGCAGTTAGAGACTCCTGTGTAGAGCTGTGGTCACAGGAAGGTACCAGAGGAAGAGGGGGGATGGAAATCCTTTTACATTTTGTTGTAAACAATTTGAGACCTTGCCAATGTTTGTCTAGATTTAATTGTTTGGTGTTTATTCTGAAGATGTTGCTGAAAGTTATTGTATGTAACACAAGCTAGGTAGAGAGTAAATGGAGTAGCCACATTTGTTAATGGAAGAGTCCATTGGAGGCCATTTTGTATTTCAGACCAAACAGGTATAAGACAGAGCTGTGTAAGGTTCAGAACAGAGAAGAACCAGGTCAGTGTAGCTGGGTGCACTTGACATTATTATGGTTGATTTAAGTTCAGTTACTGTTCTGTTGAGCCATGTTAAACCTCTAAGTTATTTCTTTTGGAAATTTCTTTTGTAAATACTTTTTTTTTCACCCTTGTTTTTGGCAATGTAAATAAACCACCTGCTACAATGGACAT
This sequence comes from Cyprinodon diabolis, assembly GCA_030533445.1. NCBI lineage: Eukaryota > Metazoa > Chordata > Actinopteri > Cyprinodontiformes > Cyprinodontidae > Cyprinodon > Cyprinodon diabolis. The sequence goes on from CM060080.1 coordinate 3,852,225, forward strand.
ATGCCTACTGCCTTCTTCAGCCACTTGGCCAGGCTATCTCACAGTCCTTTTTATATGGTTTTACCCAGTTTGAGTTAAGAGTAGTAAATAACTTGCTCCCAGGAAAAGAACTGTGAGAAAGCCCCCGAGGCGCAACGGCTTTTTTTAGGGGACATAACTTCCTCATTTTAACAGCATGAACAGGAGCAAAGAACAGGGATGTTTCTCTGAACCTGGTTGTGGAGTGGACTGTGTGAGCCGATACTAGAGCTTCACTCAAGGACCTGGAAGATGGAAGTCCAGTTGGATAACACAGGTTGAGAGAACCTGTCCATGATGAGCAAGCATGAAGCGACAGTGGAGAGGAAAAAGCACCGCCTGCGCACTAGGAGCAGACTAGTTGCGGTTCGGAGGCCTTTTAAGATGAACTTTGGATACGGATTGGCTTTTGTGGAGACGTGGTTCAAAGCTGATTGGCTGTGTCGTAGGCGGATGAAGGCGAGCAATCAGTTTATTCAGTTGAACTTCCACCTAGGCTCCATTTGAAAAAATAAAAAAAACTAAAAAACTAAAAAAAAATCTGAGAAGACAGTAAATTGTTTTTCTCAAAGCATTTTTTAAATTAAAGAAGATTTCAAAGTTTATTTCTGGATTGCATTTCTTTCAAATTTCCATTTACACCAACAATGGAACAAAATGCACTCCATACTCTGAGTTCCAGCCTCTTTTTCTCTGGAGGCCACAGGAGGTGAATGCTGTCCACAGAGGTCCAGCTGCTCCTCTACCTAACAGTTTCTTTATTAAAGTTTTTCCACATTTTTGCTTGATGGGATCCGCTGAGGGATTCCTTCACTAAAACACATTCTACCAGCTGGTCTTAGAAGCTAAATGTGACTCCATTAGGTTCAACAGTGACGTGAACTTAATTCACATCTCTTCACATTCAGATTTCTTCTGTTTTTGACTTTTTGCCAGACTTACAATTTTCTGATCATAAACCAGATTTTAACAGCATTTAAATAAGGGTTTTATTAAGGAAAGATATTTAATACTTCGAACCTGGTCTTTTGAGCTGCAGTAAACCCTAAACATACAACTAAGGGTTAATTCACAACAGCTTCAGTTCAGCTTTTTGGATAAAAATTAGTGTTTTTCATCACAGAGAATGAATTTTAGTGCATTCTTCTTCACTGGATTCTTTAAACCAACCACAGTGGAGGTTCTTCCAGTTGATTCTATTATGATTCTACTCAATATTAGAACAATAATCTGACACTCAGTGACACAATCGCACTTGATCAGACCGCTTGAGATGGTTGGTTGCAGTGTTCAAGGATGGACTTGGTATGCTTAAGATAATCCAGTTAATTTTGACCCAATTCATCTTTCCCATAGTTGAATAATGACCTTTGACCTTCCGTGAGGCAGTGAGGCATCTTCTGGGACCTCCAGGAGGAATCCACGCTGAGATCCTGGAGTAATCTAGATAGACTGGCTGCTCCTGGAAAGGTTCTCCATTGGTCTGTGTTTGATTTATGCAATGTGAGTCTATTTTTCTGGAAAATAAGTCTAATTTAAGCTGATTTGAGTAACTCTCACAACATTTTCCAATAGAATAAGAACATTTGCTTTTTATTTGAAAAGGAAAAGGAATTCCACTATCTCTTTAACCTTAAATAAGATTATTAGATGTAATGAGCTTAAAATAATCTACTCAAAGATTGACATACTTACCTGCTTAAATTAAAAGGAAACACATTTATTTTAAGAAATCTATCATTATGTTTAGATCAGTTTTGTGTTCTGTTCAGTAGTTCTGTGGATTCCCAAAGAAAAAGCTTTATAACTCTTTCCAGACTGATTCCTACGGAATTCTGACTTTTTTCTCAGAATTCTGAGATTAAAGTTAGAATTCTGACTTTAATCTCAGAATTCTAACTTTTTCTCCGAATTTTGAGATTAAAGTTAGAATTCTGACTTTTTTCCTCAGAATTCTGACTTTAATCTCAGAATTCTGACTGAATTCTGACAATAAAAAAAGTCTGAGAAAAAAGTCAGAATTCTGAGATTAAAGTCAGAATTCTGAGAAAAAAGTCAGAATTCTGAGATTAAAGTCAGAATTCTGAGATTGAAGTCAGAATTCTGACTTTTTTCTCAGCATTCTGAGATTAAAGTTAGAATTCTGACTTTAATCTCAGAATTCTAACTTTTTCTCCGAATTTTGAGATTAAAGTCAGAATTCTGACTTCAATCTCAGAAGTCTGACTTTAATCTCAGAATTCTAACTTTTTCTCAGAATTCTGAGATTAAAGTTAGAATTCTGACTTTTTTCCTCAGAATTCTGACTTTAATCTCAGAATTCTGACTGAATTCTGACAATAAAAAAAGTCTGAGAAAAAAGTCAGAATTCTGAGATTAAAGTCAGAATTCTGAGAAAAAAGTCAGAATTCTGAGATTAAAGTCAGAATTCTGAGATTAAAGTTAGAATTCTGACTTTTTTCCTCAGAATTCTGACTTTAATCTCAGAATTCTGACTTTTTTCTCAGAATTCTGACTTTAATCTCAGAATTCTGACTGAATTCTGACAATAAAAAAAGTCTGAGAAAAAAGTCAGAATTCCAAGATTAAAGTCAGAATTCTGAGAAAAAAGTCAGAATTCTGAGATTAAAGTCAGAATTCTGACTTTTTTTCCCATACTATACTGAAATAAAATAAAAAAATCAGTTCACTTTTTTTTTTCAGTGTGCTTAATCCTCTTCCGTAGATTCCTTTGATTCTCTTCTGTTCTTGAATTTCTTTAGTTTGTGAAATGATGGACTGTTTATAAAGAGACCTGTCGGCCTACTTCATGCTGTCTAACGGGATCTATTCAGGTGAGTTTTTACTCTACTGAGTGTTGCTCGTTAAGCTGATGATTTTTAATGACGGTTCAGTTTTAATGACAGTTCATCCATATCCAGGGTGTGGGTATAATAATTTTTTTAAGGTTGGTTTAAGAATTAAATCATCTTTAGAAGCTGCCGTCTGTGTTTGTCTGGTGCTCATTTCTGTTTGTTGATCTGAAACATTCAGGAGTGACGAAAGCAGAGGGATTTGAAAGGAGGATCGAAAGGTTTTCAAAGAACTGTAACTACACTCCAAAACCTGATTTAACAACCAGTCAACATTTCTTAGGAGTGTTTGAACTTAAATTAGACAGGTGAAAAAGACAATCTGCTGGTGGAATGAGACTTATTGCCCCACAAATAAAGATGTTAAATTCAAAGCACTTTTAGACTGCAAAAATGATCTAAAAATGAGTAAATATGTCTTAAATTAAGTGCATTTATCCTTACTTTGAGCAAGTAAATAAGATAATCTGCCAAGGGAGTGAGTATTTTTACTCTTAAAATAAGTATAGAATTACATAATTAGATATTATGCACCTGAAATGAGAGACTAGTTGTTTTTTTCTTATTTTATATATACATTTCCTTATTCCATTGGCAAAGTGTATCACTTAACTGCTTAATTCAAGAAAAAATGCTATTATTTTAAGAAAAATAAACTTAGATTAGAATTTTTCACAGTGTGGAAAAAAATTGAAATCTAGAAAAGTCATTTTTTCTTAAAATAAGTGCATTTGTTCTTGGATTGAGAAGGTAAAACATACATTTTGCCAATGGAACAAGACAATTTTCATTTAAAATAAGAAAACACAATTGCATTGTCTTATTTCAAGTGAATGTTATCTAATTATCTTATTTTAAGAGTAAAAACACTCATTCCATTAGCAAACTATCTCATTTACCTACTCAAATTAAGGGTAAATAAACTTAAGGAATTTCTAATAATGTCTAGATTGTTTTTCCAGTGTAAAGGTTGAGTTTCCTTATTTTAAGCTGGATTCATCTTATTTAAACAGCAAATTTGTTAACTTACCTGTTTGAATCAAGGGAAAAAATGGCTTACTTATGTTTCCTTTTTGCAGTGTAGGAACAGTTCGAAACAGCTGTACAAATAAGGAAGAAATATTTAAAAATATATAAGTTTCAATTTTCTGAGCAGCTAGATAAGTTGATCTGTCAACAAAATGTGTATTTTTGCCCTATAAATAAGATAATAGTTTTTTTTTCTTACTTTAAATGTAAATCATCTTATTCTATTGACAAACTGTCTTACCTACCTGCCCAAAATCAAGGGAAAATAAACTTATTTCAAGCAAAATAGGCTTACTTAGATTTAAGTTGTATGCCAATCTTATCCAGCTGCATGATGTTTTATATAATTGGATAAGCTTTTGGTCTCGTATGCACTGCAAAAATGATCTAGAAATAAGTAAAAATTTTTAAAATTATTAAATAAAATTATTTAACCTTAATCTGAGCAGGTAAATAATCCCAAATCTAATCCCATCTGCCAATGGGATTCGATTTTTACCCCTAATACAAGATAATCAGATAAAATTCAGTTGAAATAAGAAAATGCAATCAATTCTTCTAATTTCAAATGTACATTTTCTTGTTGGCAAAGTGTCTCACTTACCTCCTCAATTCAAGAAAAAAGGCACTTATTTACACTTAAGAAATAATTGTTTATTCAGACTTCCATTTTTTGCAGTGTAAAGGACCTAGAGATTTTATAAGTTGTATAAATAAATGAGTAATTTGAACCTTTGTCCATAATGTGAATAAAATTCACAACTAAAACTCAGAGATCCACATCCGCTGAGATCTTTTGGACATAGCAACATCTCCCATTGGCAACCAGCAAAAGTTGGCTGTGGTATAACTTTTGAGCAATATTGCCTGTTGGCACGCAATCACACGCCAGCATTGCTGTGTCGCCCACCTATCACTGCGGCACAGCTGTCACTGCAGTGAGAAGTCTGTACCCCCCCTCCCTCCATATCAGATGTCTGCATACTTCGTTTTTCACACAGGAGGTGGGACTGTGTGGTTTTCTAGTTGGACACCCAGTCAAATGGTGGAAATCCCATCGTCTGTGCAGCACAGAGACGAGCCGCCGTCTGAGCCGATATTAGGAGTTTATCTAACTTTATGTGAACACTGTGGCTCTTCCGTCCGTCAGCGAGTCGGTAACAGTTCAAAAAGGCAGGAAATGGTGCCATGAAATGTGGACTAATGAATTTCATTGGATGTTTAATGATGCATTGGAACAGCAGGTTCTCCAGGCAGGAACAACTTTAAAACAAACTGGTTTAATTCATTTTAAAAACAAGAATTTGGAGTTTATTTCTACTTCGTTTTACTAAAAAACAAACCAAAAACACAAATGTTCCCACGAAAAACCTCTTCAATATCTTCTAAAAGTAAATGACCTGAAAAAAAAAAGACAAAGGTGGTTCATATCTTTTCCATGGCTGTATTTACATACACCCCCAATACTTGGTCAAATACTGCTTTGCAAGTTGCAGAGAAACCACAGACTTCTTGCAGCTACAGACGAGGCCCTGGCATCCTGCTATCTGGGTGTTTGACTGCTCCACTTATCAGAACAGGTAGAGGATTTAGATATTAGGTTCCCATCTATCCAAGGAAGTCAGTGTCAGTCACCCCAGATTGGTGTGTCCAAGCTCATAGTTTTCCATCCATTCTAAATTACTTTAAAAAGACAAACAAACAAAAAATCTTGAAAGCATGTTCAGAAACAACCTAAAACCCCAAAAGGCTTGACTCCATTGTAAACTGTGGTTAAACAGCCTTTATGGTCAGAGGAGACAAAGTTTGAGTTTGTTTTCTTTTACCATAATGATAAAAAGTGTCTTTGGAGGCGTAAACATGAAGATTTGAATCTTAATATGCTGCTGTGGGTCTTTGTAACTTCAAGAGGATGACTTTTAAATTCCTTAAAGTGTAACTCACCCCAAAATTCATTTTTAAAAATTTTATTTAGGTAAACGGGTTAAACTGGGCATATGGTGTGCTCTTTTTAAATATTGCTGGGATTTTTCTAAAACATTTTCATGCGAACTTCTTTAGTTCTGCAATATTTGTATTAAAGGGTTGTAACAATAGGCTTTACTTAAGCAATATTTAGTTTTGCTGTAAAAATAATCCAGTAAAAATGCTGAAAGCAGCTATGTAGAAATCACAAGAGGTGATGAACATGATGTGGACCAAATGGAGAAAGAGGGGAGAGTTAGCTGAAGAGGATGGTGTTTGAGCAGCTGCTGCTAGGAGATGCTAACCCAAATGTCGAGCTATGCTACAAAGAGCTCTAGTTTCCAATTGAGGCTGTTAGCGGTTAGCTTCAGGATCAAAACATTTTCTCAGAGCGATGGGTTACAATGACTGAAAGATCACTGTCACTGTAAACAGTCATTCCTTATCTTATGATTTTTCATGTTAGCTTCTGCTAATGGTGTTAGTTCTAGCTAATGTAGTAAACAATAGATCCCAATCTGATCACTTTTGTTTTTTCCAACAGATATCTCATGCATAATGGCTTATGAAAAAATGTAGATATCTGCTCAGTGTGCGTTCTCCATATTTACACCAATTAAACACAAAATGATAAAAAATAACTGCTAATGCCTATCCTTCCTGTGTTTAATTTTAATCAGACATTAAAATCACCAACCCAGCATGCATTGCACAGGAAAAGGAATACTGATTTTTAGTTAACAGGAAAATTACAAAACATTTAGACCGACATGTTCAACTAGATGTGGATCAGTTCTCTTTAAAACGGTCTACTGCTGCATTTAGAGACCGTATAGAAGGTGGTTACTTTCAAGTTCAGTAAAATATTTTCATACTGAACTGTGGTGAAATAGTTAATAATTTTTGCCTGCAAGTTAAAACTTCAAAAATTGAGAATGTTTTTTATTTTATTTTATATTCTGGCACTTGCAGTTTTCACCACTTAAAATACGCTTTACATGCAAACGGTAAGAACAGCAAAGGGAAAACCTTGAGTAATTGTTCGGCTTGCTGCTGGGGATTCCCAGTGCTACCAATATGCAGGGCATAAAGGTAAACAGTGCGTGATTTAAGTGTCATGATCTGGCCTGATAGCTGGCCTTAATTGTTCTTTTCACTGTCCTGCCTAACTCTGCCCGGTTTTCTAATTATCACTCATCTCATCCACCTGCGTCTGTTGCTTTATATTTGGTTCAGATCATTGTTTGTTCCTGTTTGCCTTCTGTTAGTTAGTCAGTTTTGTTAGTTTTATGTTCCAGTGAGGAGTTTATTCTCAAGCCAGTGTCCTCAGGCGAGTTTATTCCGTAACCAGTGGTGAGAGCGTTTCAGCGTTTCCCGACTGATTCTGATTTCCTGGTTCTGTTCCCTCTCACCCACTGGCCCTGTCTGTCCCTGCCTGATCTGTTTGCCTGAACCACGGTTGGACTGCTGCTGGATTCTGCCTCCTAGGTGCGTTTCTGTCTGAGCTGGATGCTCGATGCATGGGACTCCGAACCTGCCTTCACCCTCTGATGGAGTCTGGAACCTGGATATGTCCGTTCCTGTGTGGATCGGAACCCCTGACCGGACTACGGACTCCTGGATTCCAGTACCACTCCAGTCTGATCTGAATCCCTGTCCTGGATTGGAGTCATCCTTGTTCACTGGGGCTGCAGCATCGGGGACGCTTTGGATGGTATCGGCTTATTCTGCCTAAGATTGAGAGGATTGACTGAACTGTTAAACTCACTCTGATAATAATCTGTTCAGATGATCGTGGTCACTTACCTGTGTTTCTCCCTCCAGAGTGTCAGTGATGGGGCATAGCACCGTCCTCCTCCTACAGTCGCTACAGGTCCGCAGATCTTCAGTAGCGCGCTTCAATTATGTCTATTTTTGTGTTAATAAACGTTTTGATCTTTCCTACTGACTGTCTCGCCTTAAATACTGGGTCCATCTGTGCCTTTTTATGACATTAAGCTTCCTTAAAGAATTAATTCTGTCCTGTTCCTTCTTGCAGGGATCACATTATCGTTTCTCGAATGAAAAAAAAATTTAAAATTCAGCCTCAAAAGCACATAATCAGAACAACATTAATCCCCTGAATGCTATGAAGCATTTCATAAAAGATGGGGCTGAGAGTTGTTTCATTCCCAACATCAGTCTGACAGGTTCCTCTATTCCAAGGGGAATTGAGAATTAGTCTGCGAGACCCGAAACTGGGTTCTGATACCACTCAACCCACAGACTTCTTTGATTCTGTGGTGAAACTGCTCTGTGTCCAACAGCCACTTTGAGTTGATTTCAGGGAATTTCTCTTCCTGCACGTCTCATCCATCACCGTTTTATTAAACATGTTTGACTGAGCCTCTATGTAATCTAAACGTTGTGCAACACATTTAAAAAAAGGAGAAAAGAAGTTTGACTAATGAAAAAACAAACTCTAGATTTTGGTTTGTTTTCACGTTTTGAACCGGAAACAATCACTTTAACTACATCTAACTGGTCAGTCACCAATTCTGGGCAGACTCTCTACATCCTACAAGTCTCCTAAATACAGTCATTCTGGGAGCATCAGAGAACCCAAACAACATCCATGTCAGCAGGTCACAGGTGCTTTTAGACTTGGAAGTAAAGATTGGGAAATCCGAAAATAACCTTATTATTAAAATGGTTTCTGACAGCCAATGTTTATTCATTGTCAATGCTCAGAAAATAGGACCCAGAATTCAGGCAGACAACAGGTTAGTATAAAGTTAAACGCTTTATTGACCGCTTCTGGATTGCGTGGCTCAGTTGGGACCGGCTTGCTGGATTCTCTGTCGAGATAGACACGCAGGTTAGTGAGCACAACACTCAGACGGGGAACAATAGTGAGCATGTGAGTCACTAACCTGGTTCTTAGTTCTGACCGAGACCAAAGGAAGAAGGGGGAACCAACTGGATGACTTATCCACTGCTTGTGGCGGGAGCCGCCCAGAGAGTTCCAGGAGTGAGGCCGAGGAGACTGACGAGTGGAAGCCAGCAGACGCAGGAGAGCACAAGAATCCAGAGGCAGAACCCAGAGCAGGTGACGAGGCAGATGTCCAGACCGGAAGATCGGAGAGATGCTGAGGTACCAGAGGGAAAATTCAAGCTCAGGTCAGGAACAGATCCAAGGGAGAGCCATAACAGGCATAGTCCAAACAGCAGTCCAGACACAAGAGGGCGAGCCAAAACTCAGGAATCCAGAGGCAGAAACAGGGGAGGATCAGGCACTCAAAACACAAGAGGATCCGCTAGAAAACCCTCATATTCAGCTCGAATAACCTGGCACTGATGGCTGGAAACAGGCAGCATAAATAGCAGCTGGAACAGGTGGATCAGACGGCGGCAGATGAAAACTTTAAGTATCTAGAAACAATATATATTTCTAGGAGATGTTCCACAATAGAGTATTAATATTTTGCAGTAAAGCTACCTTTTACTCGAGTCAGTTTTTGGCTGAATTAACTGATCAAAAAAAGATCCACACCCCGTTGTAGTTTTCCTGCCTCTACAAAAACCTTTGTTTTAGTTCCTTTGTTTTTAGCTCCAAACTTATTCCTACCAAAAAGAAACACATCCCAACAGCATGATGCTGCCACCACCATGCCTGCATCACAGTCAGGGTGTTAGCTTTGCAGAATAGATGACTAAAAGTTTACAGTATGTGGATCTCTGAAGCTCCTTAGAGTCCCTTAGACCCCAAATCCTCTGATCCTTGCTCTCCTTGGTTTGTATTCAGGTGGACGTTCTGTAGGCTCAGACTGATGATTTGTTTTCTGGTCACAAACGATCTTCACTCTGGGCAGAACAGAGAGATACACGACTTCTCCCTTTAGAGGAGCTTTGTTTCCTTCCTTTACATGTATGTCTTAGCTGCTGTAAAAAAAAAAAAAAAAGGCCCACTTCCTTCTAACCTCACTCTTCTTGCTCTTACTCAATCTTCCTCTATTTATAAAACACAAAGGGAAGAGAGAGTTAATGTAGAAAAGCCGAGGGTTTGTGTGAAAATGGAGAACAGGCCGGCGGTGGCTGATTCACTGCGCCGCTCTGTGCCATCTCCGACCACCCGTACTCCTGTCGTATCTTCAGAGGTGAATTATGTGTCTGTTGTTTGGAGGACGGCTGCGGCGGACGGAGAGCAGCTCGTTTATTAAAGTCTAAGGTCGGAAGATGATCAGAGGTCCACACAGTTCTCTGCATTCTTATAATCCTTAAAACATGGCTATAGAAGCTTTGTCTGTATGTCTGATATCTCTTCTTGCCTTTTTGCTTTTATGTTTTCATTTTCAATCCTCAGGACCAAAGCTGAAATTTTCCTTTAAATCTTTCAACAACAAAAAACCTAAACAAAAACAAAGAAACACTAAATTTGTTTTAATACCACAAGCACTTTTCTAAATGCTAAATCAACAGAAAAACAATGCAGTCTGCTCCTTTCCAAGCTGACAGCTTAACAACATCGCTGCCAAGATGCTTTTCTCTGTCTCTGAAGCGTTACTTATTGTACAGAGGAAGTGTGAAAAATGGGCTGCGTCAGAAAAGTCGGGATTCACACCATCAAAATCAGCCCTTTGACATCCAATTTGCTGTAGGGCATGTGGACGAGCTGAGGTCAAAGGTCAAAAATTCTAAAAATCTGGAACAGAATAATCCAAATATTTTACAGTTTGGATTCCTCAACATGGAGAGCAGAGAAATGATAGAAAATGAAACAGTGCCTGCACAAAAATGTTTCAAATCTTAATTTCTCTGAGCAGGTTTCGTCCTTTCACTAATGATCACATTTATAATCTGTTCTCTCTATCGGTGCACGATGTGAAGAAATGTCACTCAGCTTTGATTTTAGAATAATCCAATATAAAATCTAAACAGTTATCATTTATCATCAGTCTTTAAGGTGCAACAGACCTATTATGTCGCCAGTATATTTAAAATCAAAGTAGTCCAAGGTAAAAGTTCTGATTTAACTGAAGAAATCGAATGTATCTAAATGCTCGAAACTGGTTGAAAATATATAAATATTTACTTCTAACTGAAAACATGGAACCCCACTTGGGATAAGCGTGTAAGAAAATAGATGGAGGGATGGATGAAAACATAGAGGGCTGCACAGTGGAGAAGTGGGCAGCACGGCTGCCTTGCAGCGAGAAGGGCCGGGAATCGAACCCAAACCTTCATTTCTGCATGGAGTTTGCATGTTCTCCCTGTAGACAGCTGGAAATAGGCACCAGTAGTGGATTCTTGACCAATAGGAATAGTCGTTTGAATTTATGGGAGATGGAGCTCAGGCCATGCCAAGTGCTAGTAGCTAGCATTAGCAGACCTGCCAACTGCTTATTCCTGTAATGTCCTCATATGGGACCTTGATTTGTGGAGTGGCGGCCTAGTGGTTGCTCCATTGCGCTTGGAATATAGAAGTTCCAAATTCAAGCCCCACTCCCACAGACTGCTACTCTCGGTCCCTGAGCCAGACCCTTAACCCCACACTGCTACCCGGATGCTGCACAATGGTAAATGCAGAGAGTTAATTTCGTTGCCCTGTACTTGTGACAGTATAATGACAATAACAGGGGTAGAAAATAAAACCCATTTCATCATATCTGTCCTCCATCTTAAAGTCCATAGGAGCTCTGAAACATCATCCAGTTTTGGTTTCTTGGTCCATGAAGGCTAAAGGCCAATTTATGCTTCTGACACATAGCCTCTGAAACCGTCAAATCTGTCTCGAAATCCTGGCTACTCGTCAGATGGTCGCAAACCTGCAGTCCTCAAGTGGAAGTGCGCAGACAAAAAGCAGCTGGGATTGGTCCTTGGTATGTCTTTCCAGCTGTCTGTGCGGTCGTCCTTCTCGATTCGGTCCGGGGCGCGCCATTTTTAAAAACCGAGAAACAACTACAATGGACAACTATGATGAAAGGTTAATCGAGGAGGTTCTGAAGTACAATCCGTTGAAGGAGCCTATTTGGGAGTTCACGAATAGGCTCCTCCTTGCACTTTGGTGGGAAACTGCTGTGCGTCCCTAGAAATTCCAGACCGACATGACGGAGCAGAAGCATACCATACTGCCCTTAACAGCCTACCTCAACCAAAGAACGTCCGCATCAAGTGTGGAGGATTTAGAGAGCCGACTAGAGACGACAAATAGGCTACTGGAGCACGTCTTCTATCAAGGTGTTGGAGTCCTCAGGTATACCGAGTACCATATATCTACGTTTAGACAGTAGAGGTTTACATCCCTGCCATTATAATAAAATTGCTCTTATAAGTATTTATTACGTGTTCACCTTTTGGAGAAATCTTACTTCATATCCCACCTTTATGACACCATTATCATTATGTTCCAGACACATGAATCGCTGTTTTACAAGCGCATTGTTTTTCTCTCCTGGTGTGCATCGGTATCTGTGTTTGCTCTGGGCGCTGCATGCGTCCAGTCATCCCTCATATGCAGATCTGAAGTGGTCAGGTGGATCATTGAGAGGCAGAGCTTTTAACTGATCACAACAACAAAGGTTCTCACGGCTCTAATCCTCTCTCGGCTCTTATCTCTCGCCCCCTCCTCGTCCGTCACACATCTCATCGGCTCAGGCTGGATCGGACCTGGGGAGGGGACCTACCATCTACATTACCATCACGTCCACTCTCCTTAGAGATGATTTCGCTGCCTTTTTTTCTCCTAATCTTTTCTCCCTCTTCAGCCCCCCTTCCCCAGTTTATCTGTTCTTTCCCACTGAGGGCATGTGGGTCGGAAAGGACCCTTTCTACCCCTTGACTAACAAAAGCTGAGTCACTTTTGAGATGAAGAGTGGAGCCTTTGAATGATGCTCGCTAAGCCCCAGTTGAAGAGACGCTTCAGTCTCTTATCGACAATAGCCTCAGCCCCGTGCGGGGACTCTGATCAGGCTCATTCAGGATGGTGGGAAACTAAGCTGCAAGGAGAGAGAGGAACTACTTTCCTTCAGTTGGTGCATCTCTGCAATGTAATTATATAAAATGACTTCAAAACCTGCTGTGTTTCAAACTGCCACCAGCTTTTTTATCCACTCCACTCCATATGATGAGCTCCAGCGCAGTTAGTCTCAGCCAACAGGTTAATGCAGCCATTTGCTTTAATATCAGCAGAATGAATCAACCTTTAAAGGCTGTTAGTGTTATTAAAATGGGCCCATGGGAGCTGCTTGGCTTTGTGTATTTCCTGATTCAGTCTACGTGTTGCAGTTAGGTCTAGATTATTGGAACTTATTGAAGTAACAAGCTAATGGAATTAAGGTGCTGGATTTCATGCGCCGTTGCCAAGATTGGGCATTAAAGGGATGTGTGCTGAATAAATAGTGCTTTAAGTAGATGAGATTCTGACACGGGAGAGGTTCGCTTGTCAGAGCAGCATTGTTTCCCCGACTCCTGAGCCAGTGAAACTGTCAAATGTGCTGCTGGCCACGGGTAGATGGATGGGAGGAGGATTCAGAGCGGATTTTAACTCACAAAGGGCATTTTTTTTTAGCTGATAAACTCCCTAAACGCTGACTGAAAAGAAACTTTTCCTTTTTTGAAAAAGAAGAGCTGGATGAACACCTAAAGACAGCAGCACCCTGAGTGGAGGGAAGAAGAAAAAACAGAAAAGCAAGGGGCTTCCATGCAGATCTATATTTGCCAGCTAATTACGTGAAAAGAGGAATCAAAATGAAATCCCAATATTTACCAAAATAAACTCGTGTTTTTGTTTCATTTCTCCGTCAGCGGTGCCAGAACAGAGTCCTCTCCATTACAGATAATTCATCTGATGTTTGTGTTTGTGTTGCTGGATTAGCTGGGAGGCGTTGCTGTTGGCGCGCGCTGTAAAACCCTCTCATCTGTATTTTAATGGAAGAAGAAGCAGTGGGAGGATGTGGCTCCGTGCCACGATTTCACAGTGAAAGAGAGGATCGTACGTAGCAGGTAATCTATTTGTGAGAGGGTTTCAGCCGCATAAAAGGAATTAGTGAAAAACATTTAAAAGGCAGCTTTGACTGTGTGTGTGTGTGTGTGTGTGTGTGTGTGTGCTCGTCAGCCCTAATTGGAGTTTCTCAGCAGAGTGTTTCTATAATTTGATAATCTGATGTTATAATAAGATAAACGTTTAAACAAATAGTGCATTTTTTCCCCCTAAAAATGCAAACAAGGTTACATCCCAAATCTTTTTCTACTTTTATTTTATGTTGCAGACTTAAACAACGTAGAGGACTGTTGGGAAGTGGAGGACAGAAGATAAAGGTTTTCCAAAAAAAAAAAAAAAGTTGATTTTCTGTTTATGAGGTAGACTGTTAGCTTCATGGACCCAGAAACCAACGAAGGATGATGTTTTAGGGCTCCTATGGACTTTAAGATGGAGGAGAGATATGATGTCATACTATAGGTTTTACGTCCACTAATAAATCTGAAGGCATTAGAGGTCCGCTACCTTTACTCTAATACCCTTAAATAAAATTTAACGCAGCCAGCTGCCTTTAATGAGTGACATGTTTAGTAAACACATTACTATGGAAGTTAAAAAATGCCACAGGGTATGTCATAATTATAAGATTCAAAGTCAGAATTTTTACTTAACATGACTTTGAATGTCATAAACATAAACTTGAATGTCTGAAAAATTACTCTAAAAACAGGAGGTAGAGGTAGCAAATTACAGAGAACATAGATCAGCAATAGAGTGAGGTTTAAATGAGCTGAGCAGCAGAAAGCAGCTGTTTGTGAAATTTAGTAAACTGATGCAAACTTTGCTGATGTCATCAAGAAACGCATCTATAATTAGTTATCAAAGTAATGAGATTCAGACAGACTTTCAATTTTAATTTAATTTAATTATGACTCCATTTAGTTAAAACAAGATCAGACAGGCAAGGAAGAAACGCTGCACATTTACTCAAACTAGGCTGTTTATAATCTGGCCCTGTTTGTCAGCCAGAGAGCAGAATATAAAACCAGATGAAAAGGTGGAGTGAATCAAGCATGATTAGGATGCAGGCAGAGGAGACATTGACAGCTGCATGTTGATACCTGTAGGAAGGATCTCCTGTTGGTGATTGATTGTTGGTGTTTAACAGTCTGATGAAGAGGATGCTCACTGTTGTCAATAATGTTCTTCACTTTATGAAGAATTCTTCTATGTGAAATCATCTCCAGAGGTTCTAGAGGAGTCCCTAGAACAGAGGTGGGTTTCTTTATCAGCTTATTGAGCTTTTTTCAGTCCTATTCTCTGATGCTGTTGCCCCAGCAGATAATGGAGGAAGAGGAAGACCTTCAGCATTTTGTTGCAAACACCGAAGGACCTAAACTTCTTTAGGAAGTCCAGTCTGCTCTGTCCCTTCCTGTAGAAAGCTTCACAGTTGTGTCTCCAGTCTAATTTCTTGTCCAGGTGAACACCAGGGTATTTCTACTCTTCCACCACCTCCACTTCTTCTCCCATGATGTTAACAGGAATAAACTTTTCCTGTGTCCTCTAAGATCTACTATCATCTCCTTGTTTTATTGACACTGAGGATCAGATGATTGTTTCCACACCATGACAAAAAGCGGTTCAACAGTTCTCTGTGCTCAGCTTCTTGATGCACCCAAAGGCTGCAGAGTCATCCTGGACTCTGTCTGGTCGTGGATGTCAGTCGTATACAGAGTAAAAAGGAATGGTGAGAGTACCGTCCCCTGTGGTTCTCCTGTGCTGCTGACTGCTTGATCAGACAGTTGACCGTTCAGTCTAACAAACTGCGCTCTCTTAATCCAATACTCTTTGATCCAGGTGATTGTTGATGCCTCCAACCGAGTTTTCTGGACTTTCTCATAAAGTAAGTCAGGCTAAGCTGCATAGGTTGAGACAAAGGACAAATTGGTGAAAACTGTGGATGGCTGCTTTTCATATGGGGTCTGGTCCTCACTGCTGTAGGACTAGTCATTGGTACTACCCTGCTTCCTAAAGGACTGGTTATACTCCCCCAGCTGTGTGTTGCAGTGAGGTTGTTGCAAGTATGATGCAGACATTTTCGATTTATGCTCAATACTGAAGCGGGGTCTGTGCTATGCTTATTCTGTGCCGCAACCCAAAATGGACAATCACAAACTAGCAGTGGGTCTAGATATGGCCAAAGCAGGTGAGGAAGTGGGGGCAAGTTTGGAGGGAGGGACATGAGGGCGAAAAAGACTTTACGAGTCGTTTGCATGTTTCCAAGCGATACAAAGCTTTGTCGATATAAGACTCAAACATTTGAATTGAGAAAGCTTCCTGGAGAGGTGGCAAAACGTCTTCAAATCTTGGAAACCAAAGTCCAGTGGATATTTTTTGAATTTTTACGGAACTTTACGAGTCGTTTTCCACAATGGCGGTCATACAAACAAAACAAGCCGGTAAAGTTTACGCAGGAAATACGCATAGTGTAGAGCGGATGTAGATTAGACCAATCAGAGGCCTCCTCTCTGCTGCACTGTCTGTGGTCACCTACAATTTGGGAGAGGTGCATTAGAGTGTCTGTGGAGGGGGGGGGGGGGGGGCGTCTCTGCATTCACCGCGACACCTACGCAGACGACCTAGTTTCCAAGTTTTAGTCAGTCTTAACAGGTAAAATGAACCATTTTCATTGTTGAGTGTGCAAATGCTTTATTCTCATCACACATCCTCACAATACAGATTTAAATAGTCCCAGTTTAGGTAAATCTGTCCAGGTTAATGGTTGATGGTTCAAAAACCCTCCAGTCTTTGAGATCAAAGAAAGTCACTAATGTCTGCTTTGATTGCTCCATCTGCTTCCTAACAGTTTGAACCACATTAGAGGTTTTTCATTAAGATTTGAATTAAATTAAACGTGAGAAACGTGAACAAAAGTTTACCATGCAGACACCTGCAAGTCAACACACAGCCTGCAGATGCTAGGGTCCCTGTAACCAGATGAGGAGCAGCAGAAAAGGCTTGTCTTTTATCAGGCTCTGAAAGCAGCAGTGTTGACATTGGGATGGCACCTAATTAGGTTAGGCTCAGCGCAGCATGCATGGTTAACTAGGTTGGCCTAGGCTTCCGGCTGCACAGATCGCAAGGTGACTGCCATCGAGCAACAATAATACCTCTGACTGTTAATATCTTTTCTTCCCTGAGAAAATATTGCTGCATACAACCGTAACTAATAACAATGAACTTGTTTGAGTTGCTAAACATAAACCATCCAAAGTATTAACTAATAGTTAAGTTTTGTTGTCACAGTGAGTTACAAAATGTTCATCCTTAGCTTGAGAAACATTTTGATAGACAATCAGCTAAAGGTGATAGATGTAAACTTAACTCCTACTATCAACTGCTATTCCTATTGGTGCAGAATGTCTCATGTTAACATTGACATCTCTACCAGAAGCTAATATTTAGATATATTTCAGGCCCATAGAAATGCATACATTTATTATTTATATACTATAATTTATTTATAAGAGCTTTAAAGTTAAACCAGCTGATATTAAGCTAATGCGCCTTAGCAAGAAGGTCCGTTTCTGTCTCATCTGTCCAGAGGACATTCTCCCAGAAGCTAACTTTAAAAAACTTTAGAAAACTTTAAATCAATCTGACTGGATGATCTGGTTGAACTGTAAAGTGCCTTGACATGACATGTGTTGTGAATTTGGCGCTATAGAAATAAACTGAATTGAATTGAATTAAATAGGTAGTTTGGCAAATTGGCACTTTGGCTAAAGCAACAGCAGATGGTTTGATCTCACTTTGATTTTCTTTGAACTTGAAATTCATATTAAATCTCTTTGGAAGTTGTTCTGGGCTTCTTTCATTTCCATTCATATTATCCATTTACAGTCCCATGGATCTTAAATCCATGAATAATATGTGCAGCTGTAGTCGCAGGAGCATCAAACTCAATCAATGGTCTTTACCTTAAACAGGCTTGATTATAATTTTCTTTCTGATCTCCTGAGCCAACTCTGTCCTTTTCTTCCTCTGTCCCATGTTGAGTGTGGTACGCACCATGTCACCAAAGCGCAATGTGACTACTTGTAGCCTTATGTATTGGCCCACCAGCTTTGTTCACAAGCACATCAATTCCCTGATCCTATCTAAACCATGGTTGATTGGAAAGTCAAGATCTTTGTTAACATGATCCCTGAATAAAATGATCCGAACGTAATACATGCACCAAGCGTTCGATCAGATAAAATAATTGAAGCATGCGCAAAACAGTAACATTGAAAAATCACATTGATGTTGCACCCTTGTGCAGTTTATATTATTTTACTCCATTTGTATTATATATACATAGATATAAATACCTAAATAAATAGATATATATTTACTGCAAATGATGCACAGGAAAACTATGGATGAATGCAAAAACTATGTTAATTACAGCGGGTCATAGATAAATCAGGAAGTTCGGACACTTAGACGTCTCATTCCACTTGATCTGTTGACCTTTTCAGGGTTTCTCCTCACATAACAAACAGTTGACTGGTGGATGTTTGACTCATGTTAAATGACTCACTAAAATGTCACGTTTATAATAAAGCCTTCAGTGTGATTATTTGAGGGTTTTGAAAGAGGCTTTGTTTGGGTTTTTGCGTTAACAGTCTTACTTCCAGAAAGACGTTTGTCGCTTCATATACAGCTTCTGCATGAAATCCCTTCCTCTGATCCTGTTTCAGTTTTAATACCTTCTACTAGGGAGATGGTCAAGGCGGAAAGAGGATGTGAGCTTCAAATGAGGAAGTGATTGCTGGGAGTATCCAGCCTTCCTCTTGACAAATGACTCTGCTGATTAAAAAAACAAAAAACAAAATAATAAAAATATATATATATATATATACACACACACACACACACACATATATATATACATATACATATATATATATATATATATATATATATATATATATATATATATATATATTAAGGGTGTGCAAAATAATCGTCATGACGATGCATCGCGATTCAAATTTTTGTGATCTACTGCATTGATTCTTGAAGGCAAGAATCGATATATAAAAAAAAAAATGAACAAATAAAATACATGAATGGTTGGCGCACATCAGCCAAACCAAGTGGAATACAACTTCCAGTCCAGCAGATGTCGCTGCGGATGTTGACGCCGCTGCTTTGTGTCACAAGGATGTCCGGCCGCGGGATACTGAGACGAGTCATTCGTGAACAAAACATGGAGGACACTGAGAAAATTCGCCCGGCTCCATCACATTTCAAGTCAGATGCTTGGATGCATTCTGGCTTTAAAAACAAAGAAGGTAAAAACGAAATTGATATGACGCACGTCATTTCCAAAAGGGGAAATGTTATACATTTGAATGTTTTCATTTCATTGGTTTAAAGGACCGCTGAGGCCATGTAAACGGCACTGATTATCCTTATTTTGTTATTTTAAGTTTGATGAATCTTTTTGTCAGTGTGTCCACGCCAGTAATAGTAATATTTCTGTCCAGTATTTGTTTTCATGGCAACACCTCCAAAAGTCGTTTCAATAAATACAGCTATGTATGAATTCAGTTGCTTTCAGTTATGTATCAATTGAAGACACGATCCAGATCACACCCAGCCAGTCAGCCACTGGTTTTCACTGAACACTGTTCTTACAGTACAATATTTCAAGTATCGTGATGCATCGTGATAGAATCGCATCGTGGCATGCGAATCGTGATTCGAATTAAATCATGACTTCTTTGCCAATACCCACCCCTAATATATATACATAATATATATAAACTGTAGAGTTGCGCCGATGCCATTTTTGGGCTCCAATACCGATACCTGGCTGTCTAGTATTGGCTGATAACGATACCATCTGTTTGAAATTGATGTGTGAAGAACTGCAGACTACTTGGATGTCCAATAATTGCCATCATGGCTTTGTAAAGCTGCTGCTTACCTTTGTGAAGCAGGAAAAAGACTAAAACAAAGTGAATCCAGTATAACATTTTATTGCCTACCTGGAAAGGGTGACAATAGTTGAAGAAAGTTTTGGCTCTCAAAAAAGGTATCGGTGCCCTATTTGTTGGTACTTACTGATACCGATAACACAATTTTAGTGCTGGATCAGGCCCTGCTGGTATCCGTGCAACACTAATATATATATATATATTACTCATTGCTACTTAAACCGGACAAGCTTCTGGTTGGCTGAGATGTTCTTGGTTGCTTAAGGTCACATTAACTCCTTGCAGGTGTGAAGAATTCAAATGAGATCTTTTGGATGACAGGAGAGCATTCAAATAGAGGAGGAGGAGGGTATGAGGAAGAGAGCAGGAGGAAAAGGAGGAGGAGGAGGGGGGGATGTCCGGTCATGCTCAAGCACAGCATCTATGAGAGAGAAGAGGAGAAAGACGCGGGCAAAAAAAAAAGAAAGGAGAGCACTTTGCAAGCCACCCAGGCTTCATTACCATGTCAATCTGAGAAGAGAGAGCCATGGAAGGAGAAACAGGCCGGCCAGGGCCCAGTAGTGGGGCCGGATCCATATGGTGCTGCTGGCTCTGGAATGAATAGTGAATGGAGCGGCTGGGCGCTGGGCTGCTGGAATCTGCCTCCAAGCCTTTGTGAACAGGATGACCAAAGACAAGAGGGAGCTCTGCAGATGGCCCGCTCTATAAATAGGTAGCTAGTCCATCTCTGTGCTGTCACTCTACCCGTCTATCTGCTTCTCAGTCCTGCCCCCCCTCCCTCCCCCAGGCCCCTGGACACTGCTAAACCCTAGAAAATGAAGGCCTACGCTTACATGCCTGCATGACATCATTACCTCCGCCGGTGTCGAGAATCCAAGTCCTTCCAGCAACCCCTCCGTCGTCAATAATTCATCCTACAGATTTGCTGCAGATGCAGGGCGAGGTATGAGCAGGGAGCTCGCCCTTGTTCGGGGGGAAGGCTTTTTATTTTGGAGCTGTGGGTTGCTGTGAAAGTACGCAAGCGAGCGAGAGGCACAGATACCGAGCAGTCGGGTTTTTCAGTCCAAACTTCTCGCAGATGGACTTTAAAGTGAGTGATAAATCCACGTCCAGATTGAGGGTCCTTTTGTCATTAAACTAAGCCTTAGCACTGCTGTCCATCTGGCTCTCTGCATGTGCACGCCTGTGCGCATGTGTGCAGACACTGGATGGGATCCTGTAGCGGGAAGAGCAATACAAGCCTTCCTTTTAAAGTGTTGCTGACTGTAGCACACTTTAAGCTAGCCTTCTGCTCTTACGTCTCATACATTCTCTCCTGCACACACACTCACACCCCCTCAGGATCCTGTAAACACATCTCAGAGCCAGCACGCTCTTCATCTGTGACAGACCCAGACTTTGAGGTGCCTGATCTTTGAGCTAACACCAGAGATAATTGTTAGGAGGAGAGAAACCCAGAAGCAGACCTGCAGAGACAGAGCAATAGATGACGTCTGTGTGTAAAGCGACCCACTGGTAAACAGAGGCGAGCGAGTTGCCTGGATGAGTTACGTCTGGACCACACAGAGTAAAAGGCATCGCTCAGAACAAGAGGCCGGTGTTGCATAAAAGCCACGGCGTCGAGGCTGGGTGGCAAAGCAGAGTGAGAGTGAGACAGGCAGGCGGGCAAAAAGACAGACACAGACGGAGCTCTCTCCAAATTTGCCAGGTTTTTCTGTACTATCCAACAGGCTGTGGTGTTCCAAGTTTCATTGTTTTGTCCAGTTGGAGTTTCATACCAGCTGCTGGCTCTATGTGTGTGTGGCTGTGCCTCTGTGTGTAATGACGGAGCGCACTAAACACCCTCTGACTTGTAATGGTGAAAACAGCCAGGTGCTCACCACAGGCGACAGCCCGTGATGCTGCGCACCGGCCGCAGCGTGACATCATCGCCCCACCTCTTCCTAAGCAGGCGGATTGAAGCTGAACATAGGCTGTAATGTCTGCTAGAAAAAACAAAAACTTTTGCTTCATTAATGTTCCAGTCGTTGGAAAATTAATAATCACCCTGGAAGGGAGGTTTAGTTACAAGGTTATTAGTAGTTAATATCTAACTTTTTTGGTTTCTTTGTTTGCAATAATTTATTTTGTTCAATCAGAGGCAGAGACCAAACGATCACAGTCTCAATTAAGTTATATATAAAATTAACCACTTGTAAATCTTCAAAACATCATCTTTGTATTAGTGGTTATTTACATAAACATTTATTGACATGGGAAGTATGAGAATGTGAGGCAAAGCAAAAAACACATATCCTCAGATGCTCTCCATACAACCTGACTGGCCTTTATTAAAGCAAAAGTTTGGTCATATTCAGAATTCAAACTTCTGAAGTACTTTAAATATGAAATTACTACATACTGTTCAATGAATACGTTTTTTTTTTTAAGTCAGAGTAATTTTCATGTGAATCTGCTTTACTGGAGGCATTCATGTTTGTCAAAGAACACTACTGCCACCTACCGGTTTGTGACGTCACGGTGCGGTATCAGCTGTTGATCAAGTCCCAGTGCTGTATCTGGTGTTTGTCACAACTTTTTATCCATTTGCTCCTGGGCCTAATTCTCCTCCCGTCCTGCGGTGGCGCTAAACCTATTTTGCCCTCCTACCTCGCTACCTGGTTATACTCTTACAGCAGTGTGTTGCAGTGAGCTTGACACAGACATTTTTAAATTATGCTCAACATTGAAGCGTGGTCTGCGCTACACGCTGTGGGTCTAGATACGGCCGAGGCGGCGAGGAAGTGGGGGCGAGTTTAGTCTGACGACGGAGGGACATGAGGGCCAAAAAGAGTGGAGATCCAGGTCAAACTTCACGAGTTGTTTTCCGCAATTTTGGTCATGAAAACAAAACAAGCCGGCCTCCTGTCTGCGGCGCTGTCTGCGGTCAGCTACAATTAGGGAGAGGAGCAGCGGAGCGTCTGTGGAGGGGGCGGGACGTCTGGAGCCGAGGTATTGCATTGCACTCATTGCACTGATTTAATGCAGTATTTTTTGATGCAACTCTTCTACTTCTGTTATTTGCTGTTGTTTCTAAAAAAAAAATGCTTAACGATATTACAGCTTTCATTGATTTATTTCAAACTTGAAACTTTGTTTAGCCTGTAAGGTCTAAAAAAAAAAAATCTTCAATAATTGTTGTTGATTGCAGATGTGTCTAGTAGTTCCATTGATTTAGCTTGTAAAGCGGGGAGAATGGCGCTAGGCTTACCGCACCGTGACATCACTGCCGGAAGATGGTGAACTGTAAAATGCCTTGTGATGACATGTGTTGTGCATTGGCGCTATATAATAAACTGAATTGAGGATGTCAGGAGTGAGGTGTTACTATATTTTGGCAAAAATGACTTTTTTCAGACTCAGTGATCACAGTTTTTTTCACTTATTTTACTGATAAATTCATTAAATCACTGCAAACATTTTAGTTTTAGGTACAGATAATGATCCATTGATAATTCCTTGCTGGCCGGACTTTTCCTTTAAAGATAAAACAGTACAAATGTAAGTATCCAGGTGTGCAAAGTAGGTAGGGAAACATTTAAAGAGACCTGCTGCAATATCTGCAATAAAAGGTGGTTTAACAAATTTCTGACTCAAAGAGGCTGAATGTGTTAGCAATGTGCGCTTTGCAGGATTTTATTTTCAAAATCATTTAAAAGCTTTGAATCATTTCCTTCAGTTTCATAAATCTGCACAGCTGTGTGCTGATTTATCAGATTAAATCCCAGTAGAAGATAT
Source organism: Cyprinodon diabolis (assembly GCA_030533445.1). Lineage (NCBI taxonomy): Eukaryota > Metazoa > Chordata > Actinopteri > Cyprinodontiformes > Cyprinodontidae > Cyprinodon > Cyprinodon diabolis. The sequence continues at coordinate 3,875,813 of CM060080.1, forward strand.
TGAAGATTGTTGTAATGCGCATGGATGTAAAGCCCCCACTTCCTCCCGGTGTGAATGAGTTACTTCAAGACTAGTTAATAGAACAAATGTCTCTCCAGCTTATTCTTTTTTAAAATTTCTTTTAAGTCTCAGAAACATTTCCTGTGGAATTTAAACTCTTTTGAGCTCAACGATGAAGGTTGCACCAAACAGAGGACACATTCTTGCATCAAACTCTCTCTATAGCAGGGATGGGTTACCCTCCCAGCAGATGGACAACAATATCAGGAGTCATGTAATTGCAGTGCGCTCCGTTTTTTTGGAACTTAACGAGTCATTATGTTACAGGAGTTATTGTAAAGACAGAATGTCTTCATCCCGCTTTGACCTCCTGTCACGGCTTTTTCTAAGTTGTCCCTCTGGTTCTTTGTATCCCCCAGCTGGCCGGGCTGTGACTCAGCTCACCTCCGTGCTGTTCTGGCTTTAGGACAGTGACGGACTTAGTAGGTTTAGACCAAACAAACAAGAGACCACTGATGAAAGAGATAGAGGGAGCTGTGCAGAACAGGACAGATGGGTTGGGGATCAGGGCCCTGCGTCCCTCTCACACTCTTCAGTGACGTGTCGTCGCTTTCCTGCTGCAGGTTTATGGACGTAAGGCTGAGACCAGAGCACAGCCAGACTGTCAACACTCCTATTGACTAATAAAGTTTTCTTACAGTTAGATTTAGATGAGCCATTTATTGTAGCGTTTAGAAATTCTAGCAAACAGAGCTTCATCTGGCAACCTCCCGCCCCCCCTCCCTCCTCTTCCTCACGACCACCGACACACGCACGCAGAAAGCACCAGAAATTGACAGACAGTGAGACAGAAGTTGTTTTCGTCTTTTTCCCTTTTCTCTCTCTCCTCCACATATGGTCATCCGTTCTGCCTGTCTGTCTGTCTTTCTGTCTGTCATTACAGTAAATCAGAGGGCTCTTCGGCTTTATCCGAGCGTCCTTCTGGCTGGGACGGCTGTAGCAGATGTTGGAGCTTGGGACAAAATGGATTTCCCCCCGCCGAGAGCAGCTTTTCTTGCCCTCCTTAATAGAGGCTCCTTGAAATGCTAATGCCCCACCATTAGTATAGTGGTGGTCTGGCATAGTGACGGCGGGAAAAGAAAAAGGGGAAAACCACAATCAGAGCTGAAAAAAACCTTTGTCACCAAACAACTCATGGAAAATATACTCTGTGGATGCAGACAAACAAGCGACCAGTGGAGGTTTAAGAGGGAAAAAAGCAAGAGGAGACATTCGTCTCACCACAGTGTGATGGCATCTCATCCCGCGGCCTCCTCCTCCTCCTCTTTCCCTTTTCTCCCAAGTCTCCAAACCTCTTCCAAGTTGTGCTCCAAAGAGGGATAATGATAATCAAACATATGAATGGAGCCATAAAAGAACCAATTTCTGCTCTGCAACGAGCATTTAAGGGATCAGGCAGAGATTCCGAAATTAGGGGGCTTAATTCGCGGGGAACATTTGATGATCGGCCGCTGCTTACGGTTATCGAAAGGAATCAAACGGAGAAGAGCAAAGCTGCTTTGCTCTGCAGCATAAACCCATGTTTTATCTTCTGCAAAAGCGGAATCAACCAGCGTGTCTGGAATTAGGTGTTTGCATTAGTGCAAGTCTCGCAAAGGGTTTCCAGATAGCGTCCATTTCCACACCTTTTCACCATGGAACCACAAAATCAAACACTATTATTTATTTTCTTTCACATGTGAAAACAGAGCAGCAAATTAAGACAGAATTCAAGAAAAACATTGCATGGTTAAATCTTTTTTCTATATAAAGATCTAATATTTTTATTTAGCAAATAAAGGTACACAGTCATGTCTCTACCAAAAAGAGCAAAATCCAGTCTATAATAATAAAGTAAGTCTATTTATTCCAAGTTTTCATCCTGATAGTGTTTTTGATCCTTTTTGAGCCTAAATAGAATGCCAGCACTGGGCGCATTGAGTTGATATAAACAGATGTAGCGCCATCTACAGGCAATACTGAGCTCCTGGAAAGCCATCTTGGAGGACAGAAGCATGCTAGCACCACTAGCAGCATTAGTAAGGAGATGAACTTGCAGTAACTCAATTGTTGCAGGGACATCAGAATGCTTCCTGAGCTTTAGCTCTAGTTCTAGTTCACAAAAAAAGCTCAGAATGTTTTCTCCGCACAACTCCAACTTTATTCCTCTCGTACGCCTTTTCAACTGGCCAAAAAAACCCAGGAACAATCGTCTTTTAGTGCCAGTGAGAACAGATCACTGACACGTGTCTGCCCGGATCAAAAGACTCGCTAGTGACCCGCTTTAAAATCGCCTCGGCTCTGAGCGGGATGCTGTGGGAACACCAGAGTTGAGTTGATTCGCTAAACTACGTGACACCATTAAAGGCAACCTATAGACAACACACGGCACCTTCTGATCTAATAAGCTGAAACAACTCTCTTACATTCTATAAACATGGAGCAGCTCTGGCAAGAGGGAATCAGACGGATAATACAGCGAAACAATAAAGAATACTGACCAAACCCTGGCGTTCTTCTATGTTGCTCTCCATTGTTTACTTCCCTGATTTCCGTCTCACTGTCGACACCATCAACGCTCACCCAGAATGAGATTTTTGGTCAAATGGGAAGAGTCAAAAGCCGAATATTAGCCTGTCAACCCGATTTTGAAAAACGCAGGTTTTCACTTGTTCAGTGGCTTTGTAATCAAACATTTTTCTTTTCTTTTTTTTACACTTTTCTTTATTTTCTTATCTAGGCTCGGAAATCCATAGTCTCTTGACTCCATTGCTTTTTGACGAATTGTACGCATACACAGTAAAGTAATCCAGATCCACTGATGCTGTTATGGTAAAAATAGAGTTGAAAAATTGAGAATAAGGTAAAACTTTCAAGAATAAAATCAAACTGTCATTAAAAAAACCTGAAAATGATTTAAAAATAATAACTTTAGTGGACGAGAGTAATGACATCAGCTGCACCGCACGATCTGCTTGGCCTTCATCCTCTAAAAGTGAGCTTTTTATTGACAGTTCTACTTTCTTATACCTAAATACTGTAACTTATTGTATTTCAACTTAATTCTTAACTTTTCAGCTTTATTGTCTTGGTGAGAAATAATTTTCTTTCCTCACTGTGGTCCTGAAACTCATCATACACAAAGATAGAGAATTGGTCCCACAGAAAAAAAAATGTAGTACCTTAATTAAGATTTTCTCGTTGACCCATTTACAATATAGAAATTATTACCATACAAACAAAAATGTTTTTTCAGTGTATAAATTCATATCAACATAAATTGAGGTCATGCCTTGTAAATTGATGAGAAATGTTTGTAGAATAGAAAGCCACTTAAAGTCAAACATCATGTTGATGTTTCTAACAGAAAAAAAAAATCCACCTTAGAGCTGCAGTCTCTCCTGCGGCGCTTAAAGCTAAAGCTCTTTTGCTCATTTGCTCTTTCTTGGTTAACCTCCTTCCTGCTCTCACACACGCTCACAGATTTATCGCTCTGGACACTCTTGTCCCTGTCAGCAGCTGGCGGACTCAGTCCTGTTTGAGCTTGTGTGTGTTTGAATGCTCATGCACAAAAAAAATGTGTGTGAGTGTGTGTGTGTGGAGCCCAAGTAAAGCCGGCTGCTCTGCTCTGCTGTGTTGGCCAGGCCATGTGGCCACTTTAAAGCTCCTTTCTGAGAGGCCTGTGAAGTTGTTAAGGAGCTCCACTACACTGGCAGTTGGCTCTGGGAATCCCTTTGCCAGCTGTAGCCTGCACACACACACACACACACACACACACACCCTGCTTCCCTCCCCTCTCTTTGTCTCACATGTTCTTCCTCTCATGCTCACACTCGTTGGTCTTCCTCTGCGCCGCAGACCCGTCTCTCTGTCCCCTCTTTCTGTCCGTAATTGTGTGTTTCTTGTTTTCTGTTTCCCCAGCGCTGCCTGTTCCTCGTTCTGACCACAGTACCCACATAATCTATGTAGTGAAACATCATTGCCGACCTTCTGTCTCTCCTGGCACCGGTCCGGCTGCACATGTTTTCTCCTGTATACCTGCTCGGATCGCTGCAAATGCACTTTGGCAACCAGTACGGAGCCACGTGCAGCAACGACGGCTGTGTGAGAGAAAAAAATAACAACCAAAACCCCCCTCTGCAGGTAGCTTAAAATGAGGATAACATTCAAAACGGGAGTGTTGAATTCATTAAATGAGAAGATATTAAAAAATTCTTGTCTCATCGTCGCTCAAACATAAATACGATAAAGTTGAATCCGTCGCTGAAGTTTGGATGACCTTTCATTGAGAGCAGAGAGCAGGTGCACCTGCGTCCTGCTCTCTGGCTCATACTCCCAAGGTCTGCAGTGCACATCTGCTGGAGAGCGGCGGTTTGTGCTCACAGGGAGGACATTTGCTTGTATTGTCATCAACTCCATTTGCGGTGGAAGTCCCTGGCTGCAGGGTCATGGATGAATGGTTGGAGAAGGCCGGGCGGCTCCAGCTTCTAGGAGCTAATCTGCTGACAGACGGCGGAGCCTCTTGTAAATAATATTTGTTTTTCTCCAGGGTGGTCCCAATTCTGACCGCTCTACACCTAATTCTGTTCATTTTCTGCTTTAAAGCTTTGCTTTGATGTCTGCAGCTTCTAAAATATACCCGTTATTCCTGTAACGGTTTTTCTTAAACTTTAAATTCATCATTAAGAATCAGAAGTCTTTACTTCTTATCGTTGCTCAACGGTACAATGACATTTTTAGCAGCTCAAAACAATATAAAACTAAACAGTGCAGGCAAATAGTGCAACATAAAGAAAATAAATATTATAAAACAGTAAAGCAGTATATTTTCACAATTAAAATATTAGAATGGCTTTACTCTTGGACCGTGTATTCTTTTAAAATGTCTCTTTTTCATAATAGAGAACAGATTTAAGTCGCTGAGGTGTTTCTTCTCATCCATCATGTAGAAAACAACTGTGCAAGTAGAGCATAGACAGGGTAGGAGGCTGTAAGCTACGAGGCAAGGCAAGGCAAGGCAAGACAAGGAGGAAACAAAAAGAGTTCACAGACAATAGACATGGCCTAGTCAAAGTCCAGAGAGAAGAACATGCTGTGAATATGTTAGAAGACTTGGAAACTGATATTAACAGATGCTTTGCTACCAAAGCAATGAATATGTTAAAATTAAAAAGATTTTAAAAAAAAGGAGATAAAGATAGAGCAAATGGACCAAGGGTGTCTGTAGACAGGGGCCAACAGGGGCCAGTGCCCCTTTAAAACAGGATTAAGGCATTGTTTTGGCCCCAGTATTAAAGACATAATTCAAAATAAATGTGTAATTAAGCCATACACTGGCTCAGAATCCATAACAGATTGGTTATTTAGACCAATTTAATATTTTTTAATTTTACAGTTTTATTTAAATACGGATAAAAAAATCTAAATATTCCACTTTTAATTTTTGTTCTTTTCAGACAGAATAATATTTTTATCTGCATCATCTTAGGTGTCCAGAGCTGGAAGGGGCTCTTTGATGCACTCATAATTCAAACTTTTAATTAATATCCTGTTTTATTGATTCAGGCTGTTGTTTATTAACCCGTTGAAAAAACAAAGAACGTCCAAGAAACCAATTGGTTAAACTTTCTGATTCAGTGCAAATAATCATAAGAATTTCATTTATTCATAACGTCTCAATTAAAGGGGCTGGGATCAGTTCTATGGGGACACTGGCCCCTTTTGGCCTCCGTCTAGGACTGCCCATGGCCTCAGCTGTTATAAACAGAAAAATTAGTTAAAATTTGAGCAAAACTGATAGAGACGTAACAGATAGAGCAGCCTAGGATGCAGATGGAACGATTTCCTGTTCCTCCATAAAAAGCAGGGGGAGGGCAGATTGTTTGGGGACAATCTGAAAAATTTCAACTGTTTTCTTTCTATATATTCTCAACACTTAGTTTTGCACCAATATGGTTGTTGTAAGAGGTCAAAGGTCGCTTCTGCTTGCTGTCTCCTCTCCTCTCCTCTGCTGATGGCCTTGCAAGCTGGCGTCCTTCCACTCCACAGATGTCTCTGTTCCTATAGGGCTCCGGTTGCGAGGCGATGTGTTGGCAATTCTGTGAAGCACACCTAACGAACACGCTCGGGCACACGGCAACACACACTCGCAGATGTTCTCTCCCCTTCACACACACGCATACAGTTGCAGAAACACCCAGACACGCGGTGTGACACCGCTGCTGTCGCCGCTGGAGTCAACGTCTGTGAAGACTCTCCCGGTTCCACCGTTTTCCTGTGTTCGTCGCTCTTCGGAGGAGCGATGAGGGGGGGGGGGAGTGAGGAGAAGATGCTAAATGTGTGCGTGTTCGTGTGTGTACACACAACACATCCTGTGTGACAACCTGGCATAGCCTAGATCCGCCAGTGCTCTCAAGTTGGGTGTGAGAAGATTGTCACCACGTACCTGAAGCTGGCAGGATTAACACCTGTTATGAGCTGCGGCATGTCGTGCGTCGTCAACGTGTGTCTCTCTGCATTCATTGTGAATTTTTTTTTTTATTTCCAGTTATTTAGCTGACTTTTTTTTTTTTTTTTTGCAAAGAAACTTGTAATGACTTAGTCAAACAGGACTCATTTCCTTCATTAGCGCTCAGTGGAAAAGCTGCCGCTCAGGGGAGCAGCTTTCCAGCTACAACTTCCCATCATTTTCACCTGTTTTCATCCCAGTTGTTCAACCAGGACCGCCTGGACCAGCACGACGGTGTGTGTTTTTCTGTCTTCGACGGTCGTTATCTGACACGTTGCTCCGTTGTGTGTCACTCCTGAGTTTTTGTAGCTGTGTGTATGTGTCCACAGCATGGCAGTCCATCTGTCTCCAGGAGAGTGGCTTCCTGTTCTCTCCCTCTCATCTCTGCCACTGCAGGAACACACACAACCTGCTCTGACATCCAGCACACACACACACACACACACATGAAACACGCGTGTATGGGCACTGTCTATCTGTCTGTCTGTTTGCCAACGTTTGTACATCCGTCTTTTTCGCACACATCCCCATAAAACTCATCAAAGCCTGTCATCTGCCTTCCTTCTGTCTCTCTGTCTGCCTGTCTATTTGTCTGTCATCCAAACGGTCACAAATGATGCTGTTTAGTTGGGGGGGGGGGGGGGTGGTTTGCAGGCACCATGTGGCATCCCCAGCTGAAGCTCTACACAGCGCTAAATGGCAGCGACACAAAATGGCCGCAGAAAAACGTAGCGGTTTCAAAATGGCCACAGAGGAGGAGGTGCACAGGTTGGTGGTGGTCATGTTGACGGGTGAGAAGGACGCGTCGGGAATGGCGACCTCCCACATGAGACGTCCTCATCGACCGGCCCCACGTGTTGTGATGTTCCACGGCTCCGTGTTTGGGGCCTGGACGGGAACATGTGTGTCACCGTGTGTGCGTTTGTCCGCGGAAGACATTGATCGGTGCTATTTCTTCTTTGCCACATGACAGATGCAGCCTGTTCACAGTAGAAACGTCAATGCCCACACCTGCTTGGGTGGCGAGTGTGAGGCACTGCTGCCGACTGGCTCCACGGAGCCAGGCAGAGAGACGGACAGAAACACAGCAGGATGCACAACGATAATAATCTTTCTGTGAAAAGTTAAGTTTTTTTTCTCAAATTTTGTCAGGAGAAACAGCTTCTAAAGAAACTCCTGTTAATCTCAGTGATCCACTGAATATTTGCCTAAAACTCAGGCCACTGTCTTCTTTTTGGGGTAGCAACGCTTCTGGCTTTTTCTTAACATTAATGATCTCTGCCCTTAATGGAGGCAGTGACTCTGTATGGCTTCAGCTCTGGGTTACCTCATAACCTCTTGGATGATTTGCTCTTAGAGTAGTTTTGGAAGGCCGAACCATAAAGAGATTCCCCTCCGTTAAATGTTAAATACCAGTTTTGTTTACCTTTACAAATGTCTTTCTAACTCCTCCAGACTGGTAGATGTTGATAGTTGCTCTTAAATTTCTTAAGATGCATCCAGCATGTAAATCATTTGAAGATCTTTTAGTCTACTTTAGGGGTGTAAATAATAATCATTTTGTATCGATGCATCGACCCAACAGCCGACGATCCGATGCATCGACACGTCCGCAAGAGAATCGATTCACGTTTTTTTTTTTTTCCTCCGGTCTATTTTTATCCATTTGCTCCTGGGCGTAATTCTCCTCCCGTGCTGCGGTGGCGCTAAAGCTATTTTGCCCTCCTACCTCGCTTCCTGGTTATACTCTTACAGCAGTGTGTTGCAGTGAGCTTGACGCAGACATTTTTAAATTATGGTCAATATTGAAGCGTGGTCTGCGCTACACGCTGTGGGTCTAGATACGGTCGAGGCGGCGAGGAAGTGGGGGCGAGTTTAGTCCGAAGACGGAGGGACGTGAGGGCCAAAAAGAGCGGAGATCCAGGTGGAAAAAGGCTCCCAGCGTTCTCGTCTTTTCTAGCGGGTCAAACTTCACAAGTTGTTTTTCGCAATTTCGGTCATAAAACAAAACAAACCGGCCTCCTGTGTGCAGCACTGGTTGTGGTCATCTACAATTTGGGAGAGGAGCAGCGGAGCGTCTCTCAAGGGGGCGGGGACGTCTGGAGCCGAGGTATTTCATTGCACTCATTGCACTGATTTTCTGCAGTATTTTTGCAGTATTTTTTGATGCAACTTTTCTACTTCTGTTATTTGCTGTTGTTGCTGTTAATTGATTAATCGAATCGAATCGTATCATGGTGTATTCTTGAGTATCGAAAATAATCGAATAGTTGGGTCAGGAAATCGATACTGAATCAAATCGCCATGATGGATGTGATTTATACCCCTAGTCTACTTCATGCTGTCGGAAAATTATTTGGTAACTGCTTACAGAATAACTTTTTAATAATGAAGAAAAAGAAAATATTTTTTTAAATCCTAGAGGCCCTGCAACATACAGGCTTGGACGTGACACGTGATAGTGAGCTCACTTTCTTCTAATAACGTTTTTTTTGTATGTAACTGAGTGGAGATAATCGTTTTTTGTTTACATTGCTGGTTTGGATGGCTTTTTGGAAAACCATAAATGGAATTAAAACATTTCTGCTTCAGCTATACCTTGTCTTCGATTGGGGTTAATTTCATGGCTGTAGCTCATTCACAACCATAATGGGAAGAACAATGAAAAAAGGTTTATCAAACTTGCTTGTCTAATTAATTACATATAAATCCATCTTCAAGGTGACCATTCAGATGCTGAAAAAAAGCTCGCTGAACAAATGAGTGCTTATGTTTTGTATTTTCTCAGGGTTTTTTTTTTTGATTGTCTGAAAGTTTAGAGCAGAAATTAAATCAAATATGCAAATAATGAGTTACCTCAAAAATAATCTCTTGGAGCGCTTTTACAGCTGTAGGTGACAGATTCCCATATTATGTTATGGGATTATGTTATATGTTATAATATATGATCTGGTGAAGTATAAAGTGCCTTGAGATGACATGTGTTGTGAATTTGCGATATAGAAATAAACTGAATTGAATATTAAGAGGGGAGAACAGATCTGCTCTAAATGAATAAAGAAGGCATTGGCAGTCCTTCAACTTTTTAGCTAAAGCAAAGTGTCTCCACTTCCAGGTCTGTTTCCAGGTGCAGCCAATCCTGTTGGGAATAATTAGCTTTGCACTGCTTATCTGTCCTGAACTGCCCAGAGGGAATCTTTATATGCAAAATTTGAAAACATAAAGGTATTGGTTATTTTAATTTGACTAAATTTGGACTGTAGCTAAAAGTTGCGGGTCTAGAAAAATGTACAAAGGGGCAAACAACAAAAGAATAACAAACACACACAAAGAAAAACAGAGTAAAGGTGCATCATTTAGTTCATTAAACGAGCCACAAAGCCATAACTGTTATTCTTTCTTCGTATGAAGGAAGCTTAAAGTTGTAGGGAAGCGGCTGTTCCAACCGTTGCATTTCCAAATTCTCCCGATTGGTCCACGACTTTACATGAGTGAATAAAGTGAATGTGATTGGTTGTTTATTAAGGGGGCGGGATTGTTGTGGTGGAAGGTTCGCAAGTAAGTGTGGTTCTGGCCGGTTTGTTGGAAGCATCTTGCTAACCAGTTAGCAACTTAGTGCTAGTAGGTTCCCAATGGGAAATTCCATTGGGACCAAGTAGCACTAAATTGGTAACCTGACTCCGGCAGATGGATTTGCTCCGCATATCCATCTGGAAACCTTCCGTACAAGTAATTTTGGGAAGGGGGGAAAATACTGGTTAGCTGATTGGCCTATGTTGGTGATAGACGGGCCAAATAAACCAATCAGATCAACGAAGCATATGACGTACTAACAGCCAGGCTACTCTTGCCGAAACCAGTCGGGAGAAGAGCAAAAACATCTTTTCCTCTGAGAAAAGCCTCCAGAGCAGTGTTTTGCTCTTCTTTCAGTGAAGAAATACTCTGTAATTCCCATAAAACTTGCTCGATAGCCACGCTAAGGCTAGTTTCATCGGCTGAAGCCGCCATGTTCTTTAGACTGAACTGTTGCGCTTCTCGTTGCGTCACACCTCAACCCGCCTCAAAGCCAACGCTGATTGGACGTTCGTTTGGTGAACGGCTCCAAATTTTCTTTAACGGAGAGTCTCCAGACTGATCTACGAGTGAAACCTTAAAAGCTCGCAAGATCAGGATGGTCTCACGAGGCTACTAAATTGGTGACTTAGAAACGACGCTGTCAAGGAACGCTATGGACAGCGGAAACATGCAAGAGGGGGAGAGTTTAGTGTCGGAGGTCGTGGATGAGTCTCCTCCGTCATCCATTTTTTATTTAGAGGAGGAAAGCGGGGAGGAAGATGTTGTGGAAGAGGACGCCACACAGACGTCCATCCCCGTGAACACTGGGAAGGAACTCAATGGGAAAGGGAATTATTCTGATTTCTGATTTCAACCGTTGCGTATATTAGCTGCAACATATGAATCAATTTTGATTGACAGATGACCTTTGATATATGATTGGCCGAATTTAATAAAACTGTATTTAATAATTAGAAATGAAACCCATTGCTTAGAAAATGCATTTTTTCCTTTTTAATAAAGCTTATAGTTAGAGTGGCTCAGGTTATCCTGAGCTATCTCTGTAATTAAACTACTATAGGCTTAGACTGCTGGAGGACATAGGGACCACTTTTCATTCCACTTCTATTCTCCAGTCATGCAGTATTTGTTGGATTAACCCTTAACTCTGCTTTTTCTCATCATAGTAACGTCATCTGGTCTGTTGTTATTTGGCTGTGACATCAACTGTGCTGCTGCCATCAACACATTAACACCTTAGGTTATAGATGAAAGAGTTTGGTCTGTTTTTCAGTGTTTAGTCCTGTTCTGTCCTTGGATGGATGTGCTCTCTGTCATGTTTTAACATGAAAACGGTCTCATAGCTCGTCTGATTAGCCGTTTCTTTCCCAGACAGAGCCACCTGAGGAGCTGGTTTACTGTTACCTTTTCTAAGATAGAAAATATTTATAGATGAGTGCTTCTATGTTAATTTTCTATGTCTGCTTCTGTCTCCTTGAACCCCCAGCCAGCCTCGGCAGCTGTAAAAAGTCTGCCAGAGGTTTCTGCCTCTTAAAAGGGAATTTTTCCTGTCCACTGTCACTGCATGCATGCCTTGTGTGAGGGATTGCTGTACTAAGCGACACACAAGCAAATATCTACTGTTGACATTTGCTCATCCAGGAGGAGTGAATCCTGCAAAGTCATTGAAACAAATCTTAAAAAAACAGTAAAGTTATTTAACTTTTCTAAGTATTTTTAAAGTTTACTTTCTGGAATGCATTTTTTTTTTTTTCACAAAACATGTTCTTTGCTTGCAGTAACAATGGAAAAAGCTGCTCTCTATTGTTATTTGACCGCGTCAGTGCCATTTTACCCGAAGGCGTCCTCTCTCGAAGTGGTCGCTGAACAGAAGGCCTCTTGATTTCGGATTGTAAATTTCTACATCCAAGTCTTTCAAAGCTTTTTGTGTTGGTGGATAAAAAATGAAAACTCCGGCTGGTTTGTGGCTCGTTCCAAACGGTTAAATGTGTAACGCTGTATGCTGTTTTTTGGTGACAGGTCAGAAAGGTCCCAGAACAGATTTATATTTCCAATTTAATGTGTGTAAAAATATAAAACCAACAAAAACAATAATATTCTAAGGGTGTGCTTATTATTATTTCATTGCCCTGTTTTTTAATTTACAGCTTTAAGAAATCGTTTATTTCAAACAGTCGTCCAACAGCATATGACTTCAGGGTTAGAGTCGCTTATTAGCTCGACCGTTACAGAGCGGAGGGGAAAAAACAGAGCAACGTTATGAAAATAAATAGAACTGTATGAATCTCCTCTGCAGTCAGTAAAGATGATGGTACACCACATGTTTGTGCCTGCGTTTTCCATCCAGTGCTATCGGCTCCCAGCTCCTTCGCCATCATGGGGCAATCTGTTGACTGTTGATTTAGCGGGAAAAAAATAACCCCATACCATATTATCTCTGCACACAATGTGTCAATCAAACAGATTAAAAATAATAAGACTGAAAACTAAACTGGTGGAAGAGACGTATCTGGCACATTGGGGAGTTTTATATGAGGGAAAATAATAAATGAATAAAAAAAGAGAAAACGTCAGCTCTAAGCGTTGGGGCGTGTTTGACGCAGGTAGGATTATAGGCCCTAATAAGTTATAAATGATAGTAATGGCCATCTGTTCGCCTATAGGGAGCTCCTAGCCAGCTCTGATTTGGCACGCAGAGCCGCGGCACGACAGACACTCCTTTGAGCGTTGGGCGTTTAGAACGCAGCCACCTCATGCCTGGGCATTTGCTAAATTCAGACATGACACCCTGACAGCAGATGCTCAAAGCTAGACTTCAAGACGAGGATAAGCAGAGATTTTTTTTCTTTTTTTTCCCTCTTCCGTCTTCAGCCGGAGCAAAATGAACTCCCGTAAATAAGGAACAGTCAAATCTGCTTTTCGTTAATAGGAACCAATTAGGAATGAGGGGTGGGGGGGGACGTGGACAGAAAAATGTGTTTTTTAGACGACATTGGACACGTGAGCACACGTTTGTCCCTGGTAACCCTGGCCTCTTCCATCTGGGTGTGTGTTTGTGTGACAGGGCTGCGGTCTTAGCCCTGTGGCAGGTGTCTCATCCCAGTGCAGTGTTTGCAGTCTGGCCTCTTAAGCGCTGTAGCCTGTCTGAGGCAGATTACACACACACACACACACAAGAGCAGATGGGTGCAGACCTCAGCACCAGCAAACACACAGAACAGGGCCAGGCCAGCTGAACGTACTGGATCAATACAAGCCTGTATTTATACATTCGAAATCATGCGTACACAACACATGTCCCTTCTTTCCTCTGTGTTTTCATGTACGGTCGCTGCAGTGTTAGCTTGTATTTGTCTAGGTTCCTGGCTTTCGGCGAGCATGAAGAAATGAGAGGGTAAACACTCGGTTCCTGCTGCCCGGAGAAGATTGCTAGGAAGACGTTCACGTCTCCTTCGTCTGTCGGGTTCTGAGGGAAGAAGAGTTGAATTGGATCCCCTCGTCTTCTTCGGGTTTACTCAGCTCCAACCAAAAAGTCTCCTGGCCTTCTGTGGCTGCAATAAATATTCTGCTTCACGCAAAAGAGAGAACTACGGAGTGAATGTTGTTCCATTATTGTTCTAAGCAAAAAACATGTTTTGTAAATTGATATTTGGGGGTTTGCAGTACTCTGACTGCTGATGTACAAGGGTGTAATTGTGCATTTTGGTCTAAATAATTTGTGTAAATATGTATATGTTCATTTACATGTATGTATGAAAATGTATATATTTACATGTATATATGTGTACTATATAAATGTACATAATTGTATATATATATATTCTTTTTTTCGTGATTGAATATTGGACAAAAAACAAGTTTAACAGGAAGTTTACTCCACTTTAAGTTCATTTAAGAACAATTAAAGGGAGAGGGGTTATGAAAAGTAAGTTTTACTTCTTCATACCTCTTTTTCAGACAATTTCCATTTAATTGATGTTATTTCTCTGGCTGTAAATACCGACAGGTTTATTTGGTGGAGGGTTTAGTTTCTATTTATGTTCAGGTGACTTTAGTTAGTTGGAAAATTGGTGTTTAGTTTGGTTGATGTTAACTAGTCTCTTTTGTGTGTATTTTGTTGATTCATTTATTGTTGTTCGTCAAAAAAATGTCTGAAATACATTTGTAATCATTCTTATATTTGAAGAAAATGAAACCTAGAAATCAAATTTGAACATATTAAAGCTACAGTGTGTAATAATTACAGGGATATAGAGTCAGAAATGTAATATATTATACATAACTATGTTATTTATCATCATCTACGAGCTCAGCCTCTTAACCTTAATATTTGCGTTGCCTTAGAATTCGTTATTTATAATTACATAGGAGCGGGTCTCGCAGCCATGGAGGCAGACATCTTTGCGCTACGGCAGCGCAGAGCCAACAAACTAGCGATTGCGAGATCGCCAAAACGTCACAACGATGTAGAAAAAATAACGGGTATATTTATTATCTTAAGTCTACATGAAATCTATACCCTACACAGACTAATGAAATACTATCTGTAAAATTATCTATGTAAACAAACCTCATCACTTGAAAAGGTAGGTGATGCGGACGTCGTGGAAGACATTTTGTCCCGTAACGCTCGCCGTACTGTTGGGGGGGAGAAGCGGTGGGGGGGAGATGTTCATGTTGCTGCAGTCTGCAGTCTGACCGCTAGATGTCGCTAAAAGTTACACACTGTAGCTTTAATTAAAAAAAAAAATAATTGACCTAAATTCATCCCATAGTGAACCTAATTCCATTTCCTTTTGTGTTTTTGGTTCCAGATTGTGTTTCCATGTTGAGGTTTTTAGGCTTCTCTTTTATTTCCTGGTGCATTATTGGATCCAGTGTATGTTCTGGTTCAACTCTCTCTGCATTAATTAGTCACCTTATATGGTGCTTATATGATATGGTGCACCCTAGCTGATTAGTTTTACCTGATTCTCATGGCTCAACCAGCATTCAAGCATTTCTCACTTTCCCACCTACATGTTTGTAACCTGCTCTCTCTGTCTTGTCTCCTCAAGCAGGTCTTCTCTTTGTTCCTTGTCAGATCTCTGCACGTTTTTTGTCCATCCCCGCAAATGAATCAGTAGATAAACTTACCTCCTGTAACCCTGTCTTTGCTGCATTTGGCTCCAAACTGCACAAATTGTGACAAAAGCCATAACTGCACTAGCGCTTGCTCAGAGAAAAGCTGAAGAGAAACACTTTAAGCCTAAAAATGGTGTTTGTTTTGGGCTTTAGCTGATTCTCTGTAACCTGATTATAGTTTTATAGAGAGAAGGTTTTGCACTTTGGCCGCTGAAGGAAGAAAATGCTGAACGTTTGGAGTTGTGAGGGTTTCAAACAGCATTTGACTTCCTGTTCAAAGGTCTAAATCTGATATCAAGAGTTGATCAAAGGTCAAGAAGTACTCATGAGGAGCAAATCTCTTTAATTAGATCTGGTTAAAGCAAAAGAGTCGTCGTTTCATGCTTTTAACGGTTTGCCTGTGACCCCGAGCTGCTCTACAATTGGTCAGTGCAATGTAATGAGAAATATAATCTATAACAGGTTAATTTAAATGTATCATAAATGGAAACAATGGCTGTCTTAACTTAAGCACTTTAATGTCCCACTAATAAACTGCATATCTTTCATCCATACATAAACAAAACAAACTGAAAGCGAGAAACAGCAAATCTTTGTTACATTACAGGAATTTCCCGGACAGGGTTATAATAAACAGGAAACTACTTCCAATGAGTTACTTAACCTAGGGCCCAATTAGAATTAGTTTACAATTTTAATGCATTGCTTAAAACCAGAAAAGTAAACCCCTCTGTGATTAGTAACTTTTAGAAAATCCTTCCAACTGTTTTCTTCTTGGCTCTGGCTAATTAATGTTAGCTAACGATCTTCAGGCTAAAAGCTTTTCTTTAATTTTTTAAAATCTTTTTTCTTTAAATTTAATTCTGACTTCATGTCCAACGTCCATATTTTTAATCAGCTGGCATAATTATAAACTATGATGGAGTATTAGGGCCAGGCTAGAGATTTTTTTATTTTTTTATTTTGAGAATAAAATCGTAACATTGCGAGAATGAAGTTATCGTACAACAACTCATTTCAAAAAGAAATCTTGGAGCTTGGAGAAATACAACTTGTTTTTCATCATTTTAGGACTTATTCTCTTAATATTACGACTTTAATCTCGTAACACTATGACTTTATTCTCGTAATTTTACGACTTTTCTCGTAATGTTATGACTTTATTCTGACAATGTTACGACTTTATTCTCGTAATTCTACGACTTTATTCTTGTATTTTTTTTGACTATTCTTATTACAACTTTATTCTCGTAATTTTACGACTTAATTCTCCTAATTTTACGACTTTATTCTCGTAATGTTATGACTGTTCTTGTTGCGACTTTTTTCTCGTAATTTTACAACTTTATTCTCCTAATGTTACGACTTTATTCTCGTAATTTTATGACTATTGTCGTTGCGACTTTATTCTCAAAATTTTATGACTTTATTCTAGTAATTTTATGACTATGCTTTTGCGACTTTTTTTCTCGTAATTTTACGACTTTATTCTCACAATGTTACGACTTTATTCTCGTAACGTTATGACTATTGTCGTTGCGACTTTATTCTCAAAATTTTATGACTTTATTCTAGTAATTTTATGACTATTCTTATTACAACTTTATTCTTGTAATTTTACGACTTAATTCTCCTAATGTTACGACTTTATTGTCGTAATGTTATGTTTGTTCTTGTTGCGACTTTTTTCTTGTAATTTTACAACTTTATTCTCCTAATGTTACGACTTTATTCTCGTAATTTTATGACTATTGTCGTTGCGACTTTATTCTCAAAATTTTATGACTTTATTCTAGTAATTTTATGACTATGCTTTTGCGACTTTTTTTCTCGTAATTTTACAACTTTTTTCTCACAATGTTACGACTTTATTCTCGTAACGTTATGACTGTTCTTGTTGCGACTTTTTTCTCCTAATGTTAGGACTTTATTCTCGTAATTTTATGACTATTGTCGTTGCAACTTTATTCTCATAATTTTATGACTTTATTCTTGTATTTTTTTGACTATGCTTGTTGCGACTTTTTTTCTTGTATTTTTACGACTTTATTCTCCTAATGTTATGACTTTATTCTAGGAATATTATGGCTTTATGCTCACAACGTCATGACTTTATTCTCGTAATTTTACGACTTTATTGTTGTATTTTTTGGCTATGCTTGTTGCGACTTTTTTCTCCTAATGTTGCGACTTTATTCTCGGAATTTTATGACTTTATTCTCGTAATGTTATGACTTTATTCTCAAAATAGAAGAAAAAAAATTCGCTAGCCTGGCCCTAATAGTCCGTCGTAAATAACATAATGCTGAAAAAAAAGGAAAGTAGTAGATGCAAACTGATTAGAAATAAAAATGTATTCAGGCATAAAAGAGACTTCACTCAAGCCTCATTTTTCTAAACAACGAAGCAAACCTTAACTTAGCTCTTATAACAGTTCCCAAATTGAACAATAACCATTTTCGCGCATGTTGCTACTGCTGTCAGAACACATTAATGATTGTGTTAAGCCAATGCTACGTTCAGACCGCAAGCAGCAGAAGCAGCTAGATTACATGCATGACATGGACGCGATGAAACAGGACCACAGGGGTATTTTTCAGCATAAATAGAAACTTCTCTCCAATCTCAAGTCTTTCTGAGCCATTAATATGTTTTCTTCTTGTGTTTATCCCTGTCCTGAGACGCAATCCCCACAGCATCATGCCACCAACACCATATTTTACAATCAGATTGCACAGTTCAGTTAGATACAATGTTAGAGTTAAATTTCAAAACTTCATTAATGACGTCAGCTGGCTATTGTCGCTTACATAAAAGGAAGATTTATTTTCACGGCTTAGAGTTTTTCTGCAGACATTATCCTGAGCTCAACCTCTACAGCTCCTCCAGAGTAACCAGGTGCCTCTTGAATGCTTCTCTGATTAATGCTCTTCTTTTCAGCCTGTTGGTTTAGGTAGATTTAGCTAATCACAGGTAGTTTATTTTCTCCAGCTTGTTCCACCCTGAGAGCAGAGATGGCAAAAGTACTCACTTTCCGTACTTGAGTAAAAGTACAGGTACTTGTGTTAAAAAATTCTCTTAAAGTATAAAAGTAAAAGTAGAAACCACTTTTTTCATGCCGTTGCCTACATTTTAAATGGATGTCTGCCAATAGGACTAGATCTCCGTTGTGTTCATTTTCAATCATCTCGTCGTCCATGCTACTATGCTAACGCCACCGCCACCAAGCTGAAATGATTTGCCGCGAATAAATATACCGCCGAATCTGTCGATTCATCTTGTAGTGGTGCGTCAAATGCAACGTAGATTCCCATCCAATTAGATTGAATTTGGTATTGATGACGTGAAAAATAATAACGGTAACTCCATTGAAATGATTCAAAACTAAAGTAACGAGCCAATTTTTTTAAATGTAAGGAGTAGAAAGTACAGATATTTGTGTAAAAATGTAAGCAGTAGAAGTAAAAAGTCGCCATAAAAATAAGTAGTAAAGTAAAGTATTTGTACTTCATTACTTCCCATCTCTGCCTGAGAGTGATAAACGATGACATGGACACGGTGAAACAGGTCCACAGGGGGTAGGAGAGAATCTACAGGTGCATTTAAAGCATATTGGATGCATTGTTTTATTGAATCTGAAAACATATGTTCAAATGCACTTGGCTAGTATTTTATATGTGTGAGCTTTAAAAAACATTGTGACATTTAGGTAGATTCCTGACTTCATACGACAATCAAATGTTTTGGAAAGTAATACTTTATAAGTTGCGTCTTGTTTCTGCTCAACAAGCTGGACGTCCCTTTGGCGTGGTCACGTAGTGGCCGTCGGACATCCTGCAAGCTTAATGAGAACCTGGCAAACGTCCTTCTGTAGTACAAACAGAAGAATCACTGTTTAAATTTAAGTTCCAGTTTAAATATCCCCGTATCAAGTTTAGATTTATTTCTGCATGACTTTAGTAGTTGTGTAAATATAGCTTGGATTGCTCTTTGATTAGATTCTTTCTTCTCACAGTAGCTGCGTGTTTTGCCATCACTGTCCGGGGAGCAACTTGTTACCATGGTTTTCAAAACAACAAAGCCAACTGTTGCTTCTTGCAGCTTATTGCATTACATTCCTTCACCTTGTAACGTGCTGCCAAGACGACAAGATCATCTGCGGTCATCCGGTTTGCTTCCATGGCACGGTGCTGAAAACTCTGACCTGACTAAACAGACACACAAACATTTGCTTTTCTTATCTTACAAAAGCTGTAGAATAATACCAAGCTTCAGCCCACTGCTCCATACAGACAAGTATGAGACCTTGTTTTCTCTTTTTTTTTTTGTCTCCATACCTTATTGTTGTGTCATCTAACTCAAGGATGAAGCGGCTGTTTTTACATTCACTTGATTCTTTCTTTTCTTATGTTGCAGCCGCTGTTAGGATGCAACAGAAATGACAAGGTCAAGTCACAAGAACTCTACGTCTCAGACAAAAGTCAGAAAAGTGTTCACAAATGCTTTAAAGTAGACAGAGTGGTTGGCTACTGTTATTCACATTCCTGAACTCTTTCACATTTAAACACATTCATCAGTGTATTTTATTCTACTCTTTATGAAATAGGCCAGAGTAAAGGACAGCACATTTTTAACCCTTTTAAAGTCGTAGGGAAATCATATTTAAATGTCAAATTATTCTGGCTTAAACATGCATATACATGTACTCTTTATCAGAATTTAGAAAATTTCTATTTTTAATAAAATCCTGTCTTAAAATCTGTTCTTTTTTCTCCGTTATTTTATTTATTTATTTCTCCGTTAGCTCCTCTGAAGGGAACTGAGCCAAATTTTACTGCATTGTTGGTGTCAACAGCATAAATTATCTTTCTGACCCATTAATAGTTTTTCTGCTTGTGTTTATCCCCGTTTTTTCAGCTTACCCGTCCTGAGAACCAATTCCCACAGCATCATTAGCCACCAACACCACATATCAGGATCAGAATGGACACTTCAGTGACATACAATGTTAGAGGTCAATTACAAAACTTCATTAATAGCTTCAGCTGAATGTTGCCACTGAGATAAAAAGGTTTATTTTCACAGCTTTGAGTTTTCCTACAGACATAATCTTGAGCTCAACCACTACAGCTCCTCCAGAGTAACCAGGGACCTCTTGAATGCTTCTCTGATTAATGCTCTTCGTGTCCAGCCTGTTGGTTTAGGTGGACGTCCATGTCTTGGTAGGTCTGGAGGTGATCCGTCCTTTTCTCCAGGTTCAGATGACGGACTGAGCAGAGCTCTGTTGGATCTTTAAAGCTATAAATCTCTCCTCAACATTCATCATGTTCATGGTCTTCATAATGCAGGTTGTTCCGGAATGTTTTCCAACAAACAACTAAGGCATAAAATATATGGAGGGAATTTTGTTCTGTTGTTCTTGCAAGCAAAGAAAATGATTTATAATTGTAAATGAAAAAAAAAATTGCTAACTAGTTGAAAAAAATGCAATTCACAAATGAAACATTGAAAAATGTTTCTATCCAAAAAAAGTTTTGATATTAACTTTTGTTGCTGTTTTCTTAGATTTTGTTTTTTATATTTCATTTTTTCAGATTGTATTTCTTCAAAAATGTTTTTGTGCAGTGACCATATAGTCTGAAATACTCCTTGCATTTCTTACAATAAAGCTATTTGCATGCATAAATGCAAATAGCTTGCATGCAAGCAGAACACTATGGCGATAGCCGTACTGCTCAGCTTATGAAAGTAAAATCTGTTGGGCTCTTTTTGGCATGAAGACTATTATTCTTATGCCACATTGCCAGACAGGACACTGAGAAACAATAAATAAAAAAAAATAAAAACTAATAATAATTTGGAAAATATAAAATCTAAAAAAAAATCAACATTTTGAAATAAAAGTAAATATGAAAAACAGAAAATCGAAAAGTTAGTTTCAAAAACCTTTTTTTAATGAAAAAATTCTTTAATGTAAATTTTTTTTATTTTAATTTGCAAAAAGTGTTTTTACAAAGCATTGTCTTGGCCTGCAACATTAATAAAAAAATTACTCAATAGAAATAGAAAAAACAGGATCTGGATTCGTGTGAATTTACACAGAGCTGGACTATGTTTAATAATTACATGACTTGATTTATCGCATTTTGGAGCGCCAGGAAATTACACCTTTATTAGTTTTTAATCATAAAAATCTTAACCCTAATTCTCTAACCCTTCTTGTGTTGGTCTCTTACAAAAAGTCCAGATAATTTGCTCTTAGGTTTTTGGTGGTAATGTGACCAAATGTAAACGCACAGATGCTCCTCTGTGTGCTCCTCACAGCTGCTGTGACAATCCTCCATGTGACTGAAGGCTGCTGGTCACACATGAAAGGGGGAATTTGTGGCCAGCATGGCTGATGTATAGAAGCTAACAGGCAACACTGTGGTGTGTGTTTGTGTTCACGAGGATGCAAAGAGAGGGAGCGAGCTTTGTTCACAGCTGTGCGCGTCCCAAGGGATCTTATGTCCAAACAGGAAGAGGTGTCAGATAGCCTGGGGACTCGCTCTGGGACCCAGCGACTAGAGAACCCCCCCCCCCACCCCCGTTACCCCCCAGTGCCTTGAATTGATGATGCTCAGCTGACATCAGCCTCCGTCCTGTAAAAAATCTGAGTCACATAAATCTACATCCACACCTGTGGAGGATTTGATGATGAATAATTAGCAAAAGGATGCTGTTTTATCGAATGCCTAAAGGGATCAATACTGAATCAGGTGCAGAGGAGAGAAATATACTATTGGATCATCATTTGAAGTTTGAACAATGAAAAAATTATGTTATTTTCCTGCACTGATGTTTCATTCATCCTTCCATTTTCCGTCACACTTATCCAATACTTAGATCACGAGGGGTGCTGGTGTCTATCTTCAGCTGTCCAGGGGCGAAAGGTGAGGTCCAACCCAGACATGTCGCACTCCATCACAGGGAAACACAGAGACAAACAGGACAAACCACCATTCACGCACACACTCACAGCTAAGGAGAATTTAGAGAAGCCAATTAACCTAACAGTCATGTTTTTGGACTGTGGGAGAAAGTCGGAGTACCCGGAGAAAACCCACGCATGCTCAGGGAGAACATGCAAACTCCATGCAGAAAGACTGGGAATCGAACCCAGAACCTTCTTGCTCAAAGATACTTGAACTCCTCCACTTGAGGCAGGGACTCTCCTCCAATTTCCAAGCTGCTTTTCAGTTATTCATGTTGTCTAAAAGGTAAAGCCCCTGTCACACCTTGACTATTTAGACCAGCGTATGCTTGACGTACGAAAAATGTGGTAAAAACACTGGCATACTTTGGATAAGTTATGGGTACGTTTTGTATAATTTATGAGCACGCTGAAACATGCTGGTACACGTCGACATACGGCAAGTACATCAACGTAGGCCAGCATGTGCCATATGTGGGGCAAAAGTTGCAGGTAAGTTATCTGATTGCTGACATACGTTTAGTGTGAGTTACTAATCAGTCGTGGCGTTTAGCTTATCCAAAACCTTTGAGTAACTTGTGCATAACTTATCAAGAACTTCTCTCCAACGCATATCAACGTATCTGACGTGTTCCAGACGAGCGCCGAACGTCTTTCTAACTTCAAGCTACTGTATAATGGCGCATTGACAGCATCAAGGAGGTTCCCAGGAGGAAACCATCAGTTCTCCTCCAGACTTCATCAGTGTTGCCAACGCCTCTGTGAGGAAAGTAGCTATTGGCTGTGCTGTAAGTCGCTAGAAGTCGCTGAATGACGTCATTGCCTAATTTGCATAATATTTATATTTTTTTCAACTTTTTTTTTAACTTTTTCTTTTCCCCTTGTGGTCCACTAAAGAGCTTAAAAATCATGGTAAAACATTAACATTTTGAACAACAACAATTAACAATCTAAATGGAACAAAAAAAGCCTACAAAGAATCAATGACAATGTAAGCAAATAATGGTAATTATTGTTAATTTTTTTTCAAACTAATAAGATTTCCCTCCACACACGCAGGCTGTGCTTGAGTGGGTCCTCATCATGTTGGTCAAGGCTCTCTATGTCAGGTTCAGCAACTGAGGGAGCTGACTTCAGCATGATCAACCTGCGCCGTCAATTATTTGCAGTTTGGAAGATGAGGGTAAACATGGTGTGGCTCTGACTGCAGCGCTGAAAGGAACTCCTGCGGAAGCGGGAGAACGGGGTTGGGACGCGGGAGGCGCCCCACGGCAGACACCAGGAAAGTCGCTAGATTTGTCGCTAGTCGCTGTTTTGAAAAAGAGTCGCTGCAGGGGTCTGAAAAGTCGCTAAATATAGCGACAAAGTCGCTGAGTTGGCAACACTGGACTTCATCCCCATCATAGGGTGAGCCAGTAGGGGAGAGTGATGGATCCTCCCTGTTTTCACGCCCAACACCAACAAACTTCCTAGCAGACATGACACTAAATCTGCTGCAACTGCAAACCTTCTTTCTTTATTTTTCTTTTAGGCGGTAAACAGCAGCTAGATTTATACCGCGATCAAAGACATCTTATGCAGACTGGGCGCCTCTGGGCGCATCGCTGCTTTAACTGATGCTTCGTAATGCAGGGGCATTACGCTGCTGTGCGTTATGCATTAAATTAGGCTGTCTTGGACATCTTGGACTCGTTATAAATACTCTATGTATTCGCCCAAAATTGAAAAAAATACACAGAAAGTTCAATGTTTGCCAGCCTTTTAAAGGAATCTGGGACGTCAGGCATACGCTGGCTCAATCGACAAAGTGTGAGCGGGCCCTGACATCTTCTGTAGCACTTATGTAAGAATTATTTCATGGGATTTTATGACCAAGTCAGTTTTAAACTCTTATAGTTAAATCTGTCAACAGTTTAGGATTACAACTGTTTGGGTTGCTTAATTTTTCCTTGCATTGTTCCACTTTGCTCTGTAGATGTTCCGTTAATGCGGGTAGGTGTGAGTGGAAGTGTCAGTGCGTGAGTGCATGCTTGTTTGTGTATGTTGTAACTAATTAGTTTTCAGCGTCACTGCCTGTGTGTGTAAATGAGTTTGAAAGGCTATGTAATCACCCAAGATGAGGGCTGAGTGTGTCTGTGTGTGTTAGTGTGAAGGCAGCTGGACCTTTGCCAAACCTCTTCCAGGTCATTTTAGCTACGCCCTCTCAAGAATGAAGAATGCACTCATTCAGACGGGTTTGTGCTTAAGGGACTGATTTACTGTTGACTGAAAACAGGAAAATATAATTTTTCTTTCTTTAAAAGACTTTAAAACAAGTTTGACCAGTTTTATTATTTCAGAGGAAGAGTTCATGCAACATGATTCTTTTGTCTTGGTAGCCTCATAGAGAGAACACAGAGATGTCAGGGTTATGTGTGAATAAAGCCAGAAATGAATAACCAGGTAAAAAAGGCCCACCGTTAAACAGACCATGATTGTTTTTCCGTGATTAAAATACACCACGCACAGACATGTGATACAGGCAGCACAATGTACACTTTATTTTTGAAAAATGGAAATTTACACAAGATTTTGCAAAGTATGCTTTACAGCACAGGTCAGGGATTAGCGGACCAGGGTCCGGACACGGACCCACCTGCTGGCTAATCCGGACCCAACCTGATTGAAAACATTTATAAATTACCACATGTTGTCCGATGACAGCGTCTAACTGGAAACCAACAGCTCCGACAACCTGTCAGTGGGCTGCAATAAACCCACTACTAGGCATCGCACTGTTAAGCACCACGCTACAGTCATCATCACAGAGCGAGGCGATAAAGAGCGAGATGGACAGATGGTCACAGATACCAATGAGTAGATCACTCATTGGCGCTTATCACTTGTCTAATGCTATGTTCACTCCGGACGCAGCAAGAGCAGCAAAATCGCGTCTGCTGCTTCATTTTTGCCTCTTGTACCAGTTAGTTCTGACGCGCGGCTGAAGCAGCTTTGCTGCTCTGGCTGCAAGGTACAAAAGTGTGTCTGACGCGCGTTGGGCGGAGCTTCACTATCCTTTCTCTGCCTTACAGCTATATTTGCTGTGATCAGTGGGAATATAGTAATTTTAAAATGTTTTTAAGTGGGAAAATCCACCTGAAAACGTAATCATTGCAGTCAGTTTATCCAGATTACAATCCTGCCTTCCAATATTTTTTCTGTCGGAGCCGCTCAGACCCCCACATACCGGCGGTGCGCTGACAGTAGGAATCCCTTCAACAGCAGCCTCTGGCCGGGTCGCCTCCTCGTGGATCACCGCGGCAGCTGGTAGGTGTTTTTCATCTAAATAATCCAATCTGCAGGCACCAGGATAATAGAAGCGAACATATTCTGTCGGCAGATTTCTGCATTTTAAGTTAATTTATGCGTCAATAAACTGTTTCAGAGGAGGGATCACAGCACTCTGTGTCATCAGCGATGTGTCTGTCTTTCTGCCAGTTCCCAGATCAGCTTCTCTGATTGGTTGACGTGGTGCGTCGAGCAGCAAAATTTCAATTGCTGCGCGTTTGCGGCGCGTTACACGCGTCAGATGCTTAAACGTGCCCGACGCGCTGTTTCAGCTGCTCAGACCCACTGCGCCTGCTGCTCAAAACGCTCTGCGGGACCTTTTGCTGCACCTTGACGTGCGTCAACCATTGACTTTGCATGTAAACTCGCTGCTTCTGCAGCGCCTGCTGCGCCCGGTATGAACGCAGCATAACAATTAGCCACCATGCCAAATTAGATACCCAAAACTTATGGACTTCCTTAGAGGTTGGCTTGATCGGTTAAAGCTATATCCGTTAGATTACTGCCAACTGCACGTAAAACATGGTGACAATTTTTGATGGGCTGAGCATAGATGGATGCAGAAATATGTCCTGCAGCACCTGAGCTGTGGAATCTAGCATGTTTTGTTAAATGGAACCTAGGCGGAAGTTCAATTGATTACTTACCCTTACCGGCCTCCATCACAGGCCAATCAGCTTCAAACCAAACCTCCACTAAAGCCAATCAGACTTTGACTCAGACGACCCTGATTCAACCCACCTCCATCCCCTTCTCCACCTTCGTAACTAAAGCTTCATCAGAGTGTAACTCGTCTGGACTCTTACTTCGTTACCTGTCCTTTCTAAAACGTTCCGGCAGAAGACCGCCATGTTCAGCCTGGTTCTGGCAGAGGTTTCTTCCCAAAAGGGAGTTTTTCCTTTCCACCGTCACTTTATGTTTGCCCATCATGGGCAAGTTCATACAACCTGTGTTATTCAAGCTGGGCTTCCATCTTCAGGTCCCTAGTGAAGCATTAGTATCAGCTCATGCAGTCCTTTGGATCCCTCCATACAGCAGTCATGGACTGACCAACTTCATCCATCTCCACTCCAACTTCTCTCTGCGTGAGTGTTTTTGATTGAACTAGGCGTAGGAAATCCAAAGTTAAGTTTCTGCATCACGGCCAGAGTCCAACCAATAGAAGGCTTGTGTCATTCGAAAAAGAATAAAAAATACGTCTATCAGCAGCGAGGGTCTTATGGGTGAAAGTTCTCACTCTATCCTTTGGCTAATAAATGTCCACACATCCATTTAAAGAAAATGACCTGTTTTCTGTCTGCAGCATTATGCTGCGTCATCATCCACACATGAAAGTACTCATTAGGTAAGTAGAGTAGGGCTTCAACAGCTGTGTTTCTGCCCTTTCCAAAAACACTGAAATAAGTGATATGTAATTTATTTTGTAATCATGGTTTTTAGGGGTTTTCTGGCAAACAAAAAGAGATAATTTCCATAATACTTAAAGTGTCACTTCTCTTAAAATCAACTTTTGTTTTTCATTTTAACCATATAAGCTGGGTCTATGGTCTGCTATATTCATCTCAGAAAGCAGCTTTTCTCACATTTTCATCTGAGATACACTATATTGCCAAAAGTATTTGCTCACCCATCCAAATTATTGGAATCAGGTGTTCCAATCACTTCCATGGCCACAGGTGTATAAATTCAAGCACCTAGGCATGCAGACTGTTTTTACAAACATTTGTGAAAGAATGGGTCGCTCTCAGGAGCTCAGTGAATTCCAGCGTGGAACTTTGATAGGATGCCACCTGTGCAACAAATCCAGTCGTGAAATTTCCTCGCTCCTAAATATTCCACAGTCAACTGTCAGCTGTATTATAAGAAAATGGAAGTGTTTGGGAACGACAGCAACTCAGCCACGAAGTGGTAGGCCACGTAAACTGACGGAGCGGGGTCAGCGGATGCTGAAGCGCATAGTGCGAAGAGGTCGCCAACTTTCTGCAGAGTCAATCACTACAGACCTCCAAACTTCATGTGGCCTTCAGATTAGCTCAAGAACAGTGCGCAGAGAGCTTCATGGAATGGGTTTCCATGGTCGAGCAGCTGCATCCAAGCCATACATAACCAAGTGCAATGCAAAGCGTCGGATGCGGTGGTGTAAAGCACGCCGCCACTGGACTCTAGAGCAGTGGAGACGCGTTCTCTGGAGTGACGAATCGCGCTTCTCCATCTGGCAATCTGATGGACGGGTCTGGGTTTGGCGGTTGCCAGGAGAACGGTACTTGTCTGACTGCATTGTGCCAAGTGTAAAGTTTGGTGGAGGGGGGATTATGGTGTGGGGTTGTTTTTCAGGAGCTGGGCTTGGCCCCTTAGTTCCAGTGAAAGGAACTCTGAATGCTTCAGCATACCAAGACATTTTGGACAATTCCATGCTCCCAACTTTGTGGGAACAGTTTGGAGCTGGCCCCTTCCTCTTCCAACATGACTGTGCACCAGTGCACAAAGCAAGGTCCATAAAGACATGGATGACAGAGTCTGGTGTGGATGAACTTGACTGGCCTGCACAGAGTCCTGACCTCAACCCGATAGAACACCTTTGGGATGAATTAGAGCGGAGACTGAGAGCCAGGCCTTCTCGTCCAACATCAGTGTGCGACCTCACAAATGCGCTTCTGGAAGAATGGTCAAAAATTCCCATAAACACACTCCTAAACCTTGTGGACAGCCTTCCCAGAAGAGTTGAAGCTGTTCTAGCTGCAAAGGGTGGACCGACGTCATATTGAACCCTATGGATTAGGAACGGGATGTCACTTAAGCTCATATGTGAGTCAAGGCAGGTGAGCAAATACTTTTGGCAATATAGTGTATTTTAGTTCTGGAAAATTAGTCTCAAAACTGACTCGCTGCTCCAAAAGTGGTATAGAGTTGGATTCTATGGATTGGATCTATATCTGCGGCAAAGGCTTCACTCAACATAGCCCCCTCTTCGGGTATCACTGTACACCTCTGTGGCGAGTTATGCTGACCTCCAACGGCTCGGCAGCAATGATTTTGTGCATTGCTGAGTCAGCAACTTGAAGTAAGCCGCACAAACTGACAGGGCTTCGGTGTTCTGTCAGATGAGCGTACCCTGTCAGACCAGCATACTCATAGTCAATACTCATGCACAGGACGTCAGATTTATGTTAATCCCTTTAGTTCTGTACGAAAAATAGACTTAAAACTACCTTAAAGGGTGTGTATCTGTCAGGTCTAAGCACCTAAAACACAGAGACAATTAATTTAGTTACTCGCGAGGAGAGTAGGAAGAGACTGCAGAGTTTACAATCTCCACCCCACTCTGCAGTCTTCAGTTTTCTCCTTGCTATTTATTGAAGAAAAGGGGATGTCCCTAATTACACCAGCTGAGGTTTAACTAAGGGAAAGGGAAACAAAAGGATCTTACTTTAAACCTCAGCACATATGTTAAAACAAAGCGTGTGGTTTGTTATATCACATGTTTAGAAGAAACATGTGATAGATGCTGTTCAGGTCTCTTTTACAACCCGTCCGTTGCATGACCTTTATCTGGAACGATCTTAAGCAAGAGTTAATAAAAGATGAATCACACATTATACATCATAATAGTTCATTAGAACACAACCCATGAAACACAAACGGAGTATAAATAAAACATTTCTAACAGTATCCTTAGGCTGACGTGTATCCCTTTTGTCATGTACAAAAAACAATTAACAACTATAAAACTGTTAAACTAAACTAAGGATTGTCATACGCTTAAAAAAACACTAAAAAGTAAGTAAATCCTTTTTTTTTGTACATGACAAAAGGGATACACGCCCGTTAAGGTAGTTTAAAGTTTATTTTTCATACAAAACTAAAGGGATAAACTAAAGGGATAAATGGGTAATGACTATGCTGGTCTGACAGGGTTTGCTCATCTGACAGAACAGCGGCCCATTGGGCTTCTTAAAGCCTCCCTACACATTTGGAGACAAGAGGGGTGAAAAATCCTCTACCTTAAAGAAATCTACCCATAGCATAGTCATAGTATTTGAATGCTTATGAGAGCAGATTTGGCCAACAGTGGGTGCAAGAGCGCCGCCTCATTCACCCAGGGACTTGAGTAAAACATAAAAAAACAAATAAAAATAAAATTAGATAATAACATTTTTAAAAATATATTAATGTATTTTTCAGATGTGCAACATAAATATTTGATCTTTATTGAAGAGTAAAGCTGTTTCGTTCTTTGTCGGATTGGTGACATATTTCTGCCCAGGGGTGCAAAAATCTTTGTCCAGAGACTCTGGTTAAAAGTTGTCCATGCGCAGTAGCTCCTCTACAGTCACAGTCGTCTGTTAGAAAGTGCAGCTGATTGACAACTTTATAGAATCATTTAGCAACAAGGCTTGGCTAACTGCATGCAGCAAGGCTAACGCTTTATTCTGCTTTCCCTGCCTACTTTTCCAAACATCAGGATCTGACCCAGCATGGATTAAGACAGGTATGATGGATTAAAAGCACCTTTCAGAACATTTTAAAATGTTGTTTTTTTGTTGTTGGCATTCATATAAATATACTGGTGTGATACCTTAGTATACATTTTATTGGTTTTTGGTATATGTCGATTTTGAAGCCCACTCTGGAGAAAACTCTTCCAGCCGCCAGAGGTCAAAACCATGAGTTTCTTGGTTTTTATGCACCTGTTGATTCTCTCCTTCTGCCATTTGGACCTGTTTCTGCTCACTTCTGTCAACTTCTGTCATTTTGAGGGTGGAACCAAACTCAGAAAGTAAACTTCCTGTGATTGGCGACTTTTCAGAAAATCTTGCTTCTTGAGACAGAACAGTTGTCTTCCTCGTTTGGTAACTAAAAGTTGTGTGATTTTAACATTTGACAATGATAAATTATAAAAAAGACTGTTTCATATATTCTCTTATTAATGTATTAATATCCCCACCTGTCCTTTGATAATATGAGCAGTTAAGAGTTAAGAGTCAGGAGCAGACTCTTAACAGGGCATATCTGGATTCAGCTTTAACTGACTGGCGATGGTTTTGAGGGGAAGACAGACAGAGTGAACAGTGGGGCCAAAAAGTATTTAGTCAGACACTGATTGTGCAAGTTCTCCTACTAACAATAATGAGAGAGGTCTGTAATTTTCATCATAGGTACACTTCAACTATGAGAGACGAAATGAGAAAAAGAAATCCAGGAAATCACATTGTATGATTTTTAAAGAATTTATCACTTTCTGCAAGATTTCTGTCTCTCACAGACCTGTAACTTCTTCTTTAAGAAGCTCTTCTGTCCTCCACTCGTTACCTGTATTATTGGCACCTGTTTGAACCCGTTATCTGTATAAAAGACACCTGTCCACAGCCTCAAACAGTCACACTCCAAACTCAGCCATGGCCAAGAGCTGTCGAAGGACACCAGGAAGAAAATTGTGGACCTGCACAAGGCTGGGAAGAGTGAATCTACAAAAGGCAAGCAGCTTATAAAAGTCGTAGGGAAATGGCTGTTCCAACGGATGCATTTCCGAATTCTCCTGAGTGGTGCCCGACTTTACACAAGTGAATAAAAATGTGATTTGTTGTTTATCAAGGGGGCGGGATTGTTGTGGCGGAAAGATTGCAAGCAATTATGGTTGTGGCCGGTTTCTCTGAAGCATCTTGCTAAACAGTTAGCATCTTAGTGCTAGTAGGTTCCCAATGGGAAATTCCATTGGGACCAAGTAGCACTAGATTGGTGACTTAGAAACGACGCTGTCAAGGAACGCTATGGACAGCGGAAACATGCAAGAGGAGGAGAGTTTAGTGTCGGAGGTCGTGGATGAGTCTCCTCCGTCATCCATTTTTTATTTAGAGGAGGAAAGCGGGGACGAAGATGTTGTGGAAGAGGACGCCACACAGACGTCCATCCCTGTGAACACTGGGATGGAGCTCAATGGTAAAGTAAATGAATCTTATTTCAACTGTTGCGTATATTAGTTGCGACATATGAATCAAGATAGTGTGACCGGAAAAAATTGATTGACAGATGACCGTTGATATATGATTGGCCGAATTTAGGTGTTCAGGCTGACGTAGAACTAACTGGCCTGCAGAAGATAACCAAAAAAAAAACAAACAGATTTTAAGACTGGATTTTTTTGGGGGGAGTTTTGGGACAATATCGTATTATAAAGACACATTTATATACATGTTTGAACCAGAATGATCTGAAATTTAAATATGATTTCCCTACGAATTTAAATTAAAATAAGTATAAATATTCTTTTATTATATTCATATTCTAATTTGCAATAATGAGGAGACTTTGCAAGTCACTCTGAATTTACAGTAATCATTTAAAGTAGTCTCTGCCTTGGAATTAAAGATAGACTTTTCTGTATTAGACGATTCAAATTTAACCACAAATCTTTGGGTGTGTGACTCTATAAATAAAGCTTGAATATTTGATAAACGGTCTTTGTTTCCATACAATCATGTTCAGTCTGGTTCTTTTAAAACTTTTTTTCTGTCAACTGATGGGATTTTTCTGGGGAAAAAAAGTCTAATTTATCATAGAACCACTGTTTCTTTGTGGGCCCCATTTATATCGCTGGCATTTGGTTTATTTTCACATTTTACACACGATACTTCCTGGCATCCATTCTCCTTAAAAGTTCCCACACTGCTCAGGGTTGAAATTCTTTTTCCATTTCACTCATTCCTGATTGATTGCTTTCTCACCATTTTACTGGGTTCTAACTGCTCTGATATATTTAAACCATCCCCCTGGAGGAGGGGGGGGACAGAAGTCTCCCTCAATCTGGAACCAATTGTTTCATTTGGTTCACGAATCCAGAACCAAACCCTGACAAAAGAAGTCTTGTAAGGGCAGCGGTGTTTGCTTTTACCCCAGTTGCAGATTGAGATTTTATCAAAGTGCTTATTGTGCCTAAATGTTGCAGCCGTGGATTTGGAGAGGGGCGTGAAGCTCCGCAGTACATCAAAGTTGTCACAATATGGAGGGGGGGGGGGGTTGGCATGAAAGGCTGTGGGCACATATGAAATAAGCCAGAACTGTCACTGATAAGAGGCCATGTTTAAATGCTCCCTCAGTGGTGATTTTGCTCCGCACGTTTGTATCACTGGTTAAAGTTCCCACACATCTAACAGCAGCTTAGTTCCACTTAGATCTTCAAAGGAGGGACGAATCACAGCGGAGCTCTGCACTGCAGAACAACGATAAGCTTCTAATTAATAAGAGGAACTTTTTTTTTTCTTTGTTATTAACATGATTAAATTATTGGTAATATGAAATAGTCTCAGATAGGACCTGTGGCTGTGTGGTAAATGACATGTTAAGTGTTTTTACTTCATGATTCTTCACAGATTTCTCACATTTCATCCAAATACATTATTGCGTCAGTCGATCAACCTTTATTTATGTAGCCCTTTACGACGAAAGAGGGGATTGGAGCGCTGTATATAAAATCAACAAGCACAAACAATAAATATTTTGAAAAATATGAGACATAAATCTGAATGTTGTTACAGAACTAGAGCGCAGCCACAGAGATATGGAGGTCATTTGGTCCATTATTGTTGCAAGTAAGTAAAATAAAAAGCAAATTAAGAAAGAAAATTTTGAAAAACACCCTATAATCGAAAAGGTTTTGATAAATAACGCTACAACCTGTTTCTTTATGTTTGACACCCAGTACAATAACTATATATATATAAATATTAGTATCCATCTATATAAATACCCATGTAAAAACCCTGTGCAATATCCCTGTATAATAATCCTACTATAACAAGAAAAAAGAAAAAACTGTCATATGTGGACGCACTGTATTCTGAATATATCCCATGCACCTTTTTCTTCCTCTGGCACTTTCTTTTTCTTTGATTATTTTAGCTGATTTAATGAGTCAATAAATTCATCAATCAATAATAAATTTGTTTTTCTCTCAGATTTATTTTTTCTAATTATTTTACATATTTACTAATGTTCTTTAAATGTTCGTATTTCTAAATATGTTCTTTCTATTTTGTTCATATAGTTCATATTTCTCTTTTTCAGATTGAGTTTTGTGAATTGCATTTTTTTTAAAACTGCATTTTACAGTTTATTATAGATTATAATCTTGACTTCTGGGGAGCCCAAAGCTTCAGCCAATCAGAAATGCTGTCCCAGGAGACAGACACTGCATGCAAGCTGTGATTGATTCTACAGAGCTGTCTAAATATGAAAAATAAATAAATAAATCCATTCATTGTCCATCATGTTTTGTCCCAGCTGTAGGTTGTGAGGGGTGTTGGTGCCTATCTCCACCTGTCTATGGGCGAGAAGCGGGACGGGCGACCCTAGACAGGTTGCCCGTCCATGGCAGGAACACAGAGACAAACGGGACAAACAACCATTTATGTTAGGGTGGCCAGATGTCCGGCTTTAGGGCGGACAGTCCGGATTTTCATTGCACTGTCCGGCGTCCGGCGCCGCATCCAGCCGGACGTGTATTTGCCCTCCTTTACACCCAGATTCCACATACTCTGTCAGCGCTCCGCTCCGCTCAAGTACGTCGTGCGAAGTACTTGTCTGTCATGTAAATCAATGAGAGCTGTTCCACATCCTCCGCTACTCCTCCGCACGTCTCTGTCCACGTACTTCTTCTCCGTCTTTCACCGTCAAAATACGGAACTGAGCTCTTTTTGTCTCCGCTCCCGTCAGTCCAGATCAAGACCCGCAATTGCAATCGCACCAAACAGGATAAAGAATGTAGTGAAGACCCGGTTTGTCAAATTAAATTATAGTAAAAACAGGTCGGTTACTAGAAATTAGAGCATAGTTCGTATGTATTCCCAAAATTAGGAGCAATTAATTAAATAACTGGATGCAGACTATTGGTGCTTCAACAGACCAAAAAATTCTTATTGCAGGAATGGATGAAGAGATGATGAGTTTGGAAGCGGAGAACAAACATAGTTCATAAAAACTATGGATGATCCTGTTTATTCCTGTTACAAAAATCCACAGCAGAAAGAGAAAATATTTGGGCAGAAACTGAACATCTGCTGGATGATGATGGGTATTTTTTTTAATATGTCATATTAAATTAAACGTTCACAGGGTTTATACCGGAATGAGGAACTCTAATTTAATGCTCTTTTAATGCTATTAGAAATAATTTTAATTTCATCAACAAGTATCATGTACACAAGTTATTAGTATACACTATATTGCCAAAAGTATTTGCTCACCCATCCAAATTATTGGAATCAGGTGTTCCAATCACTTCCATGGCCACAGGTGTATAAATTCAAGCACCTAGGCATGCAGACTGTTTTTACAAACATTTGTGAAAGAATGGGTCGCTCTCAGGAGCTCAGTGAATTCCAGCGTGGAACTGTGATAGGATGCCACCTGTGCAACAAATCCAGTCGTGAAATTTCCTCGCTCCTAAATATTCCACAGTCAACTGTCAGCTGTATTATAAGAAAATGGAAGTGTTTGGGAACGACAGCAACTCAGCCACGAAGTGGTAGGCCACGTAAACTGACGGAGCGGGGTCAGCGGATGCTGAAGCGCATAGTGCGAAGAGGTCGCCAACTTTCTGCAGAGTCAATCACTACAGACCTCCAAACTTCATGTGGCCTTCAGATTAGCTCAAGAACAGTGCGCAGAGAGCTTCATGGAATGGGTTTCCATGGTCGAGCAGCTGCATCCAAGCCATACATAACCAAGTGCAATGCAAAGCGTCGGATGCGGTGGTGTAAAGCACGCCGCCACTGGACTCTAGAGCAGTGGAGACGCGTTCTCTGGAGTGACGAATCGCGCTTCTCCATCTGGCAATCTGATGGACGGGTCTGGGTTTGGCGGTTGCCAGGAGAACGGTACTTGTCTGACTGCATTGTGCCAAGTGTAAAGTTTGGTGGAGGGGGGATTATGGTGTGGGGTTGTTTTTCAGGAGCTGGGCTTGGCCCCTTAGTTCCAGTGAAAGGAACTCTGAATGCTTCAGCATACCAAGACATTTTGGACAATTCCATGCTCCCAACTTTGTGGGAACAGTTTGGAGCTGGCCCCTTCCTCTTCCAACATGACTGTGCACCAGTGCACAAAGCAAGGTCCATAAAGACATGGATGACAGAGTCTGGTGTGGATGAACTTGACTGGCCTGCACAGAGTCCTGACCTCAACCCGATAGAACACCTTTGGGATGAATTAGAGCGGAGACTGAGAGCCAGGCCTTCTCGTCCAACATCAGTGTGCGACCTCACAAATGCGCTTCTGGAAGAATGGTCAAAAATTCCCATAAACACACTCCTAAACCTTGTGGACAGCCTTCCCAGAAGAGTTGAAGCTGTTCTAGCTGCAAAGGGTGGACCGACGTCATATTGAACCCTATGGATTAGGAACGGGATGTCACTTAAGCTCATATGTGAGTCAAGGCAGGTGAGCAAATACTTTTGGCAATATAGTGTACATGAAATAAGGAGCTGTAAGCACAGTTCCATGACTCAAGTTTGTGTATATATATATATATATATATATATATATATATATATATATATATATATATATATATATATATATATATATATATATATATATATATATATATATATATATATATATATATATATAGATATAGATAGATAGATAGATAGATAACATGGTGAAATCATCTTTACTCTCGACAGGCTGCAGCCATGTCACGAATTCCTCTTTTCCAGCCACTTTTTGACATTTGTATTGTCCTATTCTCTAGCTCTCTCTCCGCTTCAAGCTTCTTTTCCAAACAACTGCTTTATGATCAATTGCAGCAGTTCTGCTCAAATTAATCGTGTCAAAAAATAGTCACTTTTTAAACACCACAATGTATTAAATAAATACAAATGCTGGGAACCAATTCTTTTTTTACATCTCTTTAATATTTTGTTCTATTCAACTACACAAGCATCATCTTTAAACTACTAAGAATTGTACTATAAATGTGACTTTACCCGATTCTTATGTACACCTTAGTAATTGATATGCCGCACAATGTCCTCCTTTTTGGTGCTATAGAAATGGCCACCCTAATTTATGTACACACTCACACTAAGGAGAATTTAGAGATATCAGTTAACCTAACAGTTATTTTTTTACAATGGGTGGAAGCCGGAGTACCCGGAGAGAACCCATGCATGCACAGAGAGAACATGCTAACTCTATGCAGAAGAAACCTGGGCTGGGAACCTTCTTGCTGCAAGGCAGCAGTGCTACCCACTGAGCAGCCCTAAATAAATATAAAGGGATTAGGGCTGGGCGATAATTCAACAACGATATATATCGATCGATAGACATGTGGCGCAATAGAAAAAAAGAGGCTTGATAAAAGTTCGATAAAAAAGAAACGCAGTTTTCCTTCCTTCTCATTGTAGCCTAGCATGTAGGTTTATGCTAGTCACTGCTTCCTCCCAACCAATCACAATCGCGGACCCAGGCACGCTGTCACCAAGCGCCGCCCTCTCAAACCACAACACAGAGCACATGAAGATGTCGCAGCAAGGAGAGGCGGAGGAAATTGTTTCAAAGAAGGGTTTTTGTAGTTCGGCAGTCTGGCAGTATTTCGGTCATGGCAAGTCGGACAAAAAACAAACCACAGTCATCTGTAAAATGTATAGGGAACCAGTGGGGGGGCATTTATTTATTTGTTATATTTATTTTGTTCACTTTTCTGGTCACTTTAGTTTATTCTTTGTCAGTATTTAATAACATAACTCAGGTCTCTTAAGTTATTTTTCTTTAAAACAATTCTGTTATGGTTAAAAAAGTTGGTTAAATAAAGATTTAATTCGAAGTCTGTGTTTGTGTTTTTTATTAAAATTAAATCATTTAGCAATATTATAAAAAGTCCAGGCAGAGCTGCACATAAAATATGGTTTCAAATCTTTTCAATAATTATCGATATCGATCAATATGCATTTTTTTTAATCGATAAGGTTTTTTTCTATATCGCCCAGCCCTAAAAGGGATTAAACTCCAAATTAAAGTTTATAAATAACAAAAATATGTAAAGGAACAACAACAGCGTGGGCCCAGAATGGAGCCTTATGGCACTCCAAAAAAAAAAAAAAAAAAAAGAGAGAGGCAACAGTGGATAAGTCACTGATCATTACAAAAAAAAACTTTTGGACAGGTACCATTCAAACCATCTTAATGCTGTACCTCAAATATCAACATTCTTAAGGAGTCAATAGAAGAACTGAACGATCCACCATATCAAACGCAGCAGTTAAGTCAAGCAGAACGAAGACCACAGGGCACTTAGCATCACAGACTGTCACCATGGGCTTTAGCTGTGCAGACTACTGTTCCCAGACTTGAAGCCGATGCCAGATGTTTGGATTTTATCTAGCACACTGATACAACTTAGTGCGTAATGATACGGAAAGTGGAAAAAAAATACTTTGATAATGAAACTCTAATAAAAACTAAACTAAGCAGTCCCTCATTCTGTACTCTGAATATCGGAAAAAAGAAGTCAGATAACTAGTAAATAAAGTTAGATACTGTGTGTCATTTTCTCCTAGGATAGATCCCTTTTTTCCCTTTTTGTTCCTGAGCAATAAGGAGCCTTTAAAAAATGGTACCTTATAAAAAAAGAACCCTGACATGATTATTTTTAGATAATATTAAAGAAAATAAGCAGCTTAATGGATACTAAGGAAGTCATAGAGAAAGATGAGGAGAAATTAAAAGAAAGGTTCTGTTTTAAACAAATATATTAAGCTTTGAGCAATTCACAGAAATCAACCCATCATGGCGCTACTGACCTACTAGAACATGGCCACACTGGAAGAACGATCTACACGTTAGTAGAAATTCCTTAAATTAAGTGTATTTACCCTTAATTTGAGTAGGTAAATGAGATAGTTTGCCAATGGAATGAATATTTTTACTCTTAAAATAAGATAAGTAGATAAAATCCACTTGAAATAAAACAATGCAGTTGTGTTTTCTTATTTTAAATGAAAATTGTCTTGTTCCATTGACAAAATGTATATTTAACCTTCTCAATATTAGAACAAATGCACCTATTTTAAGAAAAAAAAATACTTTTCTAGATTTCAGTTTTTTCCAGTGAGGTAGGCTGGGTAAGGTGGAACATCTGAAGCTAGAACCCATTTAAATTTCATTTCAATTCAATTCAGTTTATTTATATAGCGCCAAATTCACAACACATGTCATCTCAAGGCACTTTACAGTTCAACCAGATCATACAGTCAAATTGATACAAAGTTTTCTATCTAAGGAAAACCAGTTGATTGCATTGACTCATTGACTCAAATACAATCCCTCACACTAAGCATGCTTGTAGCGACAGTGGAGAGGAAAAACTCCCTTTTAACAGGAAGAAACCTCCAGCAGAACCAGGCTCAGTGTGAGCGGCCATCTGCTGAGGCCGACTGGGGTTCAAGGAGACAGAAGCAGAGACACAAAAAGCAGCTGTAAAAGGCGGCCCCGTCCAGGAAACACACAGCCAGGCAGACGAGCTCTGAGCCAGCTCCCATGCCAGAGGATGAAGAGAGCACATCCACTCAGTTACGGTCAGAGAAACAGGACCGCACTGGAAAACAGGCCGATCTCCAGCATCTATAAACAAGGGTGTTGATGGCAGCAGCACAGCTGATGTTTCTCTCCAGGATGGAGTCACAGCCAAACAGGAACAGACCAGATGAAGCTACTATAAGGAAAAGGAAATTAAAATCTAGCATTTTATGGGTAAGTGACAAAAAGAAAGACACTGTTGAAAAATGATTTGGCAGTAAAGGGACAGTAAAGATGTGGAGGAGGCTCTGGTCAGATGAGACCAAAATCTAACTTTCTGGCATGAGTGGTTAAGCGACCTCCTACTTCTCCTGGGTGTTGATATTTTTTTTATTCTGACTCCTCCCTTTCTTTGAATTACAGCGAGATGGTGCTTCTCTTTAGATCTTTATGTCCACAAATAATGATAGAAAAAATATTTTAGTGCAAAGATTGATGTTAAAAAAGGAATTTTAGGGGACCATCCAAGGACCAACCAAGGGCCCATCAAGGAAAGTGGGGAAATTTTGCATGGCTACTACTGTACATAAGGAGATAAATAAAAATACACCACAATTTCTACAAAAAAATTAACTAGTTCACAACTTATGCAACATTTTATGTATGTCCATCGCATAAAATGTTCAGAACCCATAATACATACATAGGCTATAGGTTTGTAGTACTTGCTCAACAAAAAAAAATGAAGGGGTGGGAAACGTGTGCAAGCTAATTCAGGTGAGTCTCCATCCGCTGCAGACTCTGCCAGTTGGAAGCCAATTAGCATATGCCATCAGGTAGAGTAATGCTCTCTAGATACAGCCTTGTCAACAGAGTCAGCTGACACAACACGTCAGTAAAATATTCATCTCTTTGATAACTCTCTGATTGTATGCCAGGGTTTAAAACCAAAAGCAGTCCCATCTAGCTCCTGCTGCCATTTCTATGTTCTGGTGACTTCTTGGCACCCTGACCTTTCTTGCATCTTCTCTTGCAGTCACATGCAGGGCCAGGAGGGCTAATGTCTGGACAGCAGTGCAGGAGGCTCTCCGACTGCCCTTAAACCCATTAAGGCCACCTGGGTGTGTAGCCATGCGTAGTTGGAAAGATGGCCAGGAGGTGTGACGCCAGCGCATGTTTGTTGTGCGCGCGTCCTGAAAGGTGGCCAGCAGGAGCAGGCTGCTTGGTGAGATTAGCAGGCTCTCACATGTTGCATAATAGATTCCCCTCTCAGGTCTGCTGGAGGGCCGGCCTTCCCTCCACACCCCACCCTAATGCATAAACTGAGCAGACTGCTGGGACATTCTGTAGAAAAAAAGAATCCTCCAACTGCTTTTGAGTTTATATATTTGTTGTTTTAGTCGTTTTGAATCAGATACGTTTGGCAGCACAAGGGGCCAGATTGACCTTTCACCCCAGGCAGGTTGAGGGAAAGCCTTAACAAAACGTCATTATCCAGTCAGGCCAGGAGGTGATTAGGTGGTGTGCTGCTTGGCTTTATGTGTTTGAGCACATGAACAATGTACCCTAAGCTAACTGTGGGTACAATGAAATGTTAACATGGTTATTAAAATGTAATAAAAGTGTGTCTAAGAAACTGAAACAATGTCCCCCATTATAAAAGGTAAGATTCTAATATTTATACTCCCAGAGAGGTTTTTTTTTTGTGAAGTTATTAAAGTATTTTATACCGAGAGGGGGTGTGATAAACTGCACATGTCCATCTGATCATAAAGTTGGATGCAGCATTAGTGTTAATTGGCAATTACTTCAGCTTTTCATAATCTGACTCAGTCGAATAGTTTTTTTTCTTCTTTTTTTTATTCCAAAAACATTTGTTATTTACTAGCACAACAAAAATATATCACAGAATATTTAAATTAAACAAGCGTTAGACTTTGATAACTTTTATTGTCGAAATGAATGTTAGAAATGAATGAAATGAACTTTTCATTCACTTCTAACATCTAATCTCTTTAAAAAAAAGGGGGAAAATTCCAATAGATCTGGAATATGAAAATATTGCAGGTTTGTCTGGTTAAAAGAAAAATACAGCAAATTATAGAACTTTTTCGATTTCAATTCAGTTCTATTCAGTTTATTTCTATAGCGCCAAATTCACAACACATGTCATCTCAAGGCACTTTACAGTTCAACCAGATCATACAGTCAAACTGATTCAGTTTTCTATCTAAGGAAAACCAGTTGATTGCATCGACTCATTGACTCAAATACAAAGCATGCTTGTAGCGACAGTGGAGAGGAAAAACTCCCTTTTAACAGGAAGAAACCTCCAGCAGAACCAGATTTTATTATTTTTTCTTATGTTTTCGGAAAAAAGGAAATAGAACAATCTTGCTTTGTTGTGTCAACTTAAAAAAAAAATCTGCCGTCCAAATCTGTTATTTAGTTAAAGTCACTTAATATTTGTTTCGTTGTTTAAATACAAATAAAAGCAAAACAATGAATGTAAAAAGGTGAACATAGTGCAATGACCTTTGCCATTTAGAATTTCTTTTTTAATATTACAATTTTTTTAAAGAAAAAATACACCCATTTTATGTGGGTCTATATGAAAAGTAAACATACTTTTAGCCATTACGAAACTGTAATAAAGTTAGACCAAAATTCTGGTAAAATTATATTCTCAAAATTATTTTTGTTTTGAGTTAATACTAATTCTGTATTTTACAGCAACTGCTATGACACACAGCATGACTGTACTCCCTATAGGAACGTAAGACTAGAAAGAAAATATTGTCAACCTTATTCTTATATTATTACCAACAAAAAAAACAAACAAAATCAGTACAATCTTAGGGAAAAAAAACACAAATAAGCTGGTTGGTTTAACTCAAAATGGAACATGTACTTTAAAAAGACAGACAGACAAAAAGAGTCTTTAATTCCAATATAGGGTCTGTGAAAGGAGGTGATGACAACCAGGCCTTCCAGCCTTTAAGGGTGATAATATCTTTACAGATGATATTATTGTTTTTGTATTAAGAAATAGTGCAAAGGGGCCACAGCTTTCAGGGGACAGTAGGAAAAAATATGTACTGCAGGGATCTTTTGGGGTCCCGGATGTGCTGTGGTCAGAGCCATGACCTGACACTCTGATGTCCCAGCATGCTCTGCAGATGTGGGTCAACTGACATCTGTTTCTCACTGCTGCCTGGGCTCAGCTCAACCCGAGCAGCCTGGCTGCCATATTCATCCTAATAACCGCTCCCATAATCACCAGGGATTATTCTAATATTAGTGAGCGCACACAGCCGAACAGATGAACACACAAGAAGTGATGCTCTGATTAAGGTATAGTGCTCCATATGGTTTTTTTTGGAGGGTTTTCGGGAGGATTTGTATGTTTTTAGCCTTTCAGTGAAAAGCCCTCAAAAAGCCAGCTTAGAGAAGACTAAAGAGGTTTGCTTCGTAAATAATATTAGAAAATAGCCGGGGCAGATAGAGGTCAGGCTGGGTAAGATGCGGCCTAACAGCAGAGGCAAAGAGCGCTGTAGTTTGGACTCTTCAGGTTAATCTGGCCTCGAAAGTCCCCAGTTAGAAGTGAGACAGCGATGGATTGATCCGTCTCCATAAAGGAGGGATTATGACGCAGCGACGGGATGTGGGAATCAAAACGGCACAGTCACAACACAACAGGAGGAGAAGGAGACGCTGCAGGGGGCCGTCAAGGCAGAGCTGGAGTGAGACGGGAGGATTACCGTATAACGATAACAGATTATGAAGAAGGATGAATAGATTGTTGCTGTTGGGGAACTTGTTTCCGAATGTCCGGTTTGGGATTTTCTTCACAACATTTAAAATTTCTCAGCTTTTTGTTGCTGCTTTGGGTAAAATAATCTCTCTCCTTCTCACAGCCTGTATTTTCAATCTAAAAGGTCTATTTGTGGAAGTAGATGCCTGCGTGTGTTAATGACTCTCAGTGGGGCTGTACTGCTAGTGGGTTTTTTTTCTTTCCAAACACACACACAAGCATGCACAGTGGGCTCCCACTGCTGACATTCAACATTATTCTTTGCTGCATTTGCATCTGTAGTCACCATGGTGACCTTGTTTATGACTGAACCCCCGTCCCGCTGACAAACATACTCACAACATCACAGGCAAACAGACACGTTGGATCATCCCTTGTTTTATTTACCTGCATTTTATTCCCACATTTTGTAACGTTGCAAACAAAATCCTTTTTCTTTGTTAGGATTTATGAAATAAACACGGTACTGGATTCAGAAGAGGAACTAATATTGGTTTCAATTGTTTGGAATCACTTTACAATAAGTCTCCACTTAAAGTTGGCCTATAACTTGTTTCTAGATAGGTTAATAATAGTGTAAACACTTAAAAACTTTATTATACATTCACGTATCATGCATGTTAAATGATCGAGTTTGCAAATGCTTATTTTCCTAACTAGGTAGGAATTCAGTCTGATATGTTTAATATAAGCAACATTGATGAAATATATAGTTGAACAGCTTTGGCTCAATGTTATGGAGGACCAAGAGAGTCATTGAAATACAAATATCACCATTTCAAATTTGACATTTAAATCAAAGAATAAAAAATATAATTTGAAAACAATATGTATCAGTGAAGATTCTCAGTCATCCAGGTCATTTCCAAGCTTGAAAGGTTCAGTTTAGGCGTTTCTCTTCTCATCCAAGAGGCTTTTTCAGTTCTAACTGGTGGTGGGGAGAACTTAGATTAATATACTACAGGTCAGAGGTCACGGATTAGCGGACCAGAGTCTGGATCCGGACCCACCTGCTGGCTAATCCGGACCCAACATGATTTAAAATATTTATAAATTACCGCATGTTACCGACGACAGAGTCTAACTTCACTTGCGCCTCTTCTCCTGTTAATACGGTAAAGCCCTGGGGAGCGTCCGGCTCCAGGCTGCATGTGATCCAAATGAGCCAATGAGCTGCTGTCAGTCTGGGTTGCTGCTGCTGCTACTTTTAGACACGCAAACCTGTAGCAAGCCGGGCGATGGGAAAGAAGGAGAAGACGATGAGAAAAAGAGAGCAGAGAAAGTGTGGACTGCTGGAAGAACTGCGGTGAACTGGTGAAAGAAAAGTGAAATGGCGTGCTCAAAGATGACCCTGCACATTTAGAGGATGTTTGGCTCAACCTGCTGCTGTGAAGCAGGATTCTCCACCATGAACAGAATCAAAAATAAATCTGGATCCAGGCTCAAAATGAGCACCTTGATATGTGCTTGAGAATGGCTTAGTCTCCATTTAAACCCAGGTTTAAAGCCTTGCAGGGCAGCATAAAGCCCACTGCCAACATTAAGACAGAAAAAATAAAGAAAAAATAAAAGGTCAGTTCAGGTGTTTTATATCAGATGTGAATCAGGAAATTGTAAATACCAAACTGAACGATTGTTGTTCTCTACTTAAAAAAAACACTTTAGATTTTAAAATGTAAAAACATTTTCTATTTTTTTTCTTCTATCTTTTTTTATTTAAAAAGTCAATGTATATCATGGATGCATAAACACCTCATTTTATTTCAGTGTTAAATTCGGTTTAAAGTAACAACTTATGATTAAAAATGTCTCTGGACCTTTACTGGTTGATTTTTTTCTTAATTCAGACCCTACTGGTTTTTA
The DNA here is from genome assembly GCA_030533445.1 of Cyprinodon diabolis. Lineage (NCBI taxonomy): Eukaryota > Metazoa > Chordata > Actinopteri > Cyprinodontiformes > Cyprinodontidae > Cyprinodon > Cyprinodon diabolis. The sequence continues at coordinate 3,920,549 of CM060080.1, forward strand.
ATTGGTTACCCCTCATATATATATATATATATATATATATATATATATATATATATATATATATATAATAATTATTTTTATTATTATTAATGTTTATTTTCTTTTATAATTTATCCCTCTGTAATATATTTATATTATTTAATGTATGTATATAAAAATATTGTACATATGTACGTTTACATGTCCATAGTCAAAAAAGTTCTTTATTGTTACTGTATTTTTATTAACAAATTTATAAATACATTTCATATCTATATACAGGGCTGGTCAGTGGGTAGCACTGCTGCAGCAAGAACATTCCGGATTCGAATCCTGGCTCAGAGTCTTTCTGCATGCAGTTTGCATGTTCTCCCTGTGCATGCGTGGGTTCTCTCCAGGTACTCTGGCTTCATCCCACAGTCCAAAAACATGACTGTTTGATTAATTGGCTTCTCTAAATTCTCCTTAGTTGCGATTGTGAATGGTTGTTTTTTGCCCTGCAATGGACTGTATATATATATAAATTGACTGTATATATTTAAATTTATAATAAAAAAACCCAGACCTTAGATGAGCAGAGTGGTGTCTGCAGGTCAATGCAGTGAGGAATGCTCTGATCTTTATATTGAAGAAACCAAACAACCTCTCCACAGATGCATGGCCCAACATAGATGTGCTACCTCCGCCAGACAAGCTTCAGCTGTCCATCTACACCTTATGGACAAATGACATTTGTTTGAGGACCAGAATGTTCACGTTTTGGACAAAGAAGACAGGTGATTTGAAAGGAAGCCACTTATGTTAAGAAAGAAAAAAACAACCTTGAAGAGAGGAGGAGAGCTCAGGTTTCAGCTCTCAAAGACATACAATGCAGCAGTACAGTTGATTCCTTCCTGCCATCATCTCAAACGCCATCGCCTTGCAGGGGTCCAAAACATCTCGCCTGGTTAGCCAGACCAACAATGACCATAATGACCCCCGTTTTAGAGGCATATGCCAGTATTGGGTAGGGGTGTAAATAATAATCGTTTTGTATCGATGCATCGATCCAACAGCCGACGATCCGATGCATCGCGACACATTCGCAAGAGAATCGATTCATATTTTTTTTTCTGCGGTCTATTTTTATCCATTTGCTCCTGGGCGTAATTCTCCTCCTGTGCTGCGGTGGCGCTAAACCTATTTTGTCCTCCTACCTCGCTTCCTGGTTATACTCTTACAGCAGTGTGTTGCAGTGAGCTTGACACAGACATTCTTAAATTATGCTCAATATTGAAGCGTGGTCTGTGCTACACGCTTTGGGTCTAGATACGGCCGAGGCGGCGAGGAAGTGGGGGCGAGTTTACTCCGACAACGGAGGGACATGAGGGCCAAAAAGAGCGGAGATCCAGGTGGAAAAAGGCTCCCAGCGTTCTCGTACACCTCGCTCTTCTAGCGTGTCAAACTTCACGAGTTGTTTTCCGTAATTTCAGTCATGAAAACAAAACAAGCCGGCCTCCTGTCTGCGGTCAGCTACAATTTGGGAGAGGAGCAGCGGAGCGTCTCTCAAGAGGGCGGTGACGTCGACACTCTGGAGCCGAGGTATTGCATTGCACTCATTGCAATGATTTTGTGCAGTATTTTTGCAGTATTTTTTGATGCAACTTTTCTACTTCTGTCATTTGCTGTTGTTTCTAAAAAAAAATGCATCACGATATTACAGCTTTCATTGATTTATTTCAAACTTGAAACTTTGTTTAGCCTGTAAGGTCTAAAAAAAATAAAAAATTTATCGATTAATCGATTCGAATCGTGGTGTATTCTTGAGTATCGAAAATAATCGAATTGTTGGGTCAGGAAATCGATACTGAATCGAATCGCCATGATGGATCCGATTTACACCCATAGTATGTGGTATTGCAGGACAATAACGACATCAACGACTCCTCATTCCTAAAGGGCAGACCTGTTCTTTCGGTGCAATTTGCATGGTTTTTTTTTAACCATAACAAGGCTTTTGTTGGGTTACTCTATAAAGTGGAACTCAGCACTAATCCAGACATTTTGAACTGACAAAGCTTCCTCGATGGAAAGGGAAACTTGTTCAAACTTGTCCAGTGGTTTGTTTTATAACTTTTTTAACTGTTTGGGATTTACAGCAAACATGCATTAAACAATACTTTCCCTGTTCCGATTTGTCCCTTTGACAGTCTGACGATTTTCTTTACAACTGCGACCACATGCGAATCATTCACACATAGAAAAAGGAGCCTTTTCTAAATCTCTGAAATGGTGCTAGCTAGCATCCTGTGTGATACAAGAATCAGTGTTTCTTCTATAAAACCAACACCCTGAGAATGTGACGCAAATATGAGCTAAAACCCTTAGCCGTAACAGTTTGCCGTTACCGCTAAGAGCCTGGGAGGAAAATTGCTGGCCGAGATGCGGTGCTCATTTCTTCTTCGGCAAGTCTTTCTGCAGCCTGGACGTCATTACATGTTACATGAGCTTAAATTTTCATTTTAACGAGCGAGAAAGGGTCAGAAAATGTGCAGATGTCTTAGAATTACCCCTGACAAGAGAAAGGCAAGAGGGGAGAACTTCCCCATGGCCAAACCAAACATTGAGGTTTTTAAGTTATGGTTGCATTTTCCTGAAATGATGCGGTAGACCAACACTGAGAATCAGCAAGCTCTAATTAAAAACAGCCCACTGAAGTTCCAGCAAACACTGACTGTGGGATAGTCTGTTTCTCCATTGTGCTGTGACGTTCAGGGCTCTCTGGTCATTCCTCTGAAATCCCCAAAGACCTGAGAGGTTACAGTCCAAGATAGCTGGAGGATGACTCATATGGCCTTTCTTTGGCTGTCAAATGACAAGTTTACATAGTGTCACATTGCCTACTAAGGAGTGAGACGCCGCATTTTCTTTTCCCCAGGATAATTTACTTTGCATTAAAATCCAGATTAGGGAAAAGAGCAGTTTTTTTGCTAACTTGAAAGCATCTCAGTGTGTCATTCTTGTATTTTTTTTCTTGTTTTGCAGGTAGAGATCTTCTCTTTCATCTAAAGGAGCAGAAGTGCTTGACTGACAGTCGGTTTGGGCATCATGACATAGGTCTGTGGCCCTGTCATCATCTCTGATCATCCCATGCTTGGCTTCAGAGTGACAGGCGCCTACAGGAACATTTACTCCCTGTGCAGTTGAAAAATTTCCACCACGTTCGTTGGCTTATTCTGAAAATACACGACTTGGTTTCTGTGTTTTTTCTCCTTTGCCCCCTCACCAACCTTTTGTAACTTAATGCTCCCTTTTTTATGGAACAGTTATTTCTTTTTTCTTTTCTTTAGAATGTAAAAAGTGGCAAAATAACTATTGGACCATTACAATTTTATTTTATTTTAATATGTTTATAATTTCTGAATATTATAGCCATACTAGGAGATATATATTTTCATAATTGCAAAAATTATGTAATTATATTAGATCAATGGGATTGAAGTTGTAAACTTAAGAGAATTATGTAATATTACAGGAATATTAAGTCTATGAGATTAAAGTTATAAAGTTATAAGAATATTTCGAGAAGAAAAGTCATATTATTAGGTCTAAGAGTTTAAAATGATGAAATTAGGAGAATAATGTCAGAATATTATGTCTACAAGATTAAGGTCGTAGAATGAAGTGAATAATGTCTCTAAGTCTCTCATACTAATAAAATAAAGATGTAACCAGAGTGGCAGTCTGTGGGAGTGGGGCCTCCATCCCCCATGAAGTCATAAGATTATAAGAATAAAATCATAACATCACAACATTAAGATCATAACCTTACAGGATCAAAGTCAACCAGAATTAAGTATAAAGTCACAGCATTACGAAAATAAAGTTGTAGTATACAGTAGCAGGCATTCAAAATGGCCCTTCCAAGTCAAAAACCAGCCGAATGGCAGCCCACTTCCCTGCAACTCCCAGCAAAATCCCCTCCAACTTCCAGCCATTTGAATGACCTACTCATTCTAATTGGCATGCATATTTATTTACTCAAACTTCACCGTTTCAATGAATTACAGGGTGTGACCAGGAGAAGGGCAGAGGTCTCTTTAGATCAGGGGTCTTCAATGTTTTCCAGGCCAAGGACGCCCAAACTGATGGTGAGATGGAGCGGTGACCCCCTAATTACGCATATTGTATGAAATTGTGTTATATCAAACTAATCCTATAGTAACGAAAGTCATTTTGCCCTCGAATTATTAAAGTATTTCTTATCTCTTGTGAATGAAACGGTGCCCAGCTTGAAAGAGCTCCTGTGTGTCTCTGAATGTGTGCATTGATGACTGAAAGACATCTTCTGCCTCCATTTATCTGTTTACTACAGTCTGTTGAATTCATGTAAATGTGGATTTAAAGACATTTCAATTAGTGGAAAAAATTGCAATTCTAATCAACCAAAACTTTGGTGACCCCGATGCAGTACCTCTGTGGACCCGCCGGGGGTGACGGACCCCCTGTTGAAGACCTCCGCTTTAGATAATAATGTCCACAAAGCATGACGGAAATAATATTTTAGTACAAAGGTTGATGTTTAAAAAAGGAATTTTAGGGGACCAGCCAAGGGCCTAACAAGGAAAGTGGGGAAATTTTGAATTACTACCACTGTAGATCGTGGTGTCAGAGCGTTAGCTACAGGCAAAACAAACCGACAATCCTATACCAATCAACTCCATTTTTTCTAGATAAGGAGCTTAAAACGGTGTCGTTTACAGTGTACCTGCCGCCAGACAGAATAAAAATAATCGACCGAAGGGACGGAACAGAAACTATGATCAAACATTACCCGTGGGATTCCCGTGGGATTCCTGCGGGATGGGAGTCAGTATTAGTAACGATCTTGTGATTGGGACGGTACAGGATTAAACATTAACGGGAGCAGACGCAAACCAATAGTAACTAAAGAAACTAGGATCGATGCCAAAAAATAAAATAAAATAAAATAGAAAGAAAAAAATCCAGTAGTGGCGGCGCCATTTTGTAGTTTTTTTCCTTGAAGCCTACACTATAATGCGAGTCAAAAAAACTACACGACCCAAAAACCAACAGTGCTTCCGCTCTGAGTTTTTCACCCGCGCTCAAAAACAACAATGGAGGGACCAACAGTTACTACAGTTAGAAACAGGAACTTAACTGACTCATCGTAGAAATTCAGATTCAATGTATTGGCAGAAATCTTATTGAAGACAACAAGAATGGGAGCGGTCCAGGAGCGGGAGTCATTCTGAATGGAAGCGGGTTTGGGAGTAATTTCACCAGGAGTGGGACGGGACAGGATTTAGATTTCTACTCTGGCCCGGGATCGGGACGGGACAGGAGTGAAAATCCACTCCCGTGTCAGTCTCTACTCTACATGTTGTAAGTCTGCAGTCTGTACCGCTTTGGCCAGAATATTAGGTACAAATCTGCAAACAATGTGATCCGTATGTACGTCATACATAACCCAGCTTTAAATGGAAATATTTTCTGAGGGTTTATTGAAAGAATCAATGGATGTAACAAAACTGGAGGACGACAAAGATCCAAAACAAATTCCCGATTTCATTCCGCTTGCAAACCTACACATAGCATGGAAGAATAGAAAGTGAAGAAAGTAATCCAGAAGATTTAGAAGAATCTGACTTCATAGGTTTGTGTTGAAGAATGGGTCCAAATCCCACCTGAAGGCATGAGACAAGGCTCCCCACACATCTCGAAGCTTCATCAACAACAAAGACCTCTTACCCAATCTTAAATAGATTTCAGTACGCTCAGTAGTTATTCCCTCAAGTACAAAAGTCAAGCTTATACACATTTCTTCTTTAATTTGTTGATGTTGTTTAAACTTTACACTGATGGCACTATTTCTGCTATTGAGCGGCCCTAACAGATGGTTGGCTTAGTAGTCATCTGTGAGGGCTGACAGGAGTCAGGATGGAGCTAATTTTCATAGTTCATGTTTTCTTTTTAGCTAAATGTAACTGTGAAAGTCAGTCCTCTCTAAGGATTTATATCTAAAGGATATCACCATTAAAAGTTTTGAGTAGAGAAGAAACAGTTGTTGTGCAAAAGTAAAATGGTATCATTCTGAAGTGGATTGTTCAAATCTTCAGTCGTTCAGTTTGTTAGATCTACAAGAAAACAAACACAAAAGAGGCTCAAACAATCAAGACGGATTATAATAACTGTTGTAGCAAAGATGAGGAAAATGCTACAGATAGAAAAAAAACAAACAAAAACAAGTTTAGCTGAGCTGCAACTAGCGCCACATATTGGAAGTGCTCCAGACCAGTAGGGGGAGATACTCATCAACTCATATAAGACAAGACCCTTAGTAAAGGTATATATGGGATCCTCAGAGATTCAAAAGGAAAATCGACCTCTTCTCTCTTCCATCCACATGTCCTCTGGATGGCATCCCATTATGTCTTTGTTTGGGTCCCATTTGAGATGATGATCATCTCCCCCTAATGGTCTAGAGCGCTTCCAATATGTGGTGGTAGTTTGCAGCATTACTTAGAGGTATAGTGGAGGATTTTCGCGATTTTTTAAAAAGAAATGCACATGCACAACCCTATACCTGCTCCCGAGAGGGAATTCGTGTTAGAGCATGCAGGAGCCCATTTCTCGTCGTGCACGCTCTATTTAAAAGTTGCTGCTATCATAGCTCATACAAGCTTACTGTGTCCAAACTGTCATGGTTTTCGTACTGTTCAAGTTTTATCTCTGAGTATCCATTGGTCTTATTTTCATTTTGGTGTTCTAGTTATGTTTTGATTGTATTTGAGTTCTTAGATATTTCTTGTTTGCCCTCTTGTGTCCCTTTTCATTTTTCTTAGCTCCCTTCTAGTCTCTGTTCACATCTGCTCCCACTCTGCTAATTATCCTGGTCTTTGTTTCTCTCTCCCATATATTCTCCTCCTGTTCAGTCACTCTTGGCTCTTTTGTCGTCATTTCTTTGCCCCTTCTTGTGAGTATTCCTGGTTCTCAGTTTTTGAGGAGTTATCTTTTGGATTTTTGCTTCTGTGGAACTTTTGGTTATTTAAATCTTCAAGAAACCACTTCACACTGCAAAAAAATTAAATCTAAATAAGTAATTTCTTCTTAAAATAAGTGCATTTTTTCTTGAATTAAGGATTTAAGTGAGACCCTTTGCCAATGGAACAAGACAATTCACACTTAAAATAAGAAAAAACAATTGCATTGTCTTATTTCAAGTGCATAATATCTGGATACCTTATTTTAAGAGTAAAATTACTCATTCCATTGGCAAATCATCTTATTTACCTACTCAAATTAAGGGTAAATACCCTTAATTTAAAACATTTTTACTCATTTTGAGATCATTTTTGAAGTGCAGATTCAGTATGCATTTAGGCCCTCCGGTAAAACCTCCACCACTGTGACACGAACATCCACCCTAACGCCTAAACCCTCAATCACTCTATAAAGTGGGGACTATACAGTGGACATTATAGCGCATAAATGATCACTGCTTTTTATTCCGTTGGTCATGTAACCTGCACCATCTTTGTTATTACAATGGAAAAAAATCTAAATCTAAATAAGCAATTTTTTCTTAAAATAAATAATTTTTTTCTTGAATTGGGGAGGTAAGTCAGACACTTTGCCAATGGAACAAGACAATTTATATTTAAAATAAGAAAAAACAACTGCATTGAAAACTTTGTATCAATTTGACTGTATGATCTGGTGAACTGTAAAGTGCCTTGAGAAGACATGTGTTGTGAATTTGGCGCTATATAAATAAACTGAATTGAATTGAATTGAATTTCAAGTGCATGGTATCCAATTATCTTGTTTTAAGAAGAATTACTTATTCTATTGGCAAATCTTCTTATATACCTACTCAAATTGAGGGTAAATGCACCTAATTTAAGAAATTTTTACTTATTTCTAGACCATTTTTGAAATGTAGTCGACGCTGTCGGGTAGCAACAGCCTATGGCAACAGCGGGCCACTGTGACAGCAAATTCTGGGATATATCTGCCTCTTCTGAGCCCTTTCTTTTCTTCTCATACACTTCGTAGACACTTTTTGTCTAACGATAAAGAACCGCGGTGAGAAAGGTGAGCTTTAATGACCATAGCTCACCACCGATATACGCCTCAAAGTGCGCATGGGAAGAAAAAGATAGCTAACAGGACGAGCACATAGGACGGCCTTACATAAACATATCAACAGAATGACAACCAGGAGGAAAACTTATTTAGATGATCCACTCTGAAATAAAAGATCGTCCTCTATACCTTTAACTTGTGGTTGATTTTATCACGTGCTGCATTTTTCCTTTGGATGTGTTTCTTTTTCTGTTAGCACAATTCCTCTGTTTGATACTAATTTACTATGAAGAACCTTTTTATTTACTGTGAACATGTATCGCTCTGCGTTTACGTCCCTCGCCACTGTAAGAAACTGCTAATGTTGCCACACAAAAGCACATACATAAAGCTCCTAATTTCTTTTTTCTTGTAAAAAATAAATCATTAAACGTGTTTAAAGACAACATAGGAAAGATCGTACATGTAAAATACCAGGTTATTAACTCCTGTTTTAGTTCTATGCCTGAATTTCTTTAAATTACTGCAACAATAAAATAATAAAATGACTCCATACTTCAGTTGAGTCAGTGGGAATTAAAATTTGAATATGCAGAAATGCAGTATTTGCTTTGAATACATGAGAACCTGTGATGCTGTGGGCTTGTTTTTATTTGCAAAGCTTTTAAAAAGGAACATCATCACTTTTGTTTGTGCTTTAAGAACCCAAAACACCTTGACTAAGAGCTGCCCTATTGGCACATGACCAACGGCTGATGGATGGACAGCTGGCATGGTAGCATTTTTCAGCTGAGATGAGGAACCGCTGAGGATTTCCCTTCCTATTTCTTATCACGTTTGAAACAGGAAACTCACAGGCTTCATTTTAACATAATTTAAAACATTTGGGTCACGCTATTAGCTGTCAGTCACAGTTTGTTTTGCTTCACCTGCAAACTCTTTGTGTCTGAATCAGGAGTTTTCCACTGTACGCTGGGCAGTATGTTCACAACACATGAGCAAGTAACATATTATGTCTGTGTTTGAGCGACGGTGCAGAAGGACAGGAGGGCATCAGATGAGCACAGACTGTTTCCACCTGCCAGGTGCCTGGTCTCTAATCCCCCCCTCTCTGTCTGATTAAACACACACTCACACAGTCGCAGCAAGGTCATCTCTCTGTCAACCATACAATAGTGCTGTGTACCCATCTGGCCCACATTCTACATACTTCCTCTTTAGAAAGCAAATAAAGACCAGAGAAGGGACACCCTTGGAAACACCTCGGGAGTTTGATACCGTTTCAGGAAAAACTTACAGAAGGTTTACTGTAGTTTTTTTTTTGTGTGACTACTATTGTTTTCTCTCCCTTTATAAGATCTACTGACATGATTTTACTGAAAGTTGGTGAGGAGAGCTGCAATAAACAGATCTGCATCGCCCTTTTCCTCATTATTCTTCTTTCATTATGCAGATTATGTCCCCCCTTTTCATCATATTATTAAAGAAGGATTAAGAAGTTCTAATGAGCAAGAATGAATCTGTTTCTAAATCATTTTCAATTAGAGAGTCTGAACGTTAAATATATATGAGAACATTTATAAAGAATATAAAAAAAAAATCTAAGAAAAAACATGGAATAAGCCAGGGTGTGAATGTGTTTATGAAAAGGTGATAATCCTGAGTCTGGTCACGATTTAAAACCAGAATTGTTCAGTTCTCAATAGCTTAAAACTTGGGTCAAAAATCACACATCACCTAAACTGATCTCAAATGCACCTGTTTCTCCCTAATTACATTCAGTACCACTTAGCACTTATCTACAGTAGTAAAGTATTTTGTAACATTATCATTTTCATTCAGATTATTTTTGTCACAGATTTTTCTCTCTCTCTCCTCAGAGACCTTACCTGAATTTAACCAGATTGATACCATGTTAGGGTGACCAGATGTCCTCTTTTTCCCAGACATGTCCTACTTTTCATGCCTAAAAAAATGTCTGTGGGGAATTTCAAAATCGTCCAGGATTTTGGTCGACTACAGTGCAGCAGAACCGAGCCGTCAGCTCGGGGGCTGGTCCGGGAACCCCGGCGGACAGGGGCAGGGAGCCAGAGGGGGGCGGAGCGACCGAACCCGACCCGGTGACGGTGGCCGTAGCCCCTTGCTTCCTAAACTTTAAATTGATCTCTAAACATTTAAACTTTGACTTCAAGGAATAAAAATTGTTTATACAGGAATGAGTAACTCTAATTTAATGCTTTTTAATTATCTTAGAAATAATTTTAATGCCATCAATAAGTACCCACTGCTCTCATATACAAATATATAACACAGCAAACTCCATCATCTTTACCGTCTACAGGCTGCAGCCATGTCTCTAACTCAGGGGTGGGCAAACTTTTTGACTTGCGGGACAGAATGGGATCTAAAATTTGACAGAAGGGCCAGGCCAGGAGCATTTGGACAATCAATGTAATTTATTAAACCTGGGGATTAAAATGTATAAAAAAACAGACAATTGAAGGTGCAAATTTGAAGAAATCAACATTTAGTGGGGAAAAAAAATCAATGGAATCACTTTCAACATTCAGAACATATTATTACCCAACGAAAGGAAGGGGTCTTTAAAATGAGAGCGATGTGCGGCATGTTAATTAAGCTACTGTACCGCTGCTGTGCGTAAATGCGCAAGTTGCTATTTTTTTCATAACACAGTAGAAAAACTCACATTTCAGTGGGAACAGTGTTGTTGTTCTCCTTTTTTTGCCAGTGCATCAAAGTCTGGAGTTAGTTTCGTTGTGGCAATTCTGCGCCTCCGACAGAAATAGTATAGGCAGGATGATAATCTTGATGAACTGACTGCAATTATTAAGTTTTCAGGTGGACTTTCTCACTTAAAAACATATTAAAACTACTTTATTCCCACTGATCACAGCAAATATAGCTGCAAGATTTAGATTATTTAGATGAAAAAACACCTGCCAGCCGCCGTGGTGAACCCGGAGGCGACCCGGCCCAGAGGCTGCTGTTGAATTAAGTTTTCAGGTAGAAAAATAGAGCGGGAGCAAAACTGAGTATGATTGTTCTTTATTCAAGTATTTATTACAAAGTATTAATCAAACCCATCAAAGTCATCATCCTCTTTCTGAATTAAACAGCTGCACTAAATCAGACATGCCAATTTCCCCTTCTTTGCTGTCAGAGTCACTTTCCGTGCCGTGCGGCTCCTCGGAAATGATGCCGGCTTTTGCGAAAGCTCGAACAACAGTGCCAGCAGACACGTTAGTCCAAGCGTCTACAATCCATCTGCAAACGGTGGCGTTAATTGCCCGGCGCTGCCTTCCACTTTTCGTGTAACTGTGGCCTCCGTCTGTCATCCATCGCTCCCACGCCGCTCGCAGCCTTACTTTGAACGGCCGGTTCACACCGATGTCGAGCGGTTCAAGTTCCTTTGTCAGACCTCCCGGGATAACGGCGAGCACAGCGTTTATTTGATTCACCTTTTTTTCACATCAGCTGTGAGATGGGCACGCATGGAGTCACAGATTAACAGCGATGGTGATGAGTGGAAAAAAAAACACCTGGTCTCCTCACATACACCTGCCTCAGCCACTCTTTCATCATCTCCTCAATGAGGTGGTCTCAAAAGTCGCAGTTACAACACACATAGGGCGCACCGCACCAAAGGGCGCACCGCACATTTTGAGGGAAAAAAAAGACGTTTATGTGCGCCTTATAGTCGTGAAAATACGGTAATTTGGACAAGTTCGGCGGGCCGGATTAAAAAGCCTAACGGGCCGTAGTTTGCCCATGTCTGCTCTAACTCCTCGTTTTACAGCCAATTTTATTAAAATTTGCATTTTCCCATTCTCTAGCTTTTTTTTCAAACATACGGCTTTACGATCAGCCGGAAGCAGTTCCGCGCAAACACGAGGAAGCAGCTATATCTAAAATTGTTTTTAGAAACTTTTTTTTTTTTAATAAAGAATTTTAAATACCATGATAATCACATTTGATGAATTTTAATGCCAATTAAGGCCCTATTTAAAAAAAATTCAGACTTTTTATGCGTGATCCCTGAATAAAATGAAAGAGCTTCTTATGGACGGCTCTTGCTTTCCTAATGTTGAGGAGCATAAATCCGCCGTGAATCAGGTCATTTTGAGAGCAGCTATCGCTGGGAGTCCATCGCTTTGATATGAAAGGATCGGAGGGAGCTGTGGAAACAGTGACACCCATCCTCCTCTTCATCCTCCTCCATCTCCTCCCACACTCCCTGGGGAGGTTTGGCCTTTGTCGACCCCCCTCTGATAGCTTTTATGTCAGATGAGATTCTGTTCTGTGGAGGTCAGGAGGAGGTCAAACGATGCAGACCCAAAGAGCTTAAAACTGTGAATAAAATATGGTTTTAACACTTGACCAGGTGCCAAAGCAGGTTTTTTCTTATTATTACTAAGCCTTTTCTCTTTGTAACCTTTTTTTTTTAATTAGTGACGCTGCCCTACGCACCTGGTGGGCTCTCAATGTGTTTGGATCCACAGGATCCTCCCAGTTGAAGCCGCATGCATTGTGTGTGGTTTGATCCACATTATTATGGAAGAGGAATGCGTTGTGGTGCCATGCTGTCTGCGCCGTCCCCTCTCCTCACCTGGTAAGGCTGTGATTAAATATCATTACCCCTCAGGCCAAAGGTATCCCATACAGGTAGAGCCCATAGCTGCTTCCCTTTGCTGCGGGACAGCAGAGAGTCGCTGAACTCCAGAAACTGCAGACGGTGTTGAAAGTTTGCCGCACACTAATGAGCAATCCGTCATCGACTGTTCGCTAGAGGGAACTCAGAGACAAATAGAAAGATCAGAAAAATACTATAGATTATATGGTGCCTGGATTCTTCTCTGAATCACCTGCAGCTCGAGCGTAATAGACACACCTGACTAAAAGTAGTCCCCTTACTCTTAGAAGTTTGTTAATGTTATGATGTTTCTTTTCTCCTAAATCCAGATTATTCTTACAATTAATAATGATTGTGAAAAAAATCCCACCTGAACTGTTGGGTTCTGTACCAGTAAGACCCTCTTTATCAAAGGATATCCATATTTAATTATCTTTTCTTAATACATCCTGTGAACAATTACTTTTGCAAAGCAGTATTTGTGGTCACTTTCATGGATTTTAAAAGTAGACATAAATGAGAAATGCTAACTGAACTATGATAGAAAACATCCTACTTCCTTTTCTTACCTCCTTCCTTACCGACCCCGAGGCGACACCAGGCCACCTCATAGACATGGTCCCTACAGCGTGTCCTTGGCCTTCCACCAGGCCTCCTCCCAATGGGACATACCTGGAACCCCTTCCGAGGGAGGCGACCAGGAGGTATCTGGAACAGATGCCCGAGCCTCCTCAGCTGACTCCTTTCGACATGGAGGAGCAACGACTCTACGCCGAGCTCCTACCGGGTAACTGAGCTTCTCATATTAAAGAAAAAAAATTAATAAATCTGATATGCTGTCAACTGAATTTTTGAATCTTCTCCTTATAAATATTTAAGTTTGAATCTCTGTGAAAATAATCCTCTTCATTCTGTATAAGATCCTCGCCACATGGACACAATGTTTTTAAAAAAAGCTAATGTGTGTATTGGACCTAGTGAAGGACTTTTTTTTTGCTGTTTTAAGCATAAAACAACGACAAAAAGCTCACTAAATCGGGAAATAAAAGAGCGTGATTGGCTATGAGGAGAGTGGAGACAAGAGGACATTTTATGTAAGGCAAGGCAAGGCAAGGCAAGGCAAATTTATTTGTATAGCACAATTTAGTACAAAGACAATGCAAAGTGGTTTACATGATTAAAATACAGGAATGTAAAACAGAATCAAAGCAAGTAGGAAAAAAATTAAAAAATAAATAAAATAAAATAAAAAATGCAGAAACAAAAAAGAACATTGAAAACGGTTGGACTAAAGGAAATAAAAAAGTTGAACTAATGATGTTTTAGTGTAATGTAATGTGACCAAGGGTATGCTTAAGGGATCGTTATCCTCCTGCAGCAGGGTGTCGCAGTGAGCTTATTGCAGGTAAAGGCTGATTTATACTTCGAAATTAGGTCGTCTGCACAGGTGTCTTGGGGAACGCCGAGAAGTCCCCGCCCCTCCAAAGACACTCTGCTGCACCTCTCCCAAATTTTAGCTGACCGCATACAGGAGGCCTCTGATTGGTCAAATCTACATCCGCTCCCATGCATATTCCTGTTTGGTTCCTTACCGGCTTGTTTTGTTTGTATGACCGCCATTGCTGAAAACGACTTGTGAAGTTGGACCAGCTATAAGAGAGCGAGGAGCGCGAGAACGCTGGGACCATTTTTCCACCTGGATCCCGGCTCTTTTTGGCCCTCATGTCCCTCTGTAGTCGCACAAACTTGCTCCCACTTGCCGCAGGTATGATGTTTCAATCATACCTGCAACAAGCTCACTGCAACATACTGCTGGGGGAGTATAACCATAACCTGACTCCGCCAGATGGATTTGCTCCGCATATCCATCTGGAAACCTTCCGTTGAAGTAATTTTGGGAAGGGGCGAAAATACTGGTTAGCTGATTGGCCTATGTTGGTGATAGACGGGCCAAATAAACCAATCAGATCAACGAAGCATATGACGTACTAACAGAGCGACGACGAAGAGAAGCCAATTGATAGATCAAATTCTTGCCGAAACCAGTCGGGAGAAGAGCAAAAACATCTTTTCCTCTGAGAAAAGCCTCCAGAGCAGTGTTTTGCTCTTCTTTCAGTGAAGAAATACTCTGTAATTCCGATAAAACTTGCTCGATAGCCACGCTAACGCTAGTTTCATCGGCTGAAGCCGCCATGTTCTTTAGACTGAACTGTCGCGCTTCTCGTTGCGTCACACCTCAACCCGCCTCAAAGCCAACGCTGATTGGACGTTCGTTTGGTGAACGGCTCCAAATTTTCTTTAACAGAAAGTAGACAGACTGATCTCTGAGTGAAACCTTAAAAGCTCGCGAGATCAGGATGGTCTCACGAGGCTAGTATAACCAGCCCTTAAGACACAGATATTTTTGATCTACGCCCAACATTGAAGCGTGGTCTGCGCTATGTTATTGCACGCCACTACGCAAGAGGACCAATCAGGAACTAGCTGTGGGTCTAGATACGGCCGGGGCGGAGAGGAAGTGGGGGCAAGTTTGTTCGACAACGGAGGGACATGAGGGCCAAAAAGAGCGGAGATCCAGGTTTGAAAAGGGTCCCAGCGTTCTCGCGCACCTCACTCTTCTAGCGGGTCCATCTTCATGACTCATTTTCCCCAATGGCGGTCATACAAACAAAACAAGCTGGTAAGGCACCAAACAGGAAATATGCATAGTGTAGAGCAGATGTCGAATTGTTCAGTTACTCTTTTCTCTCCTCCCTACACTGTCTGCGGTCACCGACAATTTTAGAGATTCTGCAGAGTGTCTTCGGAAGGGGGTGGGGCATATCTGCGTTAACAGCGACACACACACAGACGACCTGGTTTCTGAGTATAAATCAGCCTTTAGCTTAAAGAACACCAGCAGCACTGTTCAGACAGCACTGATCACCGGGACTACTGACACACAACCATTCACACACACACTCACACCTAAGGAGAATGTAGAGAAGCCAATTAACCTAACAGTCATCTTTTTGGATTGTTGGAGGAAGCCGGAGTACCCAGAGGGAACCCGCATATGCTCAGGGAAAACATGCTAACTCCATGCAGAAAGAATACATTTTATTTATTCATGTATGTGTTATAACTCTTAAATCAATATTCTCTTCCTTTAATGTCTTTTTTATGAACCCAGCTCTGTTTCTTTGGTCCAAACTAATGACTTCATTTCTGAACAGTTTTTCTTTCTTAGCCTTGTTTTTATTGTTATCTTATACTATTTTGTTTTATATTATATAAATGTATATATGTTTATATGTGGATATATGTAAAGCAGACATCTGAATAGAAATCCTAAAAAAGGTGGGCATATAAATCAAGTTTATGGTTTCAGAACAGTGTGTTTCTGTAATTTGTGTAAGTGAGCCCTTTAATGCCTGGCAGCCTGAAGGCGCCATAAATCAGCTATGCAGTGTTCAAATGGCTCAAAGCAGAAGATCCCTTTTGTAAAGCAAAAGTGCAAATCTTGCACGCAGGGAGGCAGACAGGGGGGTAGTCCTGACCCTGGACTGGTATGAGGCGGTGCGTCTCGGGAGGGCTCGTCTGGAGGTCGGCTGAGCTCTGTCTGCTCTCTGCTGCTCCCTAATCACCCTGACGTTGTTCTTACAAGGCTGACAGCCGTGGCGCCAGAGAGAGTTGGTACACGTGACAGGGTCCACCTTGACTTGCCACTTGTTTCCTCTCAAGATAATGACTTTCTATTGATTTTCCTAAAGCACGACACCCCCCCCCTTTTTTTCTCTGTCTTTCTGCCAAAACATCTTGCAGATAAAAACCTTTTACTCAACATTTAAAATCAGATGTCAGTCAAACTCTCTTAGTCGTTTTGCTCAGACACTAAGAAAATAACGAGTCCTTATGGAAGGTTATAACTTGCAAACAGGACTGTTTACTGTGGAAGAGGATTAGGGCCACTGAAAAAAACAAAAAAAGTTCACTCATTTTTTTTATTTTATTTCAGTATAGTATAGGAAAAAAGTCAGAATTCAGACTTTAGTCTCAGAATTCTGACTTATTTCCCACGTTAAACTGAAATAAAATTAAAAAACAGTTAACTTTTTTTTTTTTTTTTCAGCGGCCCTAATCTCTTGCGTAGCTTAAAGAGAAAGTTAAAGCTACAGTAAAAAAAAAAAACTTCTAAACGGACGGGAAACAGATGCATGTAAAAAGTATGAAAAAAATTAACAAAATGAAAAATAGCAAAAGTCTTTAACATTATAAGAAGATGAAATGGGTGTAAAAAATAAAATTATTTAAAATAATAAAACCTCAAATCCTGTTTTTATTGAAAAGCTTTTCAAAATTTCATTTTTTGGATTGCATTTTATTTTTTTTTATTTCTTGCCCAAACAATGGAACAAAATTCACTCCATAAAATGCAGATAAAACGTAGTTTTCTTTCAAAACTTTTCACAGGACTAAAAAAAATTCAAAGGTAATGACTAAAAGTTAATGACTTGATTTGTGATAATCACATTGACTTGTTTTGCCTTACAGAAACCTGGCTGCAGCAAGAGGATTATGTGAGCATAAACGAGGCAACTCCTTCAAGCTATTTAAATTTTCACATACCCAGAAGTTCTGGGCGAGGAGGAGGAGTAGCAACAATCTTCCAGTCTGACTTACTGATTACTCCCAAAACAGTTAATACCTACAACTCTTTTGAACATTTAACCCTTAATTTCCCTCATCCAAATTTCAAGGCAAGAAAACCTCTTCTTCTTGTAACTTTGTATCGTCCGCCAGGTCCTTACTCTGAATTTTTAGATGAGTTTTCAGAGTTCCTTTCTGATTTGGTATTAAATACTGACAGGGTCATCATAGTGGGAGATTTTAACATCCATGCTGACATTGAGGGCGATAGCTTAAGAGCGGCCTTTGATGCTATCTTAGACACTATTGGCTTTGTTCAAAATGTGAATAGTCCCACACATTCTCATCTTCATACTTTGGATCTTGTGCTGACATACGGCATAGAATGTGAAGAAATAACAGTATTTCCTCACAACCCTGTCCTCTCTGACCACTTTCTAATAACCTTCAGGATTACTTTAACAGAGTTCTCCTCCCCCAAAAGAAGGTTCAATTTTAGTAGATCTTTATCAGATAGTGCAGTTATAAATTTTAAAGAATCGGCTTCACTTTCTCTCTCCTCTGTGTCGCTAAACAGTGCTGCAGAGTGCAAAAGTATAGCTTATTCCCCTTCACAGGTTGATGATTTTGTTGATGGGGTTGCTAGTTCTCTGCGTACTGCCTTAGACAACGCAGCTCCTTTGAAAATGAAAACCGTTAAAAATAGAAAGCTTGCTCCTTGGTTTAATGCAGAGCTGCGTACTTTGAAGCAAAATGCTAGGAAACTGGAGAGAAAATATCGCTCCACAGGCCTGCAGGAGTCCTTCCTAGTCTGGAAAAATGGTTTACTGCTGTATAAGAGGACCCTTTGTAAAGCAAGAGCAGCATACTTCTCCTCATTAATAGAGGAGAATAAGAATAATCCTAGATTTCTTTTTAATACAGTTGCCAAACTCACCCAGAGCCATAGCTCTGTTGAACCGTCCATTCCACCTGCTCTTAACAGCAATGATTTTATGGGATTCTTTATAAATAAGATTGATGTTATTAAAAATAAGATCATAAGCACTCCTCTATCCGCGATTGTACCTGAGGTAGTCATGGAATCTGAACCGGGTTTAGACTGCTTTGATCCAGTTGAACTTTCTGAATTAGCAAAATTATTGTCTTCATCTAAGCCTTCAACTTGTATGTTAGATCCAGTTCCAACCAGGTTATTTAAGGAGGTATTCCCTTTGATCTCCTCCTCCATTTTAGATGTGATTAATCTATCTCTGTTACAGGGATATGTACCTAAAGCTTTTAAGGTTGCTGTAATTAAACCTCTGCTTAAGAAACCGTCTCTTGACCCAGATGACTTGGTTAATTATAGACCTATATCCAATCTTCCTTTCTTATCCAAAATTCTTGAGAAAGTAGTTGCCAAACAAGTTTGCGACCACTTACACCATAATGAACTTTTTGAAGAGTTTCAGTCTGGCTTTAGAGCTCATCATAGCACTGAAACAGCTCTGGTGAAAGTCACTAATGATATTCTCATGGCCTCAGATAATGGACTTGTATCTGTGCTCGTCCTGTTGGATCTTAGTGCTGCATTTGATACAGTTGACCATAATATTCTTTTAGAAAGACTTGAATATTCTGTTGGAATTAAAGGAACAGCACTAGACTGGTTTAAATCTTATCTATCTGATCGAATTCAGTTTGTTTATGTTAATGATAGATCTTCAACACACTCAAAGGTTACCTGTGGAGTACCACAGGGATCAGTGCTAGGACCAATTCTCTTTACTTTATACATGCTCCCAATTGGTAGAGTTATTAGACAGCATGGGATTAATTTCCACTGTTATGCTGATGATACCCAGCTATATCTGTCTATAAATCCAGATGAAGCTAACCCATTACATAGATTACAGGCATGTCTTGAAGACATAAAAACCTGGATGACTCTTAACTTTCTGCTTCTGAATGCAGACAAAACAGAAGTTATAGTCTTTGGACCAGAGTCTCTGAAAAAGAAGCTGATTAGCCAGTCACTTCATTTGGATGGGATTAAACTGATTTCAGATAATAAAGTAAAAAATCTTGGTGTTGTTTTTGATCAGGACCTGTCATTTAAATCCCAGATCAAAGAGGTTTCTAGAATTTCCTTCTTTCATCTGAGGAACATTGCAAAAATTAGAAATCTCCTGTCCAGGGGTGATGCTGAGAAACTAGTCCATGCATTTGTTACTTCAAGGCTGGACTATTGTAATTCTTTACTATCAGGAAGTCCACAAACTGTAGTTAAAAGCCTTCAGCTGATCCAAAATGCTGCAGCCAGAGTTCTGATGAAAATTAAAAAGAGAGATCATATCTCTCCTATCCTGGCTTCTCTTCATTGGCTTCCTGTTAAATCCAGAATAGAATTTAAAATCCTCCTTCTCACATATAAAGCCTTAAATGGCCAAGCTCCATCTTATATCAGAGATCTGATTGTTCCTTATGTTCCTAACAGAGCACTTCGCTCTCAATCTGCAGGTTTACTAGTGGTTCCTAGAATTTCTAAAAGTAGAATGGGAGGCAGATCTTTTAGTTATCAGGCTCCTCTCCTGTGGAACCAACTACCAGTTTTAGTCCGTGAGGCAGACACTCTGTCTACTTTTAAGACTAGGCTTAAAACTTTCCTTTTTGATAAAGCTTATAGTTAGGGTGGCTCAGGTTATCCTGAGCTCTCTCTCTATAGTTATGCTGCTATAGGCTTAGACTTTTGGAGGACATAGGGACCCCCGTTTCATCATTCTGCTTCATTCTCTCTCTGTTCTCCTATTCTGCAGAATCTGTTTGTTCAATCTCTAACCTTCTGCTCTCTCTGCTTTTCCTCAGAGTAGCTTTGCCTCGTCTGTTCCTGTTTGGCTGTGACGTTATCCAGGAAAGAAACATCAGCTGTGCTGCTTCCATCAACACCCTTGTTTGTAGATGTTGGAGATCGGCCTGTCTTCCAGTGTGGTCCTGTTTCTCTGGCCGTGGCTGGGTGGATGTGCTCTCTTCATCCTCTGGCATGGGAGCTGCCTTGGAGCTCGTCTGCCTGGCTGTGTGTTTCCTGGACGGGGCCGCCTTTTACAGCTGCTTTTTGTATCTCTGCTTCTGTCTCCTTGAACCCCAGTCGGCCTTGGCAGATGGCCGCTCACACTGAGCCTGGTTCTGCTGGAGGTTTCTTCCTGTTAAAAGGGAGTTTTTCCTCTCCACTGTCGCTACAAGCATGCTTAGTGTGAGGGATTGTATTTGAGTCAATGAGTCAATGCAATCAACTGGTTTTCCTTAGATAGAAAACTTTGTATCAATTTGACTGTATGATCTGGTTGAACTGTAAAGTGCTTTGAGATGACATGTGTTGTGAATTTGGCGCTATATAAATAAACTGAATTGAATTGAATTGAATTAAATCATGATGCCTTTTCGTTTCAATCTTAGATCGTTTATAATTTTAATGGCTGTGAAATACACTATAAGTCAATAAAATTGGAAGTATGGTGGAGTTCAGAAACTTAAAGCTAAACTCTCTGTGTCTGAATTCCTTTACAGCTTGTATCTGTGAACTAAGGCGTCCCAGTCGAAGCCCTCTGCTACTTACCTAATTAGCTCTAGAAGCCCTGCATTATTAACAGCCCCCCTAAATCATTCAGAGGGGCCCTAATGTGTGTGCGAGGGAAACACACTGAAGGGGTACAGAGGATCACTGCGATAATGTCCTCCCCTATTCACGGCATGTCAGACATAATTATTCACCCTGAGAAGACAGGGGTCCAGAACGCTGGTAATGGCACTCCTCCCCTCCTCCGTCTCCTCCTCCCCTCCTCCCACTGACTGACAGGGTGCTAGATGCCTCAGACTTTGCAGAAAGGCAAACAGTGGAGGATGGCCAAAATTGACAGGAGCGTTTATGTTCCTGAGGTCATGAGTTAACGCGGAGGAATCGTCAGGAATAGATGGATAATGTTTGTTTTATTGTGTGCATGAATCCCATTAACGGCGGCAGCAGTGTCATTTGCAGGCCTCATTTGCTTATATTACACATAAAGTACAAATCATTTTAGAGGTGTATGACTGTGATAATACACTTTGAGTGTCATGTAGCTACCTTTACTGCTGGGTGACTCAGAGCTGTTGAGAAGCAGAAGCAATGAATGGAAAATCCAATTTAGGGGGAAAAAATGCAGATGAATCATGTTCGGCAGAATACGGCTGTTTGCTCTAGTTTTAGCAGCTGGAAGTGGTTTGGTCCCTTTTCTTTTTTTTTTCTTGTCGGCAGAGTCAGCGAGACGGCAACACAAAAGTCAATATACATCACTTCCTTCCTTCAGCCAATGATGGTGACTCTGTTCTGCATAGGATAATATTTGGCTAGGCTGACGACCAGCAGTTCTTACTCTGTCGAGTCCGCATGGGCTTATTGGAATGAAAGTGTTTCCTGAAGGTCCAGCGTACCTTTAATAGGAGTGATAGAGTCTGAAATGCTGCTTCCATGTTTTGCTTTTACTTCTGTAAAATAATTTGTTGTGAAATAGAGCAAGACAAGACAAGGCAAGTGCTGCTGAGTATTTGTTTTAATCTTTTCTATGTATTTTACCATTATTTCCTTATTGTTTTATTTTTGAATTATTCTAATGAACTTATTGTCATAGAAGAATATTTTTTATTTATTATATAGCCCCCACTCAAAACACATGTTAATCTAGGAGAATTTTAAAGAGACAATGCAAACGGATCATTCAGTCAGATTGGTTCAAAGTTTTCAATCTGTGTAATAATTGAGCATGCAACAGTAAACATTCGCTACCGTTATGTCACTGACTCAATCCCTTACACTGAGCAAACATGTACAGACATTTAGATAATGTACAAACTCACTTTTTAACAGGAAAAAAACTTCCAGCAGAACCAGAAGCAGACTCTGTGTGACGGGACTTCTGATGAGGCCACCTGGGGTTCAAGGACACTGAAGCAGACATACAAAAGGGACAAAGAAGCATCGATCTATACATATTTTCATGTTCGATAAGGTAACAATAGAAATAGATAAGCAGGCGAGATCTGAAGCAGTTTTCATGTCAAAGGAATAAGGGAGAAAACATGTAGTGTGTTACAGGAGAAGCTGAGCCCATAGCTATGTCTAAGAGAAAAACAGGACTAAGAACTGAAAAACAGACCCAACTCTCTCGTCTAGAAACAAAGGTGTTGATGGCAGCAGCACAGCTGATATTTCTCTCCAGGATGGAGTCACAGCCAAACAGGAACAGACCAGATGAAGCTACTATGAGAAAAAGCAGAGAGAGCAGAACTTTAGAGATTGAACTAATAAAGGGTGCAGAATGGCAGAATAGAGATAGAATGAAGCAGAATGAAAATGAAAAGGGGTCCCTATGTCCTCCAGCATTCTAAGCGTATAGCAGCATAACTATAGAGATGGATCAGGATAACCTGAGCCACTCTAACCATAAGCTTTATCAAAAAGGAAATCTTTTTCGGGTCGATTTTCCAGTCATGCAAGAATTTATCAATAGGGCCACATTTTAGCCTCATTGCGCATCGTGCATTGTGTAGTGTACATGGGGTAACAAGGGGCGGTTAGCCTCTCGCCACCACCTCCCGATCAGGAATTGTAAGATCGGGAGAAAATCAAACATGTTTGAAATTCAGTTGGTCGTAATAAGATCACATCAGAGCTTTGAGCCGCACTGTGAGAACATGCATCGTAAGCTGTGAACTTTTAAACCCTGTGGTTTCGTTGTATAGTTTGAGCTGTAGCATGAGTGTAACGATTGAAAATATCGCACAGTGCATGCCCAGCTTTAGCCTACCCTTAAAAGTAGACAGGGTGTCTTCCTCACAGACTAAAACTGGTAGCTGGTTCCACAAAAGAGGAGCCTGATAACTAAAAGAGAATGTTTGCTTTCGAAGTGCAGGTTAGCTGCTAACTAAGGTGTTTCATCTCAAGTTTGAGTTGAAATGATACTCTGCCTCACATAATGGCTTCCTTATCGAGAAAAGCTGCATGTAGTTTATAGTGGAGGAGCAGTATGGCAATGACCACTCATTTTTCCAGATTAACCAGACATGCATATATCAATATATCCATGCCACTTTGGACAAGATTTGATGAAGAAATAATATATTAACATAGTATTAACCACAATCTAAACAGCTATTTTTAAAGTATTTATTAAGATGCATGAATATATTATTCATACTTAAAATAACCAACCAATAAACGAACCCTTGATGGAAAAATCACTATGTTTTACCTTCATTTTGCAGACCTAATATTCAATAGTATATAGTATAGCAAGACCTTTTCAGTCTTTATGGTGGAATCTACTGAAAAAAAAAGTTAACTGATTTCTAAATATTATTTCAGTATAATAAAAAAGTCAGAATTCTGACTTTAATCTCAGAATTTTGGATATTTTAATGTAGATGGGCACCATGTAGGAAGAGATGTAGAGCACTCAGCTTCACTGACAAAGATGTGAGTTGTCTGGGAGGAACAGGAACACATTGGTGGATAATGATTGAATAAGTTAACTTTTTACGTCCCGGTTATATGATTTTATTGATGGAAGAGCAGAAGGTGATTAAAACAAGGGAGCTATTCTCTAAAACAGACATGGCTACGGCTTGACGCTAACATGTTTCTTAGCGTCGGAATTATGAGATTAAAGTCAGAATTCGGACTATTTTCTTATACTGAAATAAAATAAAAAAAATCTGTTAACTTTTAAATTCTTTTCAGTGGCCCTAATTGTCTTCCATAGAATCAGGTAAATGACATCCCATTTATTGCAAGATAGGAAGAGAAATGTAACGGGAAAAAAGATTTAGACAAGATAAAACTCCAGAGAAAGTGGTGGAGGAAGCATAAGGACAAGTCGTTCCTTCATGTCGTTAATCTGGCCTGCCCCCTCCTCTCTCTGTTTCAATTAAGAAAATTACTTTTTAGCTCAATTAACAATAATTCACGCTTAACTGAGTAAAGTTTATTACACAATCAAGGCAACAACAGTAATGGAGGTGGGGGGTACAAACACAAGTCGCTGGAGCACCTTGCTGCAGAGTGTGACGGCCCCTGGCGTGCGGTCCCTCGCAGGCTCCGGTGAACTCCGAGTGCTGTTTATGTGTGTGTGTGTGTGTGGTTGGTGGGGGGGGGGGGGTATGTCATCAGGCTTTCAGATGGAGGCCGCCCCTTTATGTTGCATCTTTGGCCTTTAGGCTCAGGCAGCAGCTTGCATCACAATAGACACCAGCAGCCATGTTTCTCCCACCACCGTCATCTCCAAGTTTCCTTATTCTCTTATATAGCGTATTGGACTGGAGAGTTGTTCTCTAGAACGTTTAAAAGATAATAAAAATTGAAATACAGCTGAACTCAAATGGTTTTATATCAACCAGGAGGCATTCTTTGTTTTCTGGGGGTGAATCCATCCGCCTTTGTTCCGTCCCTCCTCCTCTTCTCCTGCCGTTTTGGTTTGATTTACGCTGCTACAATTATTGGGTAATCTCCACTGTCATTACTCTTAACATCTGCTCTGTCACAATGCTGAGGGCTTTTGTGTTTTTTTGCTTTGCCCTCCTCCTCTACCCGACTGCCTTCAGTCTTTATGTTGGATGGAGAGATGAAATGACTTTTTTATGAACGGGAGCCGGATGGTTGGAGGAGTCACAATGTGATGTGAGGATTAGAAAAGTTTTTTTACGCTTTGTTTTCCCGTCTAAATCTGAGAAAGCCTGTTAATCCTTTTCACTAAAGGATTAACAGGAACAACCAAGAAACAGAGACACACACAGTTAAGCAAGCTTGCATATAGTGAGAGGAACGTTTCCAGATTTCCATCAGATCACCCTCCGGTTTCCATTGTGTGCCAGCCTTACTCTCTGGCTGACAACCCCCCCAAATTAGAACCATTTGGTATTCAAATAAACTAAAGAGCTCAGATCTGCAGGAACAATAACCCCGGTCCAACCAATCACCCACCTGGACTGAAACACTTTCATATTATCTGCAGTTCTTTCAACACCTCTCAATTGCCTGAATGTTTTTCTGTTTTTTTTTTGTCCCCCCCATTTTGATTTTTCATCTGATTCTACTTTTCACTCGCCTCACACTTCTTCACAGATCAGAAAGCGCTCCAGTGGTCCAGTGGATGTCCCTGTTCCTGTGACTGCACCCGCTATAGATTTGTGTTGAGAGGAATGTAATGATATGGGTCCAATACCGTATAATTAAGATGGATGACTTGTTCCATTCGGAGTATTTTCTATGAACGTGTACGTGAGCGTACCCCTCTGAATGCTCGGGGTAACTCGCTGCGACCCGCGCCGCGTCCAGCCACTGGAGGCCACACTGGCAAAGGCAAAAATGATGATGAAAGATGGAAGGACGATGGGAAAATGTAGATTAATGAAGCTAAGATAGAAATAATAAGCCATGGTGTCCCACATCTTTGGAGCAGCTAATTGAGAATATGTTGCTGGTCCACAGGAGTCTAAACACTTGCTTTTCCTTCAAGGTGATATTAGGAGTGATGAGAGAGAAATGAGTCGACTTTCAGAAGTTGGCTCACCTTTAAAGTAAACATCAGTGCTTCTTTTAATCTGTCTAGAGCCTAATTTGACAATCAGATAATTAAAATAAAAACAGAAAACAATAAATTATAATTTTAACCTTTTGTCAAACTATTCGTTTTGAATCTGTTCAATGCAGAATAAATGGCTATTGAAGTTTTACCTGTTTAATTTCACAGTCGGCTGTTGCATGGCAACAACAAGCAGGTTTAAATCAGAGAAAACTGGACTTTCGCTTAGTTTTCATCAAGACGTTTTGAGTCTTTGTTAAATCTGTTGACACACTGTACAATAGACAACCAATCTTACTTTTTTTTAACGAAACAATTACAAACTTCAGCATGGATCAGTATATTTTATGCAATGGTTAAACAATAAGGGAAGCGTAGAACATTACAGAGCAAACAGAGGAAACCAGATGACCCAAAGCAGATCAATCATCATCTGTACTTTCATTTCACGACTATATTCTCGTTATTTTACGACTTTATTCTCATAATTTTCGACTTTATTCTCATAATTTAATGACTTTATTCTCATAGTAGAAGAAAACAAAATTTCTAGCCGGGCCCTAATACTCCGTTGTAGTATGAGAAACTGTAAATATTGCATTTTTGTTTTAGAACTAGTTTGTCTCTCAGAAACTCAGATGTTTTTCTTTTTTTTTTTTTTTGAGTAGAGTGGTTGCTGGACTGTCTTGTCTTGCTTTGATTCCCACCACCTGATTTTTTGTTCAGTCTGCCGTCCTTGGAGTCTACCTCCTGCAGATCCTTGATTGTGTTTGTGCTCTTACATGCACCTGAATAACTTATTAACATACAGTCAGGAAGCACACAGTGGCTCAGCATGCTGATCTGTTAATGTTTGGTCTGGTTTAGAGGTAAATGTTTAGCTCTGACTGGTTAAATGTTTCTTTAGCCTCGAGGTAGGAATTCTCCAGGTTTACTGGAAATACCGGTGAAGTGTTTGGAAAAGAAAACGGTTCAAATGTTTTACTCTAAGAATTGGGTAGAAATATGGGTTGAAAACTAATAAAAAGCTTGCATTAATTGTAGGATAATTTTGATTTTTCTACATATCTACCATGGTTACCTGCACACACAGAAAAAAAACTGCCTTTGCTGATGCAGCAGCATCCTACTACACATATTGGACCTAGTCAATGCTCAGTACACAGGGGGAGTTCTGCATACACTAATATTTTTTGTGTTAAGCTCACCATTGTTATTTATTTTCATCTTAAATTGATTGATTACTAAATTAGTCATGTTCCACAGAGAGTTCCCCTTAAATACCAACGCCAACCAGGTGGGACTTTGAGCCTGAGGGGAGACAACAATTCTTAACTTATTAAAGAAAGTTTGTTAAACTTTACTTAAATCAACACAAACTTTTAGCCACTATGGGTGCTAGACCTTTAAATTCTAGGTTAAGCACAACCTGAAAGCGTCATTGTGTAGGGTCGCATATTTGTGAATGACATGAACACATGGAAAACAAATTATTATCGAGCAATTCACTTTCATACAAAATAACAAACTTTGCTGAATAAAATCAGTATCTTAAACATAAGTGTGTCCTGCTTCACTTCAAACTGTAAAAAAGAATATAAAACAATAAATAAATAGTGCACATACTGGTCTGTTGTCTCCTGCTATCTTCTCCATGAGCAAGACTTGGCTCGACCAATGGGATGAGGGGATTCTGGATCGTTAGATATATGCTGTCAGCTCATTGGTCACAATGCAGGACAGGGCCCGGGAACAAGTTTACCGTACGTTTTGTATCTAACGTGCCCTTGTTCTTCATTTTCCATTAGCTTTTTACTGAGTTTTTTTACTCTCACAGTAATAAGGGACAAAGCGCGTTCTTTTTGCACTAAATACAGGACAGGTACTTCTATTTCTAAATACGGAACGATTCAGTTTTTCAAGGGACATTTGGCAACTATAGTACTAGCTATTTTTAAAGCTAACATTAGTGTTTAGCTCCCATGTATAAGGGGAACTCAGACTGCCATAAAGCGACTCTTTGGGTCTCATTTAGTGATTGGTTCAATGCTTTCTAGTAACTTGGGTGAGGTTTTTAAAGAAAAGCAGCCCAGAAATAACCTCGTGCTGATAGCTGGATTGTTGCAAGATCTGAGTTTTCAGTCTCAGAACAAATCCATCTTCAATGACTCCTGCTAATAAGTCCGTCTCGTAACAACCAGCGAGTCTGACCAATGATATGCCAACAGTGTTTTTTGGGGTGGGACATGTAGGAATGCCTGAGATCTTAAAACCGCAGCAGTCATTGGCAGAAAAAGCTGTGAAATTTTTTTTTTTTAACTTTCTTTTTATTTTGGAATGACTATAACCTGGACGACTGAGAATCGTCACCCGCTTTCTATCTATCTATCTATCTATCTATCTATCTATCTATCTATCTATCTATCTATCTATCTATCTATCTATCTATCTATCTATCTATCTATCTATCTATCTATCTATCTATCTATCTATCTATCTATCTATCTATCTATCTATAGATTAGTGCTGTCAAACTATAATATTTTTTAATCGCGATTAATCGCATATTATCAACAGTTAACTTGAGATTAATCGCAAATTAATCGCAGATTTTATCTTTTTTTAAAATTTATTTTATTTGGCCATTTAAAAAAGCAATTATGCAAAAATGTAAAAAACACATGCTTATACAAAAAGTTTTTTTTTTTTATTATCAGTATTTTTCAAGCACTTTTAAGAAACTAAATAAAATAAAAATATCCTGGTTTAAATTCTACATTTTAAATAAGGCGTTATGCTTCCATCAAAACTTTACAAAACTTCTATCAAAACTTTACAAAACTACAGAACAGTAAACAGTACTTCAAAGTACTCTATAAGCTTAAGTTTTTTCTCAAACATAGGACAAAAATAAAGATGTACTGTTAAAATAAAGTGCACATTCTGTTATGAAATACTAATTTAATTCAAATGAAATGAAGTTGCTCACAAAATAATAAATAAATCAAACGAAATTACAATAACAGGGCTTTGCAGGCATCTCAGTAACATAACATTTTACATGTAGAACATTTTCAAAATGCTTTAATATTCCTTTAGTCTGAACAGGAGCTGCAGCAGCAGTGCAGTCCACATGACTTAGTTCATTTCTTTGTCTTGGTGGCACTAAGCCAGTGAGACGCTAATAACAGCCCTAATATAGATATATCCATATCTCTATCTATCTATCTATCTATCTATCTATCTATCTATCTATCTATCTATCTATCTATCTATCTATCTATCTATCTATCTATCTATCTATCTATCTATCTATCTATCTATCTATCTATCTATCTATCTATCTATCTATCTATCTATCTATCTATCTATCTATCTATCTATCTATCATCTATCTATCTATCTATCTATCTATCTATCTATCTATCTATCTATCTATCTATCTATCTATCTATCTATCTATCTATAT
This sequence comes from Cyprinodon diabolis, assembly GCA_030533445.1. Lineage (NCBI taxonomy): Eukaryota > Metazoa > Chordata > Actinopteri > Cyprinodontiformes > Cyprinodontidae > Cyprinodon > Cyprinodon diabolis. The sequence goes on from CM060080.1 coordinate 3,949,959, forward strand.
ATATATATATATATATATTTATAATTTATATTTTTATTTGAGATGTTTTCATTCTGATGTAGAGGACAGTAAAGGTTTTTCCAGATCACATGATCAGAAGTGTTTTTTAATTGGCAGCTAAAAACAAAGTTGCAAAAAACATCAGCAGAAAACCATTTTTTTGGTGAACTAAGTTTAGGTTGTAGATTTAAAATCTGTCTCCATCTGTTGTTTTCTTGATGCTAATAAAAGCATGGGGGGATACTTTAGTTGCTCTTTCACAAATTGAATTTCATAAATGTCAAACTTTAAAAAATCCCTGTTAAGGTAAAAATAATCAAGTTAAAGCCTGACCAATGAGGTAGCTCTGTAGCTTTGCTCTGGTTCAGAATGACAAATAAGTAACAGACTTGTGGTACGTTCCTGTTCTGCTAACACTGAGCACACAACAGAGGGGCGACCCCCTGAATGGTTGGATGTGTTACCAGTGTTACCACGCATCAGTGGTTAGAAACTGATGGTTAGTAAAACCAGTTCAGGTTCAGTCGTTCTACATGAATTAATCTGTACTAACAGAGAAGTAAACAAGCACAACATCTGGATTTTTCACTGAATCACTTTTCATTAAACCATTTCCAAATAAATTTTTTCACATATTAATGCATCAATACGGTCTAGATTGATCACTTATGCTACTGAATAATAAATAATTTAAAAGGATTAAGCAGTTCTTTATCCGGCCATATTGCAAATATTAAAGGAAAAGTCCGGTCAGCAAGGAATAATCAATGGATCATTATTTATACCTAAAACGCATACATTCGCTGTTATTTAATGAATTTAGTGTTAATTAGTAAAATAATAAATATGACTGAGTCTGGGAGCGGCCATTTTTGTCCAATTCTAGTAACCCCTCCCTCCTGCCATCTTCCAGCAGTGACGTCACGGTGCGGTAAGCCTAGCGCCATTCTCCCCGCTTTACAAGCTAAATCAATGGGAACTACTAGACACATCTGCAATCAACAACAATTATTGAAGATTTCCAGAGGACTTCACCATTGAAATTCACCAGAGCTATAGTGAAACTGACAATGCCCACGTGCATGGCAGTGGGCATGGCAGGTGGATGCTGGAATACATCGGGTAAAAGTGAAAAAAACATTAGATATTTCACCTTTCTGATTCCTGATCCTCCACGGACGGGTTGGTCGTTGGATCGGCAATTTGAAGAGGGAGGATTTGCCGTCGAACTTCTGGCCAGAGAAAAAACACGTAATATGTAGCCAACATTTGGAAGAAGAATGTTTTCAAGATGACTTGGATAATAGCGCGTTGTGACAAACACCAGATACAGCACTGGGACTTGATCAACAGCCGATACCGCACCGTGACGTCACTAACCAGTAGGTGGCAGTAGTGTTCTTTGACAAACATGGATGCCTCCATAAAGCACATTCAAATGAAAATTACTCTCAATTAAAACCACTTATCATTGATTGAACAGTATGTAATAATTTCATATTTAAAGTACTTTCAGAAGTTTGTATTCTGAATATGAGCGGGCTTTTCCTTTAACAACAGCTGTTGAGCTTGAATCTTTCTACCAACATTTCTCAAATATATCATCAGCTTTGAAATATCGTAATAAAACAGTTGTGCAAATGACTGGGTTAGGCTAAGCTTTCCTGGACCAGTAGTCTCATTACATTAAACAAAAAAACAACTGCAATGCCATTTGGTGGGCTGCATTTCTAGCCTTGTTTTCTAATATAAAAACATCAGATGCAGAATATTGGCCGTTGAAATGGGACAAAAGTCAGATGATGTTTGTTCCAGACACTGAGAGCAGAATATCTTTGGTTGCAGGGCGTGGAGAGAGTGACGAAAGAACGTGAGGATCACTATCAGACCATGTCTTCAGGCGAGTATGGAATATCAGTGAGAACATGACACAAGGGCGTAGGTTTGATTTGAACTTTGGTAGGGACACTATTGGTCTGGTGTCATTGGTGCTAAGCAATATGCATGCCCTTTTTTATGCTTGACGTGAGCATCCATACTGATGAGAGGAATTCATTGTTTAAAGAGAAAATGAGCATTTTGCTACATTAATAAACATTTTATAAGCACAACACTCACTAGATGCTGTTTATCAATGTTGAAGTATCACCGGCTCTGATGAATGTGGAATTAGGACTGTTTTCCACTTTGTAAATGGTTTCATTTGAACAACTAAGACAGAAGGTAAATACAGTATTTTCTTCCGAAGATATAGAATTGTGCAGAGTTAAACCCCACTCTTATATTTTTTACCTACTATGCTCTCTCTGTATCAAGCAAAATAATACATTCATTAAAATATTAACTTCACTATAAAAGTTGATTATCTGGGCTGTAGTTACTCTGTGTCGCCCATTTCATGTATTTTATGTGTGGCTGAAAAAATAAATCATATTAATTGATTATTTTAATATTCGTCAACTAATTTAGTGAGTGATTCATCATTAACTGGAGAATAGAGACTCTGAAACATAATATAAATGTAAAATCTGGCTTTCCCCGACAGAGTAACCCACTTAGATCAGTAAGAAATTTATAAACATTTTGCAAATAAGATTATAAAATGTTTTTGTCTGTCAATACTTTCCATCCAGAACTCCTCAAGAGGAAATATTTTAGTTTCACCTGGTTCAATATCATTAATAATCTTCTTTAAAGAACCTTTGGCTATCCAATTATTTGATTAATCGAAAGAATTAACGACAGACTAATCGATTTGCAAAAGAATTGTTAGTTGCTGTCCTAATTTTATTGTAACATTGCAAACGTATTTCTTTATACATCTGAAGTGGAGATAACATTCATGAAACAAACATGTTAATCAGCCAAAACTATATTAAAATCCATGTGGCTTCATTTGTGAGCTCCAAAGGAGATCACAGAATCCAATTACTCCTACTGAAAACAAAACAAAAAAAACCCTTACCTGAAGCCCTGAAGGTTCGGACACTTCTCTCTAAAGCTGTGCTGAAACATTACTGCTCATTGTTTACGTTCCCTAAATCCAGCCATATCAAATACAGATTGATATTTATATTGTATATAAATAAAAAAGTTGCTCCTTATTTTGTAATTAATATCATTTAGACATCACCTGAAGCACAACATCCTTATAACTGGATATCTGTGTTTACTATAACCATATAATGTACTGTATAAAAGTGTGTTTTTAATATAAAAGGATTAAATGAAAAAACCTTTTATATCATCCTATGTTACTTACTGGCTGACTGTTAAAATAGATCCTTATGTCTATTTTCTTTTTTAGTGGCATCATCTACAAACTCAACACTAAGAATGAGCCAAAATTTATTCAAATATAAAATCACATTTAATTATTATAAAAGACGATATAACACTGTCTTATCTGCAATGTAATAATATCCAAAATAAACAGCCAGATTTAAGCATTATTTACCAGACATTAATGTTTGCACTAATTTACTTATAGACTGTGTGGAAATCTATGTAAGATAAAATCAATGTTAATAATGTCCCTCTCTTTGTTCTTGTCTTTATCCTATTTCTAGAAGTAGAAATAGTCAATAAAATAGAACTATTATTACATGGAACCCTAATCATGCTTTTAAAACAAAAAATAACAGATGTTTAGGCGCCATCTCTTACTGTTATACTAAAACCTGCTAATAATTATACCTGAACTCCCTCAAAGAGTCATCAAAAAATGAAAACAGTAACAGCAACGTAATATCAGAAGATCAGAAAAAGGAAACCCTCACATTTTTCTTTTTAGTTGGCTGTGGCTAAGAATCAGAAATGTTGATAGCTTACACCCTTTATTTGTCCATTTTTCCAGCAGTTTTCAGAACTCCTGGCTTAGTTTTATACAAGGAATTTTTTTTATTTTATTTTTTTTTTTTTTAGCGTACATGATATTCAGTTTTTTATTTGGGACTAGTTTCGTAGCCTAATATTAATTGGAGTAACCGGTGTATTCTAGCGTGAAATAAATGTTCCATTTTGTGCTCCAAGCACACACACATGCACACGGACTGGAAAACAGCCAATCGGGAAGAGAGAAGGCGGAACTTAAGGCAGAACAACCAGTAGCTGGTCAGCGAGCCACAGTCACTTGCGCTGCAACGTTAAAAGGACAGTAAAGACAGGCAGGCACTCAGACCGAGATGCTGCTGAACGGAGAGATATTTGTGCCTTCAGTTTGAGTGCGCAGTCAGAGGAAAATAAGCCACAGCTGCAGCAAAGCTGTATAGTAAATTATAAACATGTTGTTCACATCAAATTATTGGTAGGGACAATTAGTTCGATTCAAAATTTTTCATAAAAATACAAATACAAAATTTTTCCTGGATCTAAGGCGACACTGAACTGAACTGCTTGAACTACTCTGAACTGCTTGGATTCATTTCCAAGGCAGACTACATGAAAATGCAGGAGCCCTCGGAATACTGCTAGAATGGAACCTAAATTCCAAAAAAAGTAAAAAAAAAAAATCTATAAAAATCCACTGGACTTTGGTTCCAAGTTTGAAGACGTTTCGCTTCCCATCCAGGAAGATTTTTCAATTCAAAATGTCAAGAATAGCTTGGAGTTTGAGGTTTTATACAGTAGCCCAACAAAGCCTTGTTTTCTTTTTGAAAGATGGGTATGGAGCATTGCAGGCTAACAAAAGAAGCCAAAAGACCCCCATTCCAAAGGGGTGGACCCGTTCGTCCGTTCCAATTTGCATGTTTTCTAAACAAAAACAAGGTTTTGTTGAGTTACTGTATAAAAGCTCAAACTCAACGCCATATCTGACATTTTGAATTGAAAAAGCTTCCTGGATGGGAAGCGAAATGTCTTTAAACTTGGTGACTGTCACGATTTGGCTAAGGTTAGTTGACCCAAAAGCAGAGGCAGGGAGGCAGAGGTGAATCTCTTGTGGATTTAATAATGAGTTAGCAGAAAACAGAGGCAGGTTATCCAAAAATCAAATCATGAAAACTAGTCTAAACGTACCAGAAACCATGGAGACATAAGGGGAATCACAAACATAAGGAGGAAGGTTCAGAGAGAAGGAGTTGGAGCAAGTTTGACGGTGTTTGACGAGGACCCAGCAAAGGGGAACTGAAGAGAGAGGGCTTTTTAAAGGAGACTGAGACAAAGAGAGGGCTAATGAGGAAACTGGGAGCAGGTGTGCACAGAGCAAGAGAGGGAAAGAGCTAGGGAAGAAGTAGAACATAAGAGGGCAGCAGAGAGCAACAAATAGAAACCTGGAAGACTGGAAATAACAACAAAATGATAATCAAATAACTAGGACTATAAAACATGGAGAAAATAAAACTAAACACTAGAAAACAAGGAGTAAAGTAAGACTGAATACTCAAAAGAAAAAAACATAACAGAAACAGAAACCTGACAGAAACAAAGTTCAGTGGATTGTTATTTAACTTTTTTTGGAATTACTATGACCTGGATTTCTGAGAATCTTCACCAACAATGGAACCTAAAGGATCTTTGAGGAGGCTAGATGCTGTCCATACTTATGCAGTTAGATTATTACATTGCCATTGCATGCCAGAGTTTGCAGTGCAGCCAGAGGGCCGCTGGTTGAAGAGACTTTGCCTGAGTTACCTACCAATGGTGGTCAGAGGCTCAGTGGTGCCTGTTTATGGCTCACTTCTCTACCATGTAGCTTCCCATGATGATGCATGAATGAGTGAAAATAGAGTAAAGTCTTTTGGAGTGCCCCGACTTTAAAAATGTACCTTTATGGATTATTTATTTCTTCAAAAAGATGTAGTTAGATTTTTTTTAATTTGAGGATAAATACATTACATCTGGGAAAGTTTGAAAATCATTCAAAATTGTGAGAACTTTAAATCATGAAGATCTGGAATTTTATCAGCAGTTTAAACACTTTTAGTCACTGCAGTAGTTCCCTAGAGAGCATCATGTATGAAGCTTTACTGTAAAGAAATGCAAATATAATTATTTAATGCTGAATTTCTTCAACTGGTCTTGATTGATTTGCATCAGTGGAGTACAGGCAAAATGGTCCTAAGCTCTGAGCTGTCTTAAAGGTCTCTAGATTTGTTGTTTCAGAACTATTTTATGTAATCAAAATCATTAGATAGCTATATTTTCAGTTCTAATTCATACATTTGCAATAGTCTTTGTTGGTCTATTGTTAAACTTATGAAACACTTGCATTTGTAGCTGTACCACCTCAAAATGAGAAAAAAGTAGAACTGTTATGAGACCTTTTTTTGAAGCATTGTACGACTGAAAGGATCCAAAAGCTTCCAGGGCACAGAGAAATATTTTCCAAGTGTTCTGGCTTGTGAAAATGTTTCTTTGGTTACTCATTTGCAATTAGAAAATGCAAATCAGGCAGGTGCTGCTGGCATCCATCAGAGTCTGTATTTGTTTTTAACCTAAAGGCATGTCAGATCCTCCCTTCGTGATCACACACACATTTCCACGTTCGCTCAACAGGGTCACCTTTGGCCGATTGCATCAGAAATACTGCTATGGGGTGAGATAACGATCACTAAAAACATATATATAGATGTCTCGATATGTAAATTAAAGTCAATAATGTTAACACATTTATCATTTTAGTTTGTTCCTTGCTGTTGTCTGTGAGAAAACAAATTTAGAGATTATGAATTCAAATTCAAAAACTTATGAGTAGGAATACCAAATTTACAACTATAAATCACAAATCTTTAAGTAAGAATCACACATTTTCATATTTATGTATATGAAAATCAAATTCAAAATTGTAAAACCCAATTTTATGAGTAGGAATTACAATTTATGAGTACAAATAACAAATGTATGATAATAAACATTACATTTACAATAATAAATCACAAATTTAAAAGAAGAAATTAGAAATGTATGACTGCAAATTTAAAAGTTTAGAGTAGGAATCCCCAATTTAGGAGCACAAATAACAAATTTATTATTATAAATATCAAATGTACTATTTTAAATCCCAGATTTAAAGAAAAAATGTCAAATGTATGACGACAAATCGCAAATTTAAGAGTAGGAATCCAAAGTTTACAAGCACAAATAACAAATTTATTAATATAAATATAACATCTACAATTTTAAATCCCAAATTGAAGAGAATAAATAACAAATTTATGAGTACAAATAATACATTTAAGAATATGAATATCAAATCTACAATTGTAAATCCCAAATTTACAATAAGGAATAAGAGATTCAATAAGAGTATGAATCAGCAATGTCTAGAAGTATAAATCACAGATATAAGAGTATGAATGAAAACTTACTGATAAAAAAAGTATGTGCAGGACTCACAAACTTATTACTGAGAATCACAAAATTAAGAGTACGAATCACAAGTTTACAAGCACAAATTACAAATTTACGAGTACAAATCAGAAATTTTTGAGTCCGGATTTCAAATTTCTGAATACACAAAATTAGGAGTATAAATTTATAAATTTGTACTTTTTTTTTTTTTTTGCAAATATGCAACTTTCTAACTTCTAAACTTATATCCTAGCAGATGAAAGTTGATGTCACATGAACTTATGAGTTAAAAAAAGGGACAAAAACAAATCCTGAATTTGACTTTAATTTACTGATTGAGACATGAACTTTTTTACGAACGTTATCTCACCCCACATGCTGCAGGAAAACTTTCCAAACCCGGAAGACGGAGCGCAGATTCGGCCTTGCTTCCGTCTGGCATATGTTCACTGTGTGTGAGAGAAGAAGTGGGATCAACACTCTCTGCACATAAGGAGAGGTACAGCTGCTGGATAGTATTTCTTAGTTTGTGTGTGAAGTGATGGGAAGAGTGTGTGTCAGGGCGGGCACACAGAAACACACACTTTCATGAGTGCGTGTGGAAGTCAAAGCGAGCGACTTCACACAGTCATAGTAGTAATGAAGCGTGCCAATGGGGAGCGAGTGGAACTTAAGTGTCAAACTGATGAAGAGGAAGGAGGAATCTGTACCATTTGGTTTCCAGTATGTCACTTTTCCACTGCATTTTAATCACCTTTATTGATGCCAAACATGGAGTCTAACGGATAAATCCTTGTTTGCGAAAACTGACCAAGACGACAAATGTGCAATTTTAATAATTGGACTGCAGACAAGCAACTTTTAGAAGACAGTTTTTAATATTCAGATGCCCTCCCACTCACAAAGGCACACGCTGACTACATTTACGAACACACACACACACACACACATTCAGTGTTTTATGCCACTGGCAACTGCCTTATTCCCACCAGCTGTCTCAGTGCATAAAACCCAGGCTTGTTGTTAAGTCTGGGGCTTAAAAGCGCTGCCAAAAAGAAACGCTGGGCAGGAACAACGGCGTTAATTCTGTTATTTCAGCCACCGCTCAGTCTCAGCAGTTAAAAGCGCTTAAAACTCGCAGCCAAGGTGTCAACAAGGTAATAAAAAGGAGGCACTTGGGACGCGGACGGTTCTTCCTGACTCATACGGATCAGCGGCATAACAGTAATGAAACAGTTCTGACAGGAGCAAATGGAGTATGGAGTCAACTTTGTTCCATTATTGTTGCAAACAGAGAAAATGATTTGTAAATGGAAATTTAAAAGAAATATAATCCAGAAATTAAAGTTTGAAAAACTTTTTATCCCCTTAAGCCCAGAGGGTCTAAGGGTCAAATTCAGCCTGAAATTACATATATGAATTAAAGCAAATATAAAAAGTATAAATTGGAAATACAGTTGTTTGTATTTTTATGACAGAAAGGCATTGAGGAATGGAACCACTATTTTAAATGTCACCATGTCTGATTTATAGGTGAATAAACAAAGAATAAATGTAGCCGTGCCAACATTTTTTTCCAAAATAAACCCCGCAAAACACCATGAAACTCCATTTGAAACTCTGAATAAAGTCGCAGACTTTATGGATCCACATCTGGACTATAACTCAAGAAAATGTCGACTTAATAGGTTTAAGCACGTTTGTTTCAGAAAGGTTTTAGTGGCCAATGTGCTATGCCGAGATGTGATTTGACTCAGTGGTGCCAAAAGTGGCTATATTGTGCCAAATGCTTTTTTCCATTTATAAAAGGGAATATGACCAGAAAAATAAGCTAATTTACTTTACTGGAGACCTTCTGCATAAGTCAAAGCCTTTGCTCCTAAGATAACCTGCTGTTGCGTTACTCCCACAGAGTCAGACATACCTTTTTAAAGCTCCATTTTTAAAGGCATGTGGTTGAAACACAGTGTGACTGTATTTTGGCCATTTCTATAAACAGATCAACATGAGAAGCTGTCTGATGGGCCCTGTACCGGGCCTGCTCAAGGGCTCAAGGGTATTGGAAAGTAACCTTGGTATTTTCTCAGATTTTTTTTTTTTTTTAAATCTCTCTTTTTTTTTTACCTATTTATTAAAAAAAATTCAAATTTTACTTTTCAAGTTTTATTTTCTCAAATATCTCTCTTTCAGATTAAGTTTTATGAATTTTAGATTCTTTTAAAACTGTGTTTTATAAATCACCCTTTTTCACTTTAAGCCCAGTACAAACGCTACCTCTGTCTTCTCTCCTCCTTCCACAGGAAAGCCCGCCCCCAGAAGGAATACATGTGTAAAATGTATCTTGAAAATAATGTAATTTGTAAAATTTCACCTGACAAAGAGAAATTAAAATTAAAACTTTAAAAAAAAATAAAATCATTAAAAAAAAAATTAAATCTTAAAGTCGGGCTGCTCAGTGACGCAGTGGGTAGCACTGCTGCCTTGCAGCAAAAAGGTTCAGGGTTTGATTCCTGGCCTGGGGTCTTTCTGCATGGAGTTTGCATGTTCTCTCTGAGCATACGTTGGTTCTCTCTGGGTACTCCGGCTTCCTCCCACAGTCCAAAAACATGACTGTTAGGTTAATTGCGTGTGTGAATGGTCGTTTGTCCTGTTCTTCTCTGTGTTGCCCTGCGAAGGACTGGCGACCTTTCTTACCCATTGACAGCTGGAGATAGGCACCAGCGACCCTATTGGGATTAAGCATATAAAGAAGATGGATGAAATATTAAAGTCCCTATTAAAACTTTTTTTTTTTATTATTTAGTTATTTTTCAAAGGTTCCTCTCTGGATTGCGTGTATTCTTTTTAAGATTTCAATTGCAAAGCATGTTTTTTGTTTGCAATGATAATGGAAGCAGATTCATTTCGTAAGGGCCAAAAAAAAGAGGTTAATGAAAAATGCATTTAGAGGCATTTATCCTTGTGAGTTTTTCCTATTTAACACATTTTACCTGAGTTTTATTTGACAAATATCTACAAAGAAGTTCTTCATCTTGAAATGTAAAAAAAACAAAACCTTTGCGGTTGTGATGAGCGAAGATGTGAAGAAGTTCTTTTTGAAGACCCTGTGAGACAAACACCAGATTCACTTCTGCTATCCGGTTTCACATGATTTGCTTCCAGCTTGGACCGTTTCTCATTTCTTGAAAGATCTCTGCCTGTGACATCACCCCTATAGCTAAGTGGCCCCTCTTTCTCTCAGGTGAAAAGTATCGTTTGCTGCAGCTCCTGCCAAGTCAGGAGTGGAGAAAACTCTAATTCCCTCCTCATTCTGGAGACAGTGCCAGAGATTTGGTGTCCATTAGCCAGTCGTTGAAACGAGAGCTGACGCGGACTTGGACCGAGCTAAGAACTGTGGCAGCATTATCTAACTCAAGAAGCAATGTATCATCTTTCTTAGCGGCCCTTAGCACCTCCTCAGCACTTATTCCCTTTCTGTTTTGCTTCCACTTTTTCTTCCTTGTTATCCTGCTCCTCTGAGGGTGTCATTGAAGTTGCTGATAAAAAAAGTTGATACGGTACTCTCCTGGACTCAGGCCACAAAGTGCATTACAGTACACCTCCTCTTCGCTGCCCATTAACTTGTCCTTCATGATGCGTCGGAGGCTCGTAAACGCCTCGCCACTTGAGAACTCCGGCTCCCCTGCTCCTAAATCCAAACACCACAGCCTGTAAAACATCTTAACTGTCCTCGTAGCTGTGCACTGTTGCGCATCCCTTTAAAGTGAAAATTAGACCATGACTCAGCACAGGTGTTTGCAAAAATAGAGCACTGGGATTTGAACGTGATAAAAATGACGAAGCTGCTGCCAGGAGGGGAAAGAAATCTAGGTTTTCAGTGGATATATCTCACCTGTCCGTCTTTCAACGTGTTTTTACTTAAAGGTAAGGAGGACAATCTTTTATTTCCAGATGGATCATCTAAATAAGTGGTCCTCCTGCTGGTGAAGGAGGTCATAGTCATTCCAAAAAAGTAAAAAAAAACAATCCAGTGGACTTTGTTTCCAAGTTTTAAGATGTTTCGCTTCGCATACAGGAAGCTTTTTCGATTTAAAATGCCAGAAATAGCGTTGAGTTGCTTCACACAGTAGCCCAACAAAGCCTTGTTTTGCATTAGAAAACATGCAAATTGAAACGGACCCATACCTGTCTATGTCTCTGAAAAGGGGGTCGTTAAAGGTCGCTTTGAAGTGGTCCTCCTAACTGTCAATCATTCTGGTGATATGTTTACGTAAGGCGTCCTATACGCTCGTCCCGTTAGCTATCTTTTTTGCTTGCAAACTTTCAACCATGTATGTGTGGTGAGCTACGGTTTGTCATCGAAGCTCACCTTTCTCACCGCATTTATTTGAAAATGGCCGAGGGTCGTAAGAGGAAAAGTGTCTACGAAGTGTTTGAGAAGAAAACAAAGTCCTCAGAAGAGGCAGATATATCCCAGAATGCTTTGAGCGGAGAGCTCTCCTTGCAATGCATTATGGGATTTGCTGTATTTACCCCTAATTTGAGTAGGTAAATAAGATGATTTGTCAATGGAATGAGATTTTTTACTTTTAACATAAGACAAATAAATGAAATAAAACAATGCAGTTGTGTTTTTCTTATTTTAAATGTAACTTGTCTTGTTCCATTGGCAAAGTCTATCACTTACCTCAATTAAAGAAAAAATGCACTTATTTTAAGAAAAAATTACTTATTTAGATTTGGATTTTTGCAGTGAAGCTGATTGGTCAAGCTTTGATACACCTGGAAAAAAATCTAAATCTATATAAGTCATTTTTTTCTTAAAATAAGTGCATTTGCTTTTGAATTGAGAAGTCAAAAGATACATTTTGCCAATGGAACAAGACAATTTACATTTAGAATAAGAAAATACAATTGCATTGTCTTATCGCAGGTACATTTTATCTAAATATTTCAAGAGTAAAAATATTCATTCCATTGGCAAATCATCTCATTTACCTACTCAGATACACTTTATGTAAGTCATTTTTTACTTATTTCTAGATCGTTTTTCCAGTGCAGCACTGAAGGGCGACGGTGGCAAAAATTGTTATTAAAAATATATATTTTATGCTTTCTATGAGAAGAAACTTTGAAGAGGTTTTTAGACAAGAATGTTTTGCGCTTTTAGCTTAATTTCCAAGGAAGCTTTTATTGCTTGACTACACATTTTCCTTATTTTCTTCAACTGAAAACATGATTCTTAGAAAGTATAGTTTCAATGTTCTCTTCTGGCCGTTTAGAATAGTAAGTCTATAATATTTGCTTGTTTCTTTTTTATGAAAGCCTTTAGAGCTTCCATCACTTATCACACTTTTACACTGACTTTACCAGTAGGAGTTTTTAAAAAAATAAAATCTGTTCAGATCTGTCAGTCACAGTGGAGGACAAGTGCAAGGAGTCCTGAAGGTTAATGGCTGAGGAAATGCTGAGCGATTTAAACACCATATGGATAGGCTCATCATCTACAAGCTGTTCAAGGTTGAACCCATCCAGAACACTGTAGGATTGAGATAATAGCCTTCTTTGCCCAACTGTTGTTAAGCTACCAATCTCCTGTCAGCTGCAGGGGAACTGATAAGCACTAGGACCCAAAAACCCTGCAAAACTTTCTGCTTCTGTCTCTCCTTTCTCAATCTTTGACTCATTTTCTCTCATACGTCACCCTGTCAGGTGCACAATGCAGAGGTGTTGATGTCACGGCGCATGTTGATGTCTTTCTTTTCTTCTTTTCCTTCGCACCCGAACCGTCCTCCTTTTCTTCACCGTTTCTCATCGTTCCCATTATTTCTTCCCTTTTCATTCCGCAGCCGCACACATCCACCGGAGAGCAGGTCGCCCTCAAAGCCATCTGTTTCCAGGCAGCCGGCGAGTGTTGCTGAAATATGTAAGGCCTAATTAATTCAACCAAATTGTTTTAGAATAGATTAATACAATAATGGCAGCTCATGAAAGGTTATTTCAAGTACACCACTCAGCTAATCTCATCAAAGGGTAGATTTTACTGCTCTGCACTCAACAAACACCCACTGCCATATAGACCCCCGTGTACAGGAGGGGATGGAAAGTTCTCTGTAGGAGATAATTGCAACGGTAAACAAGGTTTTTCATCAACACTTTGTTAACTCCATGAACAGTGGACTTAAAACTAAAGACAATATAAGTGTTGGAAACTCAATATATTTAGTTATTTTTATGATCAGATACCTGCCAGTGAAAACTTTTATGTCTGAATCTGTAAATTAAGGTTTATAATGTAAATAAATATAGGATTTGTGTTTGTTCCTTGTTCTCAGCTCATATATGCATGTGATTAGATCTTTATTTCTAATCAATACAAGAAGAAATAACAAATTTGTGAATCTCTTAAATTTTGGATTCGTTTGTAATTGTGCGATCCATACACTGCAGATGTCGAAATAAGTAAAAATCTCTTAAATTAATTTTAGAAGGTAAATAAAATGATTTGCTGGTGGAAAAAGTATCTTTACTCTTAAAATAAGATAAGATAATATATACTTGAAATAGGACAAACCATTTTTTCTTCCTATTTTAAATGTAAACTATCTTATTCCACTGGAAAAGTGTCTCACTTACATCCTCAGTTAAAAAATGCACTTATTTAAAGAAAAAGATTTCTATTTTTTGTAGTGCACTCATAAATCTGGGATTTGTACTAATAAATTAGTTATTCTTAATCCTAAATTTGTCTGATATGTTCTTTTAACTATATGTTCTTAGTCATAAATGTGTCATTTGTTGATTCATAGTTCTAGACTTGTGATTTACAGTTTTAAATCTTTAATTCTTAATTAGAAATTTGTGATTTGCGTTTGCTCTGTTGCAGATTTGCAGATGAGATCTGATGTCATATTTATTTATGAGTTGACAACAAGGAACAAACACAAATCATTCATTTATTTACATAACTGACTATTGACATTTATTTACATATTTAGACGTGTATTCTTACCTTTTTAATGACGGTTACTGTATCTCACCCCATAATTATCCTGTGACTAGGGCTGGGTACCGAACATCGGTTCTTTTATGGTACCGACCGAAATCCTTCGGTTCTACAGAGTATCGAAACATGCCTCGTTTTTCGGTACCAGGTTTCGGTGATTGGCTGTAACACTTAACGTGATTGCGTCATCCAGGAACAATACATAGGTGGTCACGCCTACAGCCAGGGTTCATGTGTATCTGTTGTGAACTGGTTGCGAGCGTCGTGGAACCCCTTTAAAATGTCAAAAGTGTGGCTTCACTTTATTAACACTGATGTGTTAATAGTGCGCAATGCAATACATCGTGCACGGAAACAATTTAAGAGCAGAAAGTTGCTCGGTGTTTGACTGCAAGAAGAGCGGACCGCAGCCAGTGCCACCATCCTCCTCTCAGCAGCCCGTGGGCGGAGCAAAGCCAGAGCGGAGTGAATCATGCTACGTTCACACCGGACGCAGCAGGAGCAGCAAAATCACGTCTGCTGCTTCCTTTTTACTGCTTGTACCAGCTTCTGACGCGCGGCTGAAGAAGCTTTGCTGCTCTGGCTGCGCGGTCAAAAAGTGGCTCTGACGCGCGTTGGGCGGAGCTACTCTATCCTTTCTTTGCCTTGCAGCTATATTTGCTGTGATCAGTGGGAATAAAGTCGTTTTAATATGGTTTTAAGTGGGAAAATCCACCTGAAAACTTAATCAGTGCAGTCAGTTCATCCTGCCTTCCAATATTTCTGTCGGAGCCGCTCAGACCCCCACATACCAGCGGTGCGCTGTCAGTAGGATCCCATTCAACGGGCTTGTTTGTCTCCTGAGGAAGCAGACATGTTAATTTTTCTAAAGAAAAACTGCTAAGTAAAAAGGTCCTCACAATGTAACAGTGAATATAAGACACTGACTGTTTTTTTTTTTTATGTAAGAGGAAAAATGTAAATGGAAAAATCAGAGCTTAAAATAAAACTCAAGATTTGTACTTTTTTATGTTGTGTAATTTTCTTTTTCTTCAAATTGATATTATAAAACTGGTATCGAAAAAAGTATCGTTCAGGAACCGGTATTGAAGTGAAGGTATCGGTACCCAGCCCTACCTGTGACTTAGGTCTGTTTGTGAGAGAAATTGTCAGGTTCTCTGAAGGTAGTCCAGATTCCTGCATCACAAAAACAAAACAAAAAAAAAAACACCTAAAAAGCCACATATGTTTGGTAAGATGGCACCTTCTTATTGTTCTGCAACAATCAGACAGCCATCTGATAAACTGGACCGGCACCAGCTGCACTTTATGAACACCTGATAATACCCATAAATATGCTACATGATACATTACTTTCTTTGTAGATATTTTTATGCAAAGGACATTGTTTTTATATTCCAGATGCAGATTTCTATGACTGTCATTATTTTTATCATACACTGAAAAAATCAAAATTTAGATAAGTCCTTTTTTCTTAAAATAAGTGCATTTGTTCTTGAATTGAGGAGGTAAAAGATACACTCTGCCAATGGAACAAGACAATTTACACTTAAAATAAAAAAACACAATTGCATTGTCTTATTTTAAGTGCATATTATCTAATTATCTTATTCTAAGAGAGAAAATACTCATTCGATTGGCAAACTATCTCATCTACCTACTCAAATTAAGGGTGAATACACTTAATTTAAGACATTTTTACTTATTTCTAGATCGTTTTTGCAGTGTAATCATTATGTTTGGCTTCAACAGTCCAGATGCTGCAAAACTTCACTATGGTTCCATAATAATAATAAAGACTCTAGATTCCTTTAGAATCCCTGATTCCCTGTAACGGGCTTTTTGTCGCTACCCAATCTGTCCCGGAAGCATGATCTGCTCTGCGCCATCAGATTATTTGCGCATTCAGATATACATACGGGTCCCCCTCGATTTTATTTAGTGACAAATACATAAATGAGGTTTTTCCCTCTGCAAAAATAGTAAACGTACTGAAATATAATGTGTTCAGGTCTCTCCGGTGGCTAACTTTTTCGGCTTTGGATTTAAACATAAATATAGTCTTTTCGTTTTGTTCTAACCTTATGCTATATAGTGCATAATGTAAAGAAAGAAACAACTAAAATGCAGATAAACATGTTTTTATCATGTTTTATCATGTCTAAGCACGTCCGATGATGACGTCAGAGAAGCAGTTTGTCTGTAAGAAATAAAATCGATTGAATCAATCAAATACTCTCAAGACTTTTTATTTTATAGATCCTTTAAAAAGTTTTACTTGCAACAGTAATGAAACAAAATTCACTCCATAGAATATATAACTTTCCTTCCACAAAGTCACTAACAGTTATTAAACGTAAATAATACACAAAGACATTAAGACCAGAGAAACTATTTAGTTTTATGATCTGCATAAAATGATAATAACCTGTACTTATTTTTATAAATTTGAGATTGTAGATTTCTGATCCTGCTTGGTTCTAGCTCCCTAATCCAGTTTAGAAGATGGATCTGTGATTGTTTCTCGTTTGAGGGTTGCTTTGCAGAACAGCTGGCGATGCTTTAAATCTGGTGACCTCCAGGAAGAAAAACAATAGTCACTTACTTGAAAGCAATCTGTAATTTATGACAGCGCTCATTATATGCAGTGTCATTCTGAGTCCTTGGTAACTACATTAGATGACTGTTTCCTTATTATTCTGTTGCTGTTTGTCTCCAGGAAGGAGAAATCTTAACCTTCTGAGTGAAACTTCAGAAATCGCACATTTTTCCATGTGAATCAGAGTAAATCAGTAATCTCTCTCATTCCTGCAGCAATGGCTTTCCCTCTGAGCCTCTGATTTTAATGTGAAGAAAAAGCAAAATCAATCAGTTGGTAAAAATTTTGTACATTTCTTTATTTTTTAACAAATGGTCCCATTTTAGGGCAGAAATCTGACCAGATGTTACTGCCGTGAGACTGTGTCGTCGCTCACCTGGTCTAACCTCTGCAGGGACTCGAGCAGACATGTTTTTTTGTACAGTTTATCATGATTAATACCAACCCAGCCCCCTCCCCAGAGAAACCCACAACCATACTCCCTCCCTTCGACTTCCAGAGCTGGCATCTATAGACAGCTCCGGTTCATTAGTGCGAGTATTATGGCTCAACCACTTGCAATTAGGAATGTGTTTAAGAGGGTGCCATGCACATCCAAACACATATACATTTACACGTCTGCTGCACGTTTACCCTTGCACCTACGGTTTACACAGAAACACACAGTCACACTGAGCCTGGTGCATTTTCTTTCTTTTTTTTTTTTAAGAGACAGAATATGATAATGAACCTGGCTTGATAGAGTAATTAACTGGGCTAAATGGAAATCCCACGAGGTTCAGTGATAGTTAGCAGATGTTCTCTGAAATACATTAAAGACCAAACATCTTGTGAAGAGGGAAAAAGTGAGAGAGGGATAGAAAGAGGGGAAGATGTTTTCACTGTAGAGAAGTTTTTAAAAATGAAGGGAGGAAAGTCGGATGCTGACATTCCTGGTGCTTCAGCTGACAGCAGGATCATCTGACCGGTAGGGTTAAGGCTTACAGGAGCAGAGGAATGATAAAAAACAAAAGGCTAAAGCTTGTTTCTAAATGTTGAAGTATTTCCCAATTAAAGATTGATTGTATTTTTATATGACTGTGAGACAATGAATCTGGTGAAGGAAATGTGATTCAGGGAGGACCATAACATATAGTGATACCGTTCACTCAAAGCATTAAAAAATAAGTCAAAACGAAGCATACTTTGCATTTTCTGGTGTTAATTTCCATTTTTATAAATATGCGCGTTAACTGAGCTGCTGCTATTTTCTCTGTAAAGTGCTCTGAAAAGACGTTGTTCATGAATTGTTGCTATATAAATAAAACGAAATGGAAGTGATTGAATCGAATGACATCACAAGTTATAGACGCATCTGGTGGATTTACAGATTTAAAGTAAGAATAAGGAGAGGCTTGGAGCTACTTCTCCACATCCAGAGGAGTCAGCTAAGGAGGCTCAGAAGGATGTTCCCTGGATGCCTCCCTCAGGAGGTGTTCCAGGCACGTCCCACCCGGAGGAGGCCTAGAGGACGACCCAGGAGACGATGGAGGGACTATGTTTCTCTGCTCATTTTTTTTTTTTTTCCAATCCTAAAGAAAAACCGTCATGTCACCATTTTATGTTCCAACTATTTCAAAATTTCTCCATATCACACTACTTCTGAAGGTTTAACAAAGTCCTGGACATCTTGAGGTGACAAAAAAAAAAAAGGGATTTTCTCAACTTAGGTTTAATACCCAGTAAAAACTAGCTGAAAAAAGAGCCCCTCTGTCTCAGCTTTGAGTCAGAATCATCTCGCTCTGCTTCACATCAGCGTCTCTGAACGGAGGAATCTGTATTTGTTTACAGTGCAGGCACAGCGTGGCTATGATAGGCGATTCCTGGAGGGGACTGTGACTGGGCGTGGAAGCATTTGGTCCACATGCATTGAGGCTCAGAAGGCCAGAAGCAGTTTGAAAAGAGTCCATTAAATAAATGTTTTTGAGAAGAGGGAGATGGCCCATTGGTGGAGCAGGGAGGAGGTGTTGCGTCGTCCAGGTGGGGAGGATAAAGGGCTGGTTATCCTCCTGCAGCAGCGTGCCACAGTGAGCTTGTCGCAGATATTTTTGATTTATGCCCAATATTGAAGCGTGTATTTGCGTTCACTGCGACACACACGCAAACAACCTGGTTTCTGAGCATAAATCAGCCTGGAGGCTTGACCAAGGTTTACACACACCAGATATTACAACCACTCGTTGTCACAGGTCAGGAAGGATCTGCTGCTCAGACAGCAGAAATGGTGAGGATTATTTAGAATCAAGTGAAATGACACTTTGTGCCCGATCCTGATGAAGTAATAGCTGTATAACATAGGTTAAAGCTCCAAAACGTGACATTTTGCTTCACATAAGCCCTTTAAAGCTAAAACTAATCACACAGCTTTTAATCCTGAAAGTGGAGGACAGCTGTGATCTTCACCATCACCATAGCAACAACTATTAGGAAGACAATAAAATCACATAAATAAATAAAACTGTGTTAGAAGTATTAAAATGATGCCTGTAATAAAATAAATAAAATACCTGTCATAGTGTCCGTCTGGGATTAAGGCCAGGGTGTAAAAGTGTTTTTGTCTGTGTGAGATTTAATAGGAGGCAGTGTGAAATCTTCTTTTGAAATCTGAAGGCAAACCTTCCAGGACCTGAAAACAATCATCTAACTTATTCATTATCTTACTATAATACAAAATATTGTATTGATGCGTTTCAGAAGCATGACGTCATGCAGATTCTATCTTACAACCTCCATATTAGTACCAAGTACCGAACACTTAGCTTAGGTCTGCTGCACTTCCCCTCTAATCACATCATTTGGATGGGATTAAATTTATCTCAGTTAATAAAGTAAAAAAATCTTGGTGTTATTTTTGATCAGGACCTGCCATATAAATCCCATATCAAAGAGGTTTCTAGAACTTCCTTCTTTCATCTGCAGAATATTGCAAAAATTAGAAATCTCCTGTCCAGGGGTGATGCTGAGAAACTAGTCCATGCATTTGTTACTTCAAGGCTGGACTATTTTAATTCTTTACTATCAGGAAGTCCACAAACTGTAGTTAAAAGCCTTCAGCTGATCCAAAATGCTGCAGCCAGAGTTCTGATGAAAATTAAAAAGAGAGATCATATCTCTCTTATCGTAGCTTCTCTTCATTGGCTTCCTGTTAAATCCAGACTAAAAAAAGTCTTGAGGACCCTTGCATGGATCGCATCCAGTAATGACTTTCTCTGAGTCACGAGGATTTAAAGAGAATGATCCATTCTGATCAATTCAATTTTATTATATAGCAACAATTCAAAACACATGTAAACTCAAGGCACTTTACAGTTCACCAGATTATCCAGTCAAATTGATTAAAGCATCGACTCATTGACTCTTCAGCAATCCCTCACACTAAGCATGCTTGTAGCGACAGTGGAGAGGAAAAACTCCCTTTGAACAGGAAGAAACCTCCAGCAGAACCAGGCTCAGTGTGAGCGGCCATCTGCTGAGGCCGACTGGGGTTCAAGGAGACAGAAGCAGAGATAGAAAAAGAAGCATAGATACAAAAGGCAACTGTCAGCCAGCTCCACAGGCGGCCCCATCCAGGAAACACACAGCCAGGCAGATGAGCTCCGAGCCAGCTCCCATGTCAGAGGATGAAGGGAGCACATCCAGTTAGTCACAGTCAGAGAAACAGGACTACACTGAAAAACATTCCAACCTCGAACATCTATAAAAAAAGGTGTTGATGGCAGCAGCACAGCTGATATTTCTCTCCAGGATGGAGTCACAGCCAAACAGGAACAGACCAGATGAAGCTACTATGAGAAAAAGCAAAGAGAGCAGGACGTTAGAGATTGAACTAACAGATTCTGCAGAGTGGGAGAATAGAGATAGAATGAAGCAGAATGATGAAATAGGGGTCCCTATGTCCTCCAGCAGTCGAAGCCTATAGCAGCAGAATTATAGAGATAGATCAGGATAACCTGAACCACTCTAACTATAAGCTTTATCAAAAAGGAAAGTTTTAAGCCTAGCCTTAAAAGTAGACAGGGTGTCTGCCTCACGGACTAAAACTGGTAGTTGGTTCCACAGGAGAGGAGCCTGATAACTAAAAGAGTATTCTTTTTGGCATAATTCCTACTTCATACATTGAGAACATATCGCCCACTTCTTTAGTAAAAACAAAATAAATGTTTTTTTCCCTGATTAGCTTCACCTTTGTCTTTTGTATTTCACAGCAGTATGAGTGGCACCCAAGGAGCCAAAGACTCTGACTTCATGGCTAGCTAGCTTGCTAAGTCACACTGAGAAGAGCCATCTGCTTCTCTGTCTGAACTTTAGAACAAAGACACCAGGCTGTCAAAGTTTCCCTCAAACAGAGAAATGCACCCTGACTCAATCACACGCACACACAAACGCGCGTGAAAAGCCACATACACACCCACACACGCATGCACGCTCTCTTTGGACTCATTTCCTTCTGTTTTACAGTCTAACGGACTTTCCCATTTTTACACGAATGGCTCATCTCTGTAATGGATGTAATTCAAACTATTTCCTCATTTTGCACAAAATAAGCAGCTTCTTATTTTCCTAAAAGAAGAAAAAAAAACAACTAAAATAAGCAGCCCAAATGAGGGACGTGATAAAAACAGTATGAATAAGCATGTGCATGCAGCACCTGCTATTATAAGTTTGTTGCTGAATTTGTTCCAGTTAGTCCATGTGGTCAGTAGGTGTGAAGCAGCTGCAGGAAGTGAGGAAGTATAATAATGACTTCCCTCTTGCTCGCCCGCCTCCACCCACTCATCAGTTACAGCCGGCCATGTGGCCCCAAATGCACCGGCTTCGTTCGCTAATATAAAGCCCTCTGGATGCGCCAGACCTTTTATGATGCTCTGAAAAGAAAAGTCTAAAAGCCAAATGTGCATCACAACACATCGCTTTGATGGATTCAGGCTGTCTGTGCACATTTTCCATGTCTGGGCCGAGCTTGAACTTCCAGTGACCTCACACCTTGATCTATCGATCAGTCAGTGTTCCATTAATGCCATCCACCGTTTCCCTCTCATCTTCACATCCTTCTGTGAAAAAAAAAAGAAAAGAAAACCTTTTAGCGCAACTTCCTTTGACACATTTAAAGTGTTCCAGGAGAGCACACTTGAACAGGCTTATCTGTTTACATTAAGTGTGACGAATACCTGAGCAAGAACCCTCCTGGCTTAACATGAGAGGACGGTTGATATCGACTTTGCTTCCCTCACATACAGGAGAGGGACTCATTACTTATGAAAGAAATTTTACAAAACAAGACATTTGGCTACGTGTAACACATTAGATGAAAAGCAGAAGGCTTTGACGTGCAGCTGGAGTCATCTGCACTTGTAAGAGTGAAAAAAAACAACCTTCCACCTCATCTCTGGCTGCAGGTTTGGCAGCATTGCACTTGCTGTGCAGAATTTCCCTCTGTGCAGATGTGGAAGCTGATATACAGCACTTCTCTGATGGTAAATTTTGTCTGCTTGCATTCTGTGATAACTTGTGGCTAAAAGCAGAGGAAAGTTCTAGATCAGGCGAGCAGATCTGGTCTTCTTTAAAAGCTGACGGAGATCCAATTTAGATCGAAAGGTCTGCCACTGAAGATCTTCATGGAGATTCTTTAGGCTTTGATAGCAGAGTTTGTTAGAGACATGAAATATGAACTGAGTTGGTGATACTCTGTATCTTGAAAAAGTCAGGATGAGGTGATCTTTGGCTTTTAGATTCATTCTTAGAAGTTTCATAGGATAACAGTTCATAATCTTTCTGGGAAAGTTTATTCCATCTTTACTCCGGAGGAGATTGTCTGATATGGGAATCTTGAGGTCTGTGCTTTTTCTGGATATTGTATGGTTTGTTTAACTAGTGATGGTTGGATGAAGCAGGAAATGGGTGAACTTTAGTTAGACTGGAGGTCTATAAAAAACATAGGGCAGGCACCAAGACAGAAGGCAACCAAGCGACCGCTCAGGATCAGCATTTGTCTGTTTTCTGTTAGATTTTTTTTACATGTATATTGATTTCTATAGTGATAAAACACAATTTCATTTTAAAAACATGCATATAGAAGAAGAATAATTGGTCTTGGGAACAAATTGACACAGTGAAACCTATAAAAACTAGAGTTAAGTCTGGTTTATGCTCAGAAACCAGGTCTTCTGCGTGTGTGTTGCAGTTAATGCAGATATGACCAACCCCCCTTCCGCAGACACTCTGGTGCACCTGCTCAAAATTGTAGGTGACCACAGACAGTGGAGAGAAAGGAGGGCTCTGATTGGTTAATTCTACATCTGCTCTACACTATACGTTTTTTTGGCTTGGTACCTAATAGACCAGGTAACCGAAGTAGAGCGCCGCGCAATTCCTGCTAAGGAGGATGTTCGCTCATTCATTCCGCTACTCAAAGTTGCGCCAGGACGCTCCACTCAAAATCCATGCCGTGCTCCCCTTAATATTCCTGCCGCTCCGGTGAAATTGCTGCATGCTCACTCCAATTTTTAGGAGAAGGTATTTTCTGACATTTTTCCTTTCTGTAATCATGCCAGGGCCCTGGTTTGATTTAATGATGTGACCGATACATGTATATTGTCTTATTTAACTGGCTGTAAAAATATTGATTCTGTGGTAAAGTTGAAACATAGACTATAACAGATTATAGGCACAGACCACCAGTGTTGGGCGCGTTACTTTGAAAAAGTACTTAGTTATAGTTACTAGTTACTTCTCCCAAAAGTAACTGAGTTACTACCTGAGTTACTCCACAATAAAAGTAACTAGTTACTAGTAAAAGTAACTATTGCGTTACTTTTGCGTTTCTCGCCCCCGTACCCCTCACCACCCAGCCCCCACCTTCTCGCCGTGTGTTTCCAAAGCCAGCTGAATAGAGTGGATGACAAAGACAAGAACCTGCAGAGAGTTTAGCATTTATTGCAACTCAACGTAAATGACATCAGGGGGGAACGCCATGTGAAGTTTTTAACAGGGCATTCAGATCTGGTGAGTATATGAAAATAATAACTGGGGATGTCTAATTCTGAAATCCTGTGTGTTTGGGTTGTTATAGATACTGCAACATCTATCTATCCATCTATCTATCTAGATCTATACTCTGTGTGTGACATAAAATATGGATCTCCATCCCTGCCACAAAGGCCATCAAATAATGTTTAAAATAAAAAATACAGTAGGGTGAAAAGGCAGAGCATCCATCCATCCATATTTCTCCCTTTCTTCATATAGGCCATCACTTGATCGTTCACGCTCTCCGTAGTTCTCCTGTGGCGCGAGCACAGGGCGGCTGTTGCGCGCCTTTAGTGAGCATGCGCGTTTCCTGTCGCTTGCGCGGTGACTCGTGCCGCCTGCGCTGTGCGGAGATGCAGAGGAAACCGTATCTGATGGGGAAACGCAGCTCGACGTAACACCGGTATTTCCATGTGGAAAACGCTGTTTTGCTGCTGGAGTCCTCCTCACTCTCCACCTCTCTGTGTGCTGTACGTTAACACCCGCCAGCGGAAACACCCACCTACCCAACTGACAGACGGAATCTCACTATACATCAGCCATTCTCATCCTCCCCTCTCTCATGACAAGGCGCGCACGAGTCCTATCATGAAAAAACGTTCATTGTGCGACCTGAGTAATGCGCAGTAACGGGGTGTCTGCAATGGTAACTACGTTATAGTTACAGTCAAAGTAATTAGTTAGATTACTCGGTACTAAAATAAGGTAACAGCTCCACCATATTTCTTCTGCTTCGCTCCACCGTTACTCCACGCTCCACTCCACTCACATGGTACCTTATGGCAGAAACTCTGGCTGTAGTGCCGTCCACAATGCCTGGAACACCTCGGACACTATCCCAGACATCGTGCAGGACGCTAGTTTGTAGCTCTGTGCGACGGACTGTTGGTTTGCACCCGAAGCCAAAACACGCAGCGCCACGGCCAGTCTTTGGGGAACACTGCGGGTGAACTGTGTGTCATCCAATGTTGGATGAGATGTTGTCGGCAAACAAGTTTGTAAAACCGTCACATGTACACCCACAATCCTAGCTCGATCGTGATTGTCCCTCTGGCGTTGTAGCATGTAATAACATAGCGCAGACCACGCTTCAAAATTGGGCATAAAACAAAAATATCTGCATCAAACCTGCAACCATCTCACTGCGACAA
The DNA here is from genome assembly GCA_030533445.1 of Cyprinodon diabolis. NCBI lineage: Eukaryota > Metazoa > Chordata > Actinopteri > Cyprinodontiformes > Cyprinodontidae > Cyprinodon > Cyprinodon diabolis. The sequence goes on from CM060080.1 coordinate 3,975,070, forward strand.
AAATATTTAGGTGTTGAACTAACACGAATTGATTCGTCTTGATTCGAGATTAGTAAATGAATGTTTGTAAATCCTTTTATTGTCCCACAATGAGAAAATTCACTTTTTTCATTTAACCCATCCCCTTGGGGTGCAGTGGGCTGCCATTGTGCGGCCCCCGGGAAGCAGTGTGGGGTTAAGGGCCTTGCCAGGAACCCAGAGTGCAGGCTGTGGGGATCGTGCCGGGTACTTGCAACCTTCTCAGAGCACAAGCGCACCTCTCTAGGCCAACTACTTCCTGTCATGGATGAACTAGTAAATTATTGGTTGAAGCATTTGTTAAAATGAGGACATATTGTAAAAATAGTATCTATTCACAAAATCTAAAAATATCTCCTTGTTTTTTTTTTTAAGCCAAAAAACAGTTCAGAGCCTTTCATAATGTTTCCAAACACGCCTGGAGAGGGGAGGGTTCCTCTCATCCAGAGCAAAGAAGCACAGTTCAATGCCTTGTTGCAATGATTTAAGGAAGACAGAGTTGCTTCATGGTGGTTAACCAATACTGAGCCAGATTAATCATTCCAAGCGTGTATGTGAATCTCTGGATTCCTCCCTCTGCCCTGCTTGTTTCCTCATGCCACCGGTCTTACTTCATCACACCCTTGTTGAGGCTTGTTGGTTGCACTGTGACACAATGCCGCTGTTGTAAGAACCCCCCCAAAGCAGCATCTGGACCAGAGGCCTGTGTTGAAAATAGATTTCCCTTTTTTTTTTTTTTTTTTGAGCCTTCACTTGGAGAAAACACAGGAAAACTCACCTGATCTACAGCAACAAGACAATTTGCATGAACATAAACTTTAATAGATAGAATATTAGGACTTTGTGCCATAGATCAACGCAAGGCAATAATTTTGATACAGTGGGTGAAATAAGTATTAAATACGCCATCATTTTTCTCAGTAAATATATTTCTAGAGGTGCTATTGATATGACATTTTCACAAGATGTCGGTGTTGCTATGGTGTTTTTGGGCTGATGTGCAGAGCCATATAACCTCCAAACGTGATGTGTATTCCATAGAGTTCAATTTTGGTCTCACCTGACCAGACTATATTCTCTCACAGGCTTGTCTAAATGTTGTGCAGTAAACTTTAAGCGAGATTCAACATGCTTTTGCCTCAGCGGTGGAGTCTTGCGTGGCGAGCGTGCACACAGGCCATGGCGGTTGAGTGCATTACTTTTTGTTTCCTTTGAAACAATTTTACCTGCTAATTCCAGGTCTTTCTGAAGCTCTCCACAAGTGGCCTTTGGCTCTTGGACGACTCCTCTGACTCTCTGTCAGAAATTTTGCGAGGATCACCAGGACGTGGTCAGTTTATGGTGAAATGATGTTCTTTCCACTTTCAGATTATGGCTCCAACAGTGCTCACTGCAACATTCAGAAGTTTAGAAATCACTTTGAAACAAATTACATCATAAGGTTGTGAAGGCTTTAATTATGAAGAAAGCTCTTTACTTTTACCCATCATGAGATGTTTCTTGTGTGATACCAGAGACACCTGTTCATAGCCCATCATTTGGGACTGAACCAGCAGATAATAATTTGCACTGACAAAGGGCAGGACTGCTTTCTAATTACTGAGAGATTTCGCATGGTGTTTTGGATTTCCATGCCTTTTTGCACCTCCCTTTCTTCATGTGTTCAATACTTTTTCCCTGTACCATTCCATATCATTACCCATAACTTAAGTTCTGGACATCTATGGATTGATTTCTTTGTATGCCTGGATTGCATGGATTGTTACCGACTTCTGGTGAAAATGTCATAATAATCTTTCAGTGATAGAATAAAATAAAAGCTAAAATAATATTATATAACTGGTGATGGGGAGTTAATTACAGGGTTTGTACCCACAGGTTGCTGCATTTTTATTGAAAATCGTATATATCGACAAAATAATTAACCTTTACAATTATAAAAAAATGTTTTACTCCTAAATGTCTGAAAAAATAAAAATGAAAACTGAGACATAAATCTTTACTATTTTTAATCCATAATTTAGGTTCTTCAACCATGAGATTGGTTAAACGTTATAGTCATTTACCCCTGATATTTTAATCAACTTCTTTATAGAAATTACTTGTTTAGAAGCGTTAATTGAACACTGGATGATCATTATTATAGCCCAAATACTTCCACTGAATAATGCAAAAAAAAAAAGCAGGAAGAAACCTCCAGCAGAACCAGTCTGAATGTGAGTGACCTTCAGCTGAGGCCTACCAGGGATCCAAGGGTACAGAAGTAGTAATCTATAGATATTTTCTGTGTTAGAATAGGTAACAGTAAAGCTCCATAGGTGGCTCTGTCTGGGGAAAGAGATATTTAGGCCTAAGAGACAAGCTCATCCAGTAAGTCACAGTAAAAGCTGAGCCTATAGCTACTGTATGTCTTCGAGTGAAACCGGACTAAACACTGAAAAAAAGGCCCAATTCTATCATCTATAATCAAAGTTGCAATCTATATATTTATATATGTAATCAAAATAAATGTTGAAGTCTAAAAACTAAATATAACAGTGCACTACAATATAACTGGAATCATAAGGATAAGAATGTAATTCAGTTTAATCTGTTAAGAAATTGTTTATACATTCTCCTTTTACAAGCACGAGTTCTCCCTGGTTACTCCAGCTTCCTCCCACAGTCCAACAACATGACAGCTGTGTTCATTGCTTTGAATCGTCCTTAGGCAGTGTTGGGCAAGCTACTTGTCCAGTGTAGTGAGCTAAGCTATCAGTTACTCAACAATAAGTTAAGCTTCACTACACCAAAGCTACCACCTAAAGAATTATAGCAAGCTAAGTTACACTATGTGTTAACAGTAGCTTAACTACATCAGAAGCTACTTAATGTTGTACCAAGCTAATGTCAATTCAAAATGAGTCTGTTACACTGGTTAAAACATTTATTAAAGATCAGCCAATTACATAACACACTGTAAAAATTGCTTTATGATCAGCATAATAAAAAAAACTGAAGTAATTACTAGTAGACAAAAAAATAAACAATCTGCTGTTTATAGAACCAAATTAAAGGTACTGTGTAGTGTTCTACACATCGAGACATGGCTATGAGTTTGCATTCATCTCTAGGGAAAACAAAACCCTACAAAAGGCATCTTATTTCTTTAGGGTCTCCCTTCGAGAAAACTTCTTCAGACCTCAATTAAACAGTCGATACAAGTAACAAATGAAACTGTTTACAAAAAGGTGAAAAAATAAAGAAGCTAATTAAGAGATATATATACATTTATGTCTCACTGTATAATTTAATTTCTACCTACATATTTATTCATTGTATTTACAGAAAACCTGGTTTCATTACTTAGTTATGCCCTGGATTTTGTAGCGTTTGTGGACGCTACGTCGCTACTTGATAAAAACAATAACGTCACTACAGGAAAGTTACTTGATAAATAAAGCAGGGACGCTACGGCCAAGCTACTAGAAAATGTAGTTAAACTAATAGCTTCGCTACATGTAGCGGCGCTACTGCCCATCACTGTCGTTAGGTATGATTGTGACACCCACATGCCCCACAGGTACTTCATTCTAAGCACTTAAGAAAATGCTTAAAAAAGATAAAAGAAATAAAAAACAAAAACCAGAAATCTTTAGAAATTAAGAATAACTGCGGTTTCAGGAGCTGAAAAAATGTTTTGAGTAAAATATTAAAATCCTCGCCTGCCAGTCAACAGATTCTCTTAAAATTGGCAGCTTTATTAAAATACATTTCACGTGGATAAATGTAATCAGATTGGTTTTTAAATGCATTTCAACACCAAGATAACCCCAAACAAATCCATAAAGATGGCTTTAGCCTGAAACTAAACAAGCCAAAGTGTCTAATGGAGCCATCAGCCCACTCAGATTATCATCATCTGTTTGGGCTAGCTACCTCTGTGTTCCCCTCTCCTGCTTTCACACATACATGCACGTCACCCACACACAAACACATCCTCCTCAGATTCCCAACTACAAGGAGAAAAGAAGCGTTGGGAGATGTTTAATTAAGACAACAGATCAATTAACAGCTCAATTAGCCTGGCTAATTAGGGGCTCAGTTGGAACAAAAGCTCTCTCTCTTTTGCCCTCCCTTTCCTTCAGTGTCTCTCCCTCACGGTGATACACATGTACACAGACACACTCCCAGTCTCACACCCTCTCCCAGGGATTGAGCGCAGGACATGGTTGTCGCTATAGAGCACATAATCCTACTTAATCGTCAGTCCAGATTTTGGCAGGAAGTTGCCTGGAAGCTAGGATAAGAACAGGAGTCGTCACTCCCTCCTATTTTATCTGGGAATGCAGGACGCTGGGGCTTTCAAAGGACTAATTGAAGTTAAAGCAGCCTGGAGGTTAGGCTGTATTTAACGTAGCCTGATAGAAATGCTTAAGTTACAGGATGCATTACATCATTTAGATATATTCACATATTCATGGGGGCTTTTGAGTGCAAGGCTCTGAAAGAACCAGCAAAGTCAACCACTTCATAAACCAATCTACTCTATGTGTATTTTAATCTGAATTCAGCTTCTCTGTTTCTGGCCTTAGAGGTTTGTTAGAGAGAAATAAAAACAAAACAGAATCACACAGACCAAGGAACCCAGCAGACACGTCCGGGAGGAGGTTTAAAGCAGAATTAGGGTTTAAATCAATATCTGACGCTCTGAACATCTCCATCAGTCCATCCTCTGAACACGGAGAGAGAGAATGGATGCTGTATGCTTTCAAATGCTAAACAAATGATCAGGTAAGGGTCATATCTGTTTTGTCTGCATAAAACAAGTGTTAGCTTAGCTAGTTCTCCTCATGAAAGGGCGTTCACACTGCTGTGAAGTGGTGCACTGGGTCACATGACCCATTCGTCACGTACTGTATCCATCCCACTAAATCTACAAAGGAAAGTTTCTGAAAATGGCAGCCAGAATGAAGCATAGATATGCATCAAATGCTGAATACTTCCCTAAAAAATAGTTTAAAATATCTTAAATTAAGTTAATACTTGGGGTAAAATGTACATAGTGTTGCTTCAAATGGTTGATAATGAATAAGGCTAAAGGCTACTATTTTAAAGAACCATCAAAAAGAATACGTACACTGATCTGTTGTTCTTTTTTTAGGAACCCTGCAAAGCATCCAATCAACTTTGTCAAATGTTTGTAATAAATTGCTGCTGTATATTTGTTACTCAATCATCAGTCTTGAGACAAGTTGTTTTTCATTTTCTCATGGCCACATTTTTCAAAAGTACTATTTTATGATATTTATTGCTATGCAGATGATAGATAGATATACATACCCTAAAATCTAGATAATCAAACGCCAGCTGATTGAAGTCCTGTTAAACAGGGGAAACTGTGTATTGTAAATTTTTACGTGAAGTCAAAAAATAATTGTATGATTGTGACACCCACATGCCCCAATAATTGGTCACCTGAATATCTTTTTGAAGCTCTCATGCCACTTAATGTCAATATCCTGGCCCTGATGTCTGATCTCATCACTCATTTCATTCACCTGCCAAGCTCCACTCAGTTCTCATTACAGCTCATCTGATCCACCTGCTTCAGTCTCTATTTAACCAGATAAGTGCCAGATTATTCGAGCCTGTGGTCATAGTTCTCTAGCATAGATCATCTGTGTTTCTGACTGCCTGATCCTGACCTGTTCTGCCTCTGGACCTCTGAGCCTGCCTGTTCCCGTTCTGATCCGTTTGCCTGACCTGTCTGTGGATTGAACCTGGAACTGTTTCCCTATTCTTTCCTGGCTTTCCCCTCGTCACCTCATTGGATCTCTGACCTCCTGGCTCTGACTACCGAGCACGTCATCGTCACACCGGCTTTGACTTCGCCCTCTGGATTATCCTGCCTACCTTTGTCTGCTCGTTTCTGATCTCCTGCCTGTCTTCTGACTTCCGATATATCAGCATCTGGGACTCTCTGGATGACACCTGCTGCGTCTTGCTGACAGCCGACCGGCTGGAACCAACCTCACCCTCTGGGCTTGGACTGAACCATAAGACCAGGCTAAGTACACACATAAAAATTATCGTCCAACAGATGTGGTCACTAACCTGTGGTTTCATCCTGTAGAGTTTCCTGCCTTGGATGCTGACGTTAATCACTGCCGCTCCATTTCCACTAATGTTTTGAGAAATCTGTTTGTTCGACTCGAATACTGGATCTGATTTTTCAGTATCAAATGGTTCAGATCATCAAAAAAAAACTTTAATGAGTAGTTTTCATGCAGTGTCCAAACAAGAAGGGTACATACTACATTCCACCATCAGCCCAGTATATAGGCTGGTTTTCCGTTATTGTCCTTATTTACCCTCTCGTTTCCCCCTGGATTCTGTGTTTTATATGTGAGCAGTGAGGATGTTTGTGTGCTGAGCAGGGATCAGTTGCACGGTCACCCCATACATCTCCAACACAGCGGACAGGTCTGGGGTTCTGTTGCTGATGCACTGTCTGCTCTCATTACTGAGCAGACCCAGGAGAGGGTCCAGGCTCATACAGGAACACACGCAAACACTGTCCTGGTTGGACAATTAAAAGCTACTGGAAACACTGGAAGAATCTGGAGGCAGCTGAAAAACTGCTTCGAGTTGCATGTTATATTACCTTATGGTAACTGCAGGTCTCATACAAACCAGCTCTTTGCAGCCATAATAGGTCACATTGTGCAAGTCTTGTGACAGGATGACTGACAGAACAACAGGCTGTTGGCTCATGACTTCCTCTCTCTTTCTGCAAGCAAACAGACTTCCCTATGTTCCAGTGTTTATAGGCTATGCTGTTTAACAGCTTTGCAACTTCCCTCTGCCCTGATATAGTTTATTCCTAATGTTAAGAAAGGTTTACAGGTTTTACACGTTTCCATTGATTGATGATCATATAAACACTACAGAGAAAATTGCTAATCATATTCATGTATATGCTAGAGTGCTGGAGAGAGAAATCAGGCTGATTGAGAGCTCTTCTGCCATCATCTACTAGGGTAACAGACTCATAGCCAATGACTTAAAAAACTTAACATCTGATAAAGAAGGCTGGCTTTCTTCTAGGAACCCCTTTAGAACATTTGGAGGTGATTTAACAAAGAAGGAATATTTCATAAAATTGAAGAACATCATGGGCAACAGTGTAAATTCTCTTTAATAGACTCTCAAATACCATCAGTGTTTTTAATTAAAAGACTTCTCCAGTTCTGGTATAAGAGATGAAATCCTCCTTGTCAGGTAAAGAAAGCAAAAGCAGATGAATCACTATAACATTTATTCTCCCTTTATGAATAATACATTATTATTAAATGGAACTGAAGATTTAGGCTTTAGGAGAATTTTTGTCCTGGTCTTAGAACACTGGACTTGGTCTATACTAATGCAGAGTACTTCAGAGACCATCAGAGGTTGCCCAATCAGTTCACGTGTGCTTGGTGGACCTGGAGAAGGCAATCGAGTGTTCAACTACGGCCCTCTTTGGGGGCCCTCCAGGAGTATGGAGTTGGTATCCTTTAACAAGGGGGGCATATGGACCTTGCCAAGGAGGTGGTCTGATTTGTGGACCAGCATATTTTGTCTCTCCTCTTTGCAGAGGATGTGGTTCTGCTGGCCCCCTCCTGCCAAGAAAGATGAAGATCAGCTCCTCCAAGTCCATCTATCTATGACCCCCAGAAAACGGTGGTAATCCCTCTTCAGAGTACTTTAGAGTGGAGCCACTTCTCCTCCACTTCAACTGACTCCACAGAGGAGTCAGCTGGCCAAGATGGTATGTCCCATTGAGAGTAGGGGTATAGGGGACACCCAAGGACACATTGAAGGCGCTAGGTCTCTGCTGGCCTCAGAACATGTCGGCTCCTATTAGAGAAGCTGGAGTAGGTGTCTGGGGAGAGGGAGGTCTGGGAGTCTCTGCTGAGACGGCTGCTCTTGCAACTATGCAGGTGATGGATATATATGCGACTCAGTCCCAGATAAGTGGGATGATGAGTATGGTTGTAATGATTTGTACATCAGCAGAATAGAAATCTAAATAAATTAAATAACTGGAGGCCCCAATCTGGTTTCAAATAACATCAGTTCTTCTGGAAATCTTTCCAAGCAAAGACTGTGATAACAACCATAGTCTAGAACAGTGTTTATTAAACCTGGTCCTGAGGTTCCACTGCCCTGCATTTTCTAGATGAGCCTCTTTGCTGCAGCACGCCTGATTTAAATGATTACATTGACTAATCAGCAGCCATTAAGTGCTGCAAAAGGCTGGCAGCAATGAGATACCTAAAACAAGCAGCTCACTGGTACTTGAGGAAATGGAACCACTGGTCTGGAATTTGTAACAGATTTATATTAGACCAGGGGTGGGAAATTCCATTTCCTGAGGGGTGGTATCCTGCTACTTTTAGATTCATCCGTGGTTCAACACACCTGAATCAACTGGCTGAGTTACCTCCTCAGTATGCAGTCGGTTCCTCTCAACCATTTAATTACTTGATTCAAATGTGTTGAACCAAAGGTAGGAAATGGAATGTGTCTTCCTGAAATGTCTCAGCTTGGAGGATATGATTTATTAATGTAATTCTCTTCGATCATGCCTCACTGTTTCTTTAACCTATTCTGCTCTCTGACCCCCAGTGGTGCCGCCAGGAGTGGCCACAGCCACCCTGTGAAATGCCCTGGCCACCCCACTGGCCAGTGTAAATTGTAGTACCATCAGTTTAGCATTTCATCCCATTATGTACAGCCAGTGACGTAAGATTAAAAATCACACAATAAACCAAGATATGGGTAAGTGTCTACTGAAGTCTTTATGATTTGTAAAGGCAGGCTTACCACAATAGTAGATTCAAACTCCGAAATTATGGCTTTTAGTTTCAGATTTTTGGTGGCCCCATCTGAACACCCCTATTAAAACATTTCTGGAGGCGCCACTGCTGACCTCTTCTGCTAGAAATACCTCAAACTTTGTCTCATATTTTCGGAGCAAGTACTGCACCCCATTGGTCCACCCTTTAGCATTGGTCCTGTGTGGCTTTTGAGGTGATGGTACTTGCTAGATGTCCTTCAGTTTCTGCATCTGCTGTACTTAATGTTCTTGGCCAACAAATTTTTCTACGATCATCGACGTAGATTCTTTAAAACATCCCTAACAGCTCACTATGAGATCCGGATCATCTTTGTAATCTTTGTCTTGGACAGACTTTGCTTATGTTGCAGAACTACCCTGCGTGTCAGTCTTACCCTATGGAGTCTCATCTGTAACATGGACCTTTTGCACCGTTCTGTATATTCCTGCCATTTGAGCACGTAATTTATTTTCTTTCTTTTACAACAAAAGACAAAGGATTGTAACCTACTTTAAAAGCATGTGTTGGTCTTTATAAAGATAAAGGCAAACAGAGACCAGAGGTATCAAGCTTTGTGAAGCAGCCATCCAGCAGCAGAAGATTCCTGCGGAGGATAATTGGCCTGGAGCCATTCCTCTGGCCTGCTCTCTGAATAATGCATGGAGGTTTTAATGAAGCCCTTTTTTTGTTGTGTTTTTAGTTCTCTAAGATGTAGGGTGGAATTAGCATACTCCTGCGTCTGCATCTAAATGAGTGTTTGACTAATGTTTTGTTGAGAGTGGCGCCCCTTCCTACTGATCTTAGCTCAAAGGTACAGTATGATAAGGGCAGCTTTAACAAGAGCTCAACAACCCTGCCTGGTGATGTAGACAATGTGACTTCATCAAAGTGCTCTAACAGCGGCAGTAACAGGAGGCTGCGTCATATTTTTATACAGAGTGAGTGGAGAAATGGTAAAACTAAGGCCACTAAGTGATATAGACATGTGTGTGTATATATATATATATATATATATATATATATATATATATATATATATATATATATATATATATATATATATACACACATATACATATATATAAATATATATACACATATATATATAAATATATACATATATATACACATATATATATAAATATATACATATATACACATATATATATACTTATATATATAAATATATATACACATATACATATATATAAATATATATACACATATATATATACTTATATATATAAATATATATACACATATATATATAAATATATACATATATACACATATATATATAAATATATACATATACACATATACACGTATATACATATATACATATATATACATATATACATACATATATACATATATATACATATACACGTATATACATATATACATATATACACTTATATATATATACACATACAGTATATACACATATACACATATATACACTATATTGCCAAAAGTATTTGCTCACCTGCCTTGACTCACATATGAGCTTAAGTGACATCCCGTTCCTAATCCATAGGGTTCAATATGACGTCGGTCCACCCTTTGCAGCTAGAACAGCTTCAACTCTTCTGGGAAGGCTGTCCACAAGGTTTAGGAGTGTGTTTATGGGAATTTTTGACCATTCTTCCAGAAGCGCATTTGTGAGGTCGCACACTGATGTTGGACGAGAAGGCCTGGCTCTCAGTCTCCGCTCTAATTCATCCCAAAGGTGTTCTATCGGGTTGAGGTCAGGACTCTGTGCAGGCCAGTCAAGTTCATCCACACCAGACTCTGTCATCCATGTCTTTATGGACCTTGCTTTGTGCACTGGTGCACAGTCATGTTGGAAGAGGAAGGGGCCAGCTCCAAACTGTTCCCACAAAGTTGGGAGCATGGAATTGTCCAAAATGTCTTGGTATGCTGAAGCATTCAGAGTTCCTTTCACTGGAACTAAGGGGCCAAGCCCAGCTCCTGAAAAACAACCCCACACCATAATCCCCCCTCCACCAAACTTTACACTTGGCACAATGCAGTCAGACAAGTACCGTTCTCCTGGCAACCGCCAAACCCAGACCCGTCCATCAGATTGCCAGATGGAGAAGCGCGATTCGTCACTCCAGAGAACGCGTCTCCACTGCTCTAGAGTCCAGTGGCGGCGTGCTTTACACCACCGCATCCGACGCTTTGCATTGCACTTGGTTATGTATGGCTTGGATGCAGCTGCTCGACCATGGAAACCCATTCCATGAAGCTCTCTGCGCACTGTTCTTGAGCTAATCTGAAGGCCACATGAAGTTTGGAGGTCTGTAGTGATTGACTCTGCAGAAAGTTGGCGACCTCTTCGCACTATGCGCTTCAGCATCCGCTGACCCCGCTCCGTCAGTTTACGTGGCCTACCACTTCGTGGCTGAGTTGCTGTCGTTCCCAAACACTTCCATTTTCTTATAATACAGCTGACAGTTGACTGTGGAATATTTAGGAGCGAGGAAATTTCACGACTGGATTTGTTGCACAGGTGGCATCCTATCACAGTTCCACGCTGGAATTCACTGAGCTCCTGAGAGCGACCCATTCTTTCACAAATGTTTGTAAAAACAGTCTGCATGCCTAGGTGCTTGAATTTATACACCTGTGGCCATGGAAGTGATTGGAACACCTGATTCCAATAATTTGGATGGGTGAGCAAATACTTTTGGCAATATAGTGTACATACACATATATATACACACATATATATATACACATATATACATACACATATATACACACACATATACACACACATATATATATATATATATGTATAATTTGTTATTAAAGTTTGTCCTCTATATCTGTGGTGCTTTGCATAAAATGTGAGGATCTTTTAGGAATTTGTGTGTGAACATTTTAATGAGGCTTACAGTAAGACGTCTCAAAGCTCTCCAGGGTCTCTTTTTGTATTGCAGACATATTGGAGTCTGAAGTGTCAGAGTCTGTACTTAAATGGGGCAGAGGAACATTCCTCAGCCACTGGAGCATGCACAACGCTTCTCTAATCCCACTTTGGAGCGCCTTTCATCTGCTGGTGAAAGCTTTGTGAGGCACTTAGCTCCGTCGGTCCGGTGTTGGAGGTAAGGTGCAGATGTCCCGGTCAGAGACGGACGTGGAGACAAAAACTCACAAACTGAGCTGTTCGTGATAAAGGTTTTAATCTCCTGACAACATGAGTTTCTGCAACATGGAAGCCTTATAGCGCTTCAGGGTCACGGCTGACAGCGAAAGGTGGGAATGATTAAGGAACTTAAGGTTTGGTTAATTTTGTGGGAAAAAAAACATTTAAAATAAGAGAAAATAATATATTTTTAAATACATTATATAAAATTATCACATTTTAAGGGCAAATGTAAGGATATTTATTTATAAATAAGTATTGTGTAGTTTGTCTTGAATTGAGGAAGTGAGACAGGAAAAAGACAATTTACATTTAAAATAAAAAATAATAGCATTTTTCTATTTCATGAGGATATTATCTAATTATTTTATTTTAAGAGTAATAATACTCATTCCATTTGCAAATCATCTTATTAACCTACTCAAATTAAGGGTAAATACACTTAATTTAAGAAATGTTGACTTATTTCTAGATCGTTTTCGCAATGTTGGCAGTTTGTCTTATTTACCAGGCAAAATTAAGAGCAAATGCATTTTTTTTAAAGCTTTTGCTTATTTTCAAATCAGTTTTTGCAACATGCAAATTACACAGACTTACAAAATTTGGTCGATAAGGTCGATGGAAGGGAAACTTCTTCCAAACTCTTTTGGAATATTTCGGAAATGCAACGATTATAATGGCCGCTTCCCTACTTTAAAATAAGAGAATTTGAAATAAGAGACTTTTTTAATAGTATTTTTTTTTCTTATTTTAAATATAGTCTTATTCCATTGACAAAGTGTCTCACTTACCTTCGAAATTCAAGAAAAAAAATGCACTTATTTTAAGAAATGTACTTAGATGTACATTTTTAGCAGTGAAGCAGTGTTACATAAAGTCCCAAGACACATATGATATACTTCTTTTACCATAGATTCTTATAAGAGTAACTTGACCCTGAAGGTAACACACCAAAAAATGTATGGGAAAAAAAAAAATCATATTATACTAACTTATTAATATTGAACAAAGTCTGAAAAAGAAAAAAGTAAACGTCATTCCAAAGGCTCAAGGTGCTTCTGAGAAGGTGTACCTAATAAAGCGGCTGGTGAGCGTATTCACTACATGCTGTAACTACAAACGGAAAAATATCTTTTAAACAGTCGCTGAGTGACATCTAAAGGCTGCTTTTTTGCTTTTTATTCTGAGAGATTTGTTGACATCTTCCCTCAATGCTTCAGGAAATGAAGTCACCAGCCTTGAAAGTATTCGTAGCTTCCTGTTCCTTCCTTATCAACTGATTAACCACAAACCCAGAGGAAAGCGACAATTGCAGATGACAGCAACTGCACCGGCCCTAAGAAACCGCTCTTGGCTCTGTTTCTGTTTTCTCCAAACAGAGTCGCCTGGATAATTAACCTGTACATTAACTTCCCAGCTGATAGGAAACGGCATGTGGATATGAGCTCAGTGAGTCATGGAGATTGATCCTGAATGCGATGGGATGGCGGTAGGCAGGAAGCCTCACGGTTTGGCAGATGCTGCCATACCTGTCAATTCTCACATTCTGTTCAGTGTAGCAGGTTCAGAGAGAGTCTCATTTCCTGAGTTTTTGGCTCGTGAAGGAGTCTGGCACAGGAACAAAACTGAAAGTGAAGTTACAAGATGTTGCCTCGGTGGGACTGCATAGCGGCAAACTTTCTGTCAGCTTGCAAAACTGACTGGTTCTCTGTGATGGACTGAAGTCACGCCTGGGTTGCTGTTCTGGCTGAGAGCATGCAAAATTACCATATTTATTGAAAAGCATTGCGATACTTTGAAAGATGTCATCTTTTTGTTGTTGATTTTATCACTTTTAATTGTTTGCTTCCACATACAGGTGCACCTCAATAAATTAGATAATCATTTAAAAGTTCATTTATTTCAGGAATTTATTTCAAAAGGTCAAAGTGATAAAACTTGGAGGTTAGAGAAAACTTGAGCTGGAAGAGGTTGGAAGGGCTCCTGAACCAGAGGCAATGTCACAAGTCTCTTATCAGATGAAAGTAAAATGTATACTTTATTTGGAAATCAGAGTCAAGGGTCTGGAGGAACAAAACTGCAGAATTCAAGCTGCTAGACGTCCAACATACCTAAAGTTTCTGCAGTCGCTCATGGTTTTTTTGTGAGGGTGTCATTAACTGATGTTTTTCCGCCGTGTTTTCACTGGAAAAACGATCTAGAAATAAGTAAAAATTTCTTAAATTAAGTGTATTTAACGCTTAATTTGAGAAGGAAAATGAGATAGTTTGCCAATGGAATGAGTATTTCCACTCCCAAAATAAGATAATTAGATAATATGCAGTTGAAATAAGACAAACCAATTGTGTTTTCTAATTTTAAGCGTAAATTGTCAAATGCACTTATTTTAAGAAAAAAATACTTATCTAGATTTCATTTTTTTCCAGTGTTAAAGTCCAAAAGTCAGAGCACAACATTTTGCTGTATGTCTTTCCTCTGCTTTCAAGCTTGATCAAGTTTATAGTAACTCAGGTTATTCTGATCTATCTCTATAGCTGCTATAGGCTTAGGCTGCTGGAGGACATAGGGACCACTTTTCATCATGTCTATTCTCCCATTCTGCAGTATTTGATGGATTAATCTCTAGTTTTATGTTGCGTCGGCTTTTTCTTTTTGGCATTGTGCTTGAATCCATAGCCAACTGCTATCAAAATCTTGGATTATGATGATATGGCCTGTTTTTCAGTTCTCAGTCCTGTTTCTATCCTATATTTAACTATGGGCTCAGCTTTTACTGTGACTAACTGGATGTGCTCTCTTTCATCGCTTTCAGTGCATACATTTTCCAATCTTAGATCTAGCCAATAACTCTGTATACTCTTGTCTCAAAATTAATATACTAAGCCGTTTATTATTTTAAGACGGTTCTACTCAAAATAACTGCAGAAATCTCCCAGTGCAATAAGACAGTTGCACTTGGTAAGAATTCTTTAAATCATAATATATATTCTCAAAACAAGAAGTCTTACCTTTGCAATGGTCTCACTGCATTGGAAGATTATTGCATTTATTTTCAATACGATTTTCCCAAAATAAGATAACAGAATCTGCTCTTGCTTAGTATATATCAATCTCAAAACAAGATCAAAAAACATTTTGAATGGATCTAAGATTGTAAGACTTGTTTAGATGGACAATTTCTGTTGTATTAAGATGAAACTTGCTCAGAGCTTGCATGCTTAACTGTTTATTTTTTTCCTTGTTTCTTGTGGAGCTACTTTTTCTTTATGTTTTCTAACATAGAAAGTATTTATAGATCAATGTTTCTATGTTGCTTTTGTATCTCTGCTTCTGTCTCTTTGAACCCCGCTCACACTGAACCTGGTTCTGCTGGAGGTTTCCTTCTATCAAAAGGGAGTTCTTCCTCTCTGCTGTTGCTTCATGCATGCTTGATGTCAGGAATTCCAGCAGAGTCAACAACAAAATGCAACTGAATGTCCACTTTTGCCACATGCTCATCCAGGAGGAGCGTTTCCTGCAGGGTCAGTGACTGCATGCAATCAGCTGGTTTTCTCAGATAGAAAATATTTAAGTAATCTGACTGAATGATGTGATTGATGTGTCTCGGCAAAATACCTTAAGTTGACATGCTTTTAAGTGGTGCTATAGAAATCAACTGAATGGAATTGCAGAACAACCTTCATGTAGATCAGGGGTAGGGAATGTTGATCCTCAAGGGCCTCTGTCCTGCAGTATTTTGCATGCATCCCTGCTTCATCACATGAAAAAGGCTTAAATCAGCTCTTTGGCATGACAATCAGTTTAGCTGAGACCATCCATTAACTGTTCATTTGTTTCATGTGAGATGCATACAAAAAGCTGCAGGACAGTGGCACTCAGTGGCAGATATTACCTACAAGAGATTCGTATTTTGTTTTTTGAAAAGAGCCAAAACTGTGAGAAGCCTAAAAAGCTGCTCTAATCACCAAGATGTGACCAAGAAACCAGACGGAAACTTAAACCCATAGAGATCCTAAGAGGAACACGGAAGCAGACGAGCAGAAAGATGTTTTTAAAGCAGCAGTAGGACCAGATAATGACGGCAGATACTGTGAAAGTAGGGTCTAATAGCTCCACATTACTGTATTAGAAATCCTGTTTGTGTGATAGGATGTTCTAATTTTGTGAGCAAATGAATTAGAGTTTTTATATCAGCTGTAAGTCAGAAGCCACATGTCTGAGTTGAAATAAATGTACTTTTCTATTATATTCTAGTTTAATAAATTGCTTCTCTAAGCTGATTGACAGCAACACAACGGTGTTGCTTTTTACCAGCTGTTATACACTCTATGGACAATTGCCAGCAGTTTCCAAACAGAGTTTTGCCTGTTGTTCCAGTTATTGTGATCATTACTTACTGAAGCTTCACTACCTTTAATGCTTGGAACAGTTCTTTCCACATACTGGGCCTGCAGGTCAGCCTCTCTCTGGGCGCTGAGCTCCAAGTAGTTTTGATATCCTTAATTCTTCAACAACTTTCCTAGACAGCTTTGTAAATTCTCAGTCACACAAGCTTTGGCAACAAAGGCTTAAATTGGAGGCAACTGGACTTTCGTCCAGCTTTTCTGAAGATGTTTTGACACCTATCCAGGAGTCTTGTGAGTTCTTTCGTTTTGCAACACAGCAACTTGCAGCTCTGATGATGTCAGGAGCAAATATACACTGGAAAAATGATCCAGAAATAAGTTAAAATTTCATAAAGTGTATTTACCCTGAAGTTGAGTAAGTAAATGAGATGGTTTGCTAATGGGATGAGAATTTTTACTGTTAAAAAAGATAACTGGATAATATGCACTTGAAATAAGACAATGCAATTGTTTTTTCTTATTTGAAGTGTAAATTATCTTGCTCCATTGTCAAAATGTCTCGTTTACCTCCTCAATCCAAGAACAAATGCACTTATTTTAAGAAAAAATGACTTATCTAGATTTTGATTGTTTTTCAGTGCAACCGATCTTTGTTCAGACTTGCTGGAGTCTTTTTTTATGAGTTTTGTTTGGCAGTTTGTGTGGCTTTGTAATGTCCAACCCTCTGTAAGGGGATGTTTTTTTTTTTCTTTTTAACAATGAATTTACTTTATTTATCTCACAGTGGAGAAATTTATCGTTACATCGGCTCAAATAGTCGACACACACACACATATATACACATATATATATGTGTATATATATGCACATATATACACTATATTGCCAAAAGTATTTGCTCACCCATCCAAATTATTGGAATCAGGTGTTCCAATCACTTCCATGGCCACAGGTGTATAAATTCAAGCACCTAGGCATGCAGACTGTTTTTACAAACATTTGTGAAAGAATGGGTCGCTCTCAGGAGCTCAGTGAATTCCAGCGTGGAACTGTGATAGGATGCCACCTGTGCAACAAATCCAGTCGTGAAATTTCCTCGCTCCTAAATATTCCACAGTCAACTGTCAGCTGTATTATAAGAAAATGGAAGTGTTTGGGAACGACAGCAACTCAGCCACGAAGTGGTAGGCCACGTAAACTGACGGAGCGGGGTCAGCGGATGCTGAAGCGCATAGTGCGAAGAGGTCGCCAACTTTCTGCAGAGTCAATCACTACAGACCTCCAAACTTCATGTGGCCTTCAGATTAGCTCAAGAACAGTGCGCAGAGAGCTTCATGGAATGGGTTTCCATGGTCGAGCAGCTGCATCCAAGCCATACATAACCAAGTGCAATGCAAAGCGTCGGATGCGGTGGTGTAAAGCACGCCGCCACTGGACTCTAGAGCAGTGGAGACGCGTTCTCTGGAGTGACGAATCGCGCTTCTCCATCTGGCAATCTGATGGACGGGTCTGGGTTTGGCGGTTGCCAGGAGAACGGTACTTGTCTGACTGCATTGTGCCAAGTGTAAAGTTTGGTGGAGGGGGGATTATGGTGTGGGGTTGTTTTTCAGGAGCTGGGCTTGGCCCCTTAGTTCCAGTGAAAGGAACTCTGAATGCTTCAGCATACCAAGACATTTTGGACAATTCCATGCTCCCAACTTTGTGGGAACAGTTTGGAGCTGGCCCCTTCCTCTTCCAACATGACTGTGCACCAGTGCACAAAGCAAGGTCCATAAAGACATGGATGACAGAGTCTGGTGTGGATGAACTTGACTGGCCTGCACAGAGTCCTGACCTCAACCCGATAGAACACCTTTGGGATGAATTAGAGCGGAGACTGAGAGCCAGGCCTTCTCGTCCAACATCAGTGTGCGACCTCACAAATGCGCTTCTGGAAGAATGGTCAAAAATTCCCATAAACACACTCCTAAACCTTGTGGACAGCCTTCCCAGAAGAGTTGAAGCTGTTCTAGCTGCAAAGGGTGGACCGACGTCATATTGAACCCTATGGATTAGGAACGGGATGTCACTTAAGCTCATATGTGAGTCAAGGCAGGTGAGCAAATACTTTTGGCAATATAGTGTATATATATATATACACACACACACGCACACACATATATATATATACACACACACACACACATATATATATATACACACACACACACATATATATATATATATACACACACACGCACACACATATATATATATATATATATATATATATATACACATACACACACACATATATATATATACACACACACACACACATATATATATATACACACACACACACACACATATATATATATATATACACACACGCACGCACACACATATATATATATACACACACACACATATATATATATATATACACACACACACACACACATGTGTATATATATATATATATATATATATTTTTTTTTTTTTTTTTTTTTAAAGCAGGATTTGCACAGGGTGTTTACATAGGTATTTATATAGATGGGTATTTATCAGTATAAAAAAGGTTTTCCTTCACCCCTCTTTGAAACCTCCTGCCCTCTCTGTCCAAAAGGTGAACTGTTTGATCTACTTCATGCGATTGTGTAGTTGATGTTTGGTTTCTTGATTATATGAGTCCCAGCAGTCCTCACTTCTTTGGATTGGTTTGGATGTTCTGTCTTTTGAATGAACCAGTCTAAGGTTGTTTAGTTCAAATCTTCCTGAGTTTGTCAGAAACTCCTGACATACATGTGGAGTTACAATATTTCTCTTTATCCTCTGTGTTAGACGCAGCGTTGTTCTCCCCGCTATTTTTTTTCTGGCTGACTTAACAACCACCCATTTTGGATAACCTCATGCTTCAAGTGATTTCCTGATAGGTTTGTTGATTTGAAACTTTCTTGGAAACATTTCTGCTATAAAGTATTAAAGCAACTTTTTAGAAAGAAGAAAAATAAACAGAGGAAAATTCCACCATTAAAATAACAACTTTTAGGTGAATCCCACATGTTTTGTAGAAAAACAAAATCTTTGATGCTGGAAAGTCTGTTATTTGCAGGAAAAAACAAACACTCTCAGATAATTGGCAAAAAGTTTGAAATTCAAACTCAATTATATTGTGACTTTCTAAAGCCTGGAATTTACAAGAACAAATCTGCTTGGTTTTTAAAAGAAAAGGACAGAAGTTTGCTGTATTATAGTATAAATTGTTGTGCATTAAAGGGGTGATAGAATGATTCTATCGGGTATCTGGTCCTTCAGGTCTCTAATAGGGTGTGTAACATTGGTTGGGCTGAAATGGCATATTTGCTGTTCTATGAGCCCTAATGCAGCCTGGTTAAAAGCCCTAGAATGAAACAACAGGTTTTCTTCCTTTTATGGTATGATCATGAATATTTAGATGAGCTGTGCTCTGATTGGGTGGTTTATAACGAGCGAAGCTGCTGAGCAAAGACGCATCATAGCAACAAGCACTCAGTCACTGAAACATCAGATTGTTGATATGGTATCTAAAAGAATGTCTGCGGGGACTTTAAAAATCGTCCGGGATTTTGGTCGACTACAGTGCAGCACGTAGTCAAAACACACCGGGCACTCGAACCGAGGCGTCAGCTCCAGGGCTGGTCCGGGAACCCCGGCGGACGGGGGCAGGGAGCCAACGGGGGTCGGAGCGACCGAACCCGTCCCACTGACGGTAGCCTCGACACAAGCGGCCCCGTGCTCCCAAAGCCGGCCTGTTTACCGGCCCCCCAGCCCCCTCCTCCGGCTCAGGACAGACGGCTAATGGCTCTCTGCTGAGGACTTGTCCAGTCAGCGGCCCAGCAGTTGATACTTCATAAAATGAAGCCACTTCCTGATGGTTTAAACAAGTGTCTACTTTTTAGTAGTAAATCAGCAGCTGCTACATGTATGACAACTACTTCTCCATAATGGAATGCAAGGGGAACCATCTGAGGAAGAAGATTCAACATGGCTGCATCAATCCTGATGCAATAACTAAGGAAAATTATGAAAGTCCTCTCTGCTCCTGATTTTTTTTTGTATTTTAGAGATAAAACCTTATTTTGACACTTTTAATTGTCTCTTTGTATACTCAGCCTTTTAAGTGTTTTATTTTTGAACTAAATTAATAAAAAATTACTCTAATACTGAAATGTAAACAAGTACGTCATGATAAAATAAATGCATCATTTCAGATTCCAACATCGAAATAAATTGTCGGAGAGCTCTCCTCTCAAAGCATTATGGGATTTAACGTCATAGTAGAACGCCGTTGCCACAGGCTGTAGCTTTATGTGACCAATGGGGCAAAAAGCAGTGATCATCTGTCCGAACAATCAGTTAACTGAGTTCACTATAGAGTCCCTGCTGTATTTGGACACAGTAAGCTTGTATGAGCTATGAGAACAGCACATTATAAACAGGGTGTGCACGAGGAAGAATTGGGCTCGTGCATGCTCTTGCACGCACATTTCTTTTTAAAGTGGAGAGGGCGGGTCTTCTAAAAAATAATTCACAATCCCCTGCATGCTCAGGGAGAACATACAAACTCCATGCTGAAAGAGCCAGGGCTCGAACCCGGATCTTCTTGCTAACTAAACGCTGAGCAGCCCCAGTCTTTTCCGAGTATCCTCAAAATCTGTCTTAAATATATCGTTGACTCGGGCAGACCCATTCATGGACAGGGTTGACATCACATCCACCGAAGAGCACTGGAACGTCCGACCTGAATTAAATTCAAGAAAATAGGCTACAGGCTTATAGATGCAGCGACGCTGAATTACTGAGGTCTCAGTCTGCTGAAAAAAATAATGTTTTGTTATTTTTGTCCTGATTTTGTTCTATGCACTCATTAAAACACTTGTCCCAACTTGACTCCCCGGGTAAATGTGGTCTAGAACCACCACTAAGTGTGTTTAATAAAAAATAAAGAAAAATCTTTAGACAGCTTTTATTGTCATTTTGTACACACAGAATGTAAAGAAAATGGAATTTAGTTTCGATCAGCTTTCAGAACATTTCCTTCCCTTAAAGTGCAGCAGTGATGAAATGTAAACGGTGTGGGAGAAAAAAAACATTGATATGGAAGTTCAGAGCATATATGGTGCAAATGTGCAGAGTTTAGGTATATTCCGTGTTATATTTTGTTGGACATGTGTGGCTACACATAGTTTAATTTAGTTAAACTTAAAATGCATCAAAACAGAGCATAAAAGTAGGATTGTTTTCAAAAAGTTACTAAAATAAATGTAAGTAGCATGATGTTGTATTTTCTGTTGTATTCAGTGTTAGGCTTAGGCGTGCTTCAAAACTAAACTTGTACAAGCCTCAAAAATGAAGCAGCACGCATGTTTTTGCTGCTCCAGCTGCTTGCGGTGATAAACAAAAACAGTTCTTGCAGCTAATAATTGCACATAAAGCATTCATTTTAAATGTTTCCATGTTTAAATTGAACCATCATAGAGCTACTAAAGGTAAGCAGTTAACAGAAACTGGAAACCCCTCTGATTAGATGGAAGACTCCCAGAAAAACTGCAACTCACAGGTTACAGTTTTGTTAGAGAGTTTAAAGACTCCACTGTGTTTGCTTCGCAAAACAAACATGCATTTTGATCTGACATCTGATCCTTTTTGCTTCATTTCAAACCGATACATTTTTAATAAGCGCACCTCTTTCATATGAAGGCGGTGAGGAGGAGACCTCCAACCATCAGAGCTGCTTGGAACAACAGCAATGGAAAATTAACTGTGAATGCAGCTGCTCTTTCAGCTCCAACCCTTTTGTCGTGTGCTGAAAAAACAATGAATAATTCTCTTTGCAGCCTGTATGTGGGTGTAGGGAGCAGGACAGAAGGCAGGACTGGAATCCACAGCAAAGATCAAACGGTAGGTGAAGTTTGAAATGAATCCACATATCCAGAGGATGCTGCAGACCGAGCAAATGTTTGTTTGTGGGAGCTGCAGAAATGGCAAGATACGTCTGTTCTACATAAAGGAATCAGCTAAAAATCGACAAATCTATGAGAAAGGATCACAGCAAGTCTGGTAGGTAACCTGGAAAAGTTAGGAAGTTTTATTGGTGGATAAAAATGCATTTGCATTATAGAGATGGAACTGTCCCCTTGGTCAATGCTTTGTAAAGACATTTTTTTCAGCTGGAATTCAGTTTAAGTGAAAATTAGTTTATCAGTTTATCTATATAGCACCAATTCATAACACGTCATCCTAATTCACCCAATTCATTCAATCAACTGGAAAACATGTTGATTATATTCAGTCATGTCTTGCAAGACATGCTACTCCTAAATTAGCCAGACAAATTTTAGGTCTCATTTTGTCGTCAACAGCAATCCTTCACACTGAACATGCATGTAGCGACAGTGGAGAGGAAAACTCGCTTTTACAGGAAGAAACAGGTCTTGGAAACACAAAGCCAGGCTCACTTCGATTCAGTGTCTTACTCTTGTTAAATGTAAGGTGAGGTGAAGTTGCCTCTTTGATTTAGAACTAGCTTTTCTAAAAATTGCGATTATATTCCAAAGGTGATTTATTTCCCAGCCCCGCTTTTAGTAAACCGGTCTGTGTGAAAGTCACCTGGAATCTGCACAGGTCCATGTGACGATAGGAGGTCACTAAAATCTTTCCAAGCCTCGTTTGTATGCCTTACAGCCATAGTGCAAGGTGTTCTTTTTCCAGGTGGATCATCTAAATAAGTGGTTCTCCTAATTGTCAATCATCCTGGTGATATGTTTCCGTAAGGCCATCCTACGTGCTCGTATACAATCTTCAAAGTAAGTTTGTATGAGCGATGCAAACAGCCACTTTTTAACAGAGTGTGCATAAAGAGAACTCGGCTCGTGCACGCTCTCGCACAGGTTTAATAGGTGTTTCCTCTCTGGAGGGGGTACAGGGTTGTGCATGTGCATTTTTTTTAAGTGGAGAGGGCGGGTCTTTTCAAAAACTCATGAAAATCCTTCAGTTACCTTTAGCTAAGGGTCTGATCCCATATGAGTTGATGATTGTCTCCCCCTAGTGGTCTGGAGCTCTTTTTAACTAAGTGCTAATTTGCACCTTTTTTTCACTCAGTTTTTGCTGCTTTCATTTTTCCTTTTGCGTGTATTTTGTGTGTTAGCATCATTTACATACTCGTAGCCCATTCTGCGTTTTCACTTTGCTGCTATTTTCTGTGATTCCAGTTTATTTTATATGCAATTTCTTTTTGTGTGTGTGCATGTGTTTGAAAGTCAGTCTCAATTTTGAGTTGACATGTTAATTTACCTTGATGCTACTTATTGATCCATGGCTATTTGCAGATAAATGCTATAACGGCAGAGAAAGGAACCTTTTGAACCTTCATTTTAGCAAAAAAAGAAAAGAGAAAGAGAAAGAAGACCCTCCCTTCCACCTCACCTGAACTAGATTTGAAGGTTTTTTGAGAACGCAGAATTCCCTCATGGTGTCCCGCCCCCAGCCTGTAACCTTCGGTGCAATCTGACGCTGTCCCTCAGATCTTCTCTCCTTCTCACCTTAGCTGTGATACCCACAAAGCTTCTGCCAACCTCTAAAAAAAGAAAAGCAGAGACATGCTAAAGGCGTGTTTCTGCAGGGCGTTCACCTGCCTGACTGACAAACCGACACAACAAAAAAGGAAAAAAGTGCTGAATGAAAAACACAAAACGATCCAAGGTTCACTTCCCTCCCCGATGTTATCCCGCCACATCTTTTTTAGGGGGGCTTTTCAGCTGAAAGCAAAAATTGGAGTTCAGGAGGTTCTGTAACTCACCCAGGAACATCTCTGAGAACGGACGTAGAAGTTTATTATTAGCCAATAATTCGAGCACCTGCAGCGAGGCAGTCAGTCTATATGAGAAAATATGGGAAAATGATGCAGTGTGTGTTTACCATGATTCAGTTTGCAGGAAGGAATCCAATAAAGATGATGAAGAAGCTTCATCTCTGTACCTTACCAGGCTGGGATGTGTGGCTGAGTATTCAGAGGAGTGAGGAGACACAGAGCGCTGGGAGAGGGAAGTGATTACTGTCGTTAGGTCGACAGGAAATGTTGCATCTCTTTGACGTTTAGTAATGATCACAGCAGCTGGGAACAATAAAACTCCAGCATTGCACAATTATTGGCCCGCCTCACTTACACTGGATAAAAGCAATAATGCATATTATCCCCACATCCCCCTTTAAAGTCGCACCAGCTTAGGAGGAGAGGCAGCAAATCAGATTTGCTGCGCAGGAAGCTGAGTGGGCCGGCGGTTAAGATTGACTGGAGGAAGACTTCCTGCAGCGCTGCATGATTTGATCACTCTCACTCTCTTACTCACAGTATCAATCCATCCATCTTCTGCGTCTCTTCTTTCATTTCTCATGATTGTGTACCTTTGAGACAAAGAGGGGAGATTAAAATGGCGCTCAGTTTGTTTTGACAGCAGCTCAGATTCTGAAAAGACAAACTAACTGTGGAAGATTTAAGAAAAGAACATGAATGACATGAAAAGGATGAAGAAATCGGTTTAACTGTCAGTTTTTGCCAATTATTGTTGAAGCTTTTTTTTTTTTTTTTTTAGGTTTGATGTTCTTCCATTGGAAGCTGTTAGGCAAAAGAACATGGATGAGACTATTTATGGAAAACAAATTTTATCGGCCTGATTTGAATTTCTGAACAAATAAAGGTTCCTTTGGGTAAAAATGGAGCCCAGAGCAGAGCTTCACTAACGCTGACCTTCTTATGCTTTGTATCAAATGTGACAAAAACGTATGAAAAGTTTGACTTACAGAAGTCCGGTCAGCAAGGAATAATCAGTGGGTCATTATTTATAACAAAAACTCATACGTTCGCTGTGATTGAATGAATTTAGCGTAAATCAGTAAAAAAAAAAAAATAAAACAATACTTTTCAATACGATCACCGAGTCCGGGAGCGGCCATTTTTGCCCAAATATAGTAATACCTCACTGCTGACATCTTCCAACAATGACGTCACGGTGCGGTAAGCCTAGCGCCATTCTCTCTGCTTTACAAGCTAAATCAATGGGAACTACTAGACACATCTGCAATCAACAACAATTATTGAAGATTTCCAGAGGACTTCACCATTGAAATTCACCAGAGCTATAGTGAAACTGACAATGCCCACGTGCATGGCAGCTGGATGCTGGAATACATCGGGTAAAAGTGAAAAAAAGAGTTATTCCACCTTTCTGATTCCTGATCCTCCACGGACGGGTTGGTCGTTGGATCGCCAACTTGAAGAGGGAGGATTTGCCATCGAACTTCTGGCCAGAGAAAAAACACGTAATATGTAGCCAACATTTGGAAGAAGAATGTTTTCAAGATGACTTGGATAATAGCGCGTTGTGACAAACACCAGATACAGCACTGGGACTTGATCAACAGCCGATACCGCACCGTGACGTCACTAACCAGTAGGTGGCAGTAGTGTTCTTTGACAAACATGGATGCCTCCAGTAAAGCACATTCACATGAAAATTTATCTTAAATAAAAACACTTATAATTTATTTTACAGTATTTAATAATTTCATATTTAAAGTACTTTCAGAAGTTTGAATTTTGAATATGACCGGACTTTTCCTTTAAAGGCACACTATGCAACATTTTTCAGTTAATTAATGTGTTCCATAACGTTTTGGAGGATTAAATGAGTCATTTCAGGTCAAACAAAGGTATTCTCGGCCGCCCTGGTGGTCTGTGGGGG
Organism: Cyprinodon diabolis; assembly: GCA_030533445.1. Lineage (NCBI taxonomy): Eukaryota > Metazoa > Chordata > Actinopteri > Cyprinodontiformes > Cyprinodontidae > Cyprinodon > Cyprinodon diabolis. The sequence goes on from CM060080.1 coordinate 4,001,216, forward strand.
AAATACCGCACTTGCAATTGCAGGAGCCCTCGGCCCGCACCCACAGGCTCAGAAGTCTCGCGAGAGTCGGTCTTGCTTTACGGTGAGAACTGCTACACGCCCCCAGTTAAAAGCATGCTCGTTGCTAGCACAGTGGCGATCTTTGTGCAGTTATCAAGGCGGAACCAGCGTGAAAACAGCGAAAGCCCATGTCGGAGCAGGCAAGAAAGAGGAAAAGGGCTCCGGACAGAGAGAGGAGTCGTACACGGGTGAACATCGGGCAAGCTTTTTCCGAATGGCGAGAGCTAAAAGAAAAAGAAGGCTGCACGGCTGATGCGGACCTCGAGTTTCTGCTGATGTGATTGTAAGTAACATTGGAATGGTTTCTCTCTCTCTGTGTGCATGTTCATACGTCATTCGTTGCGTTCGCCTGTCTGCTAAGCTCAAAACAACCGCGCCTGGCTTGACGGAGAAACCAGGAGAACAGCTGAGCACATTTACCACAGTGCACTTTTACTTTCGCCCTCTGGGGGGAGCCTCGCTGGAAAATCAACACCGGTTGCATAGTATACCTTTAAAAATGATTTTGACATCAGTCCAACCGTTCCATGTCCTTAAAAAAAAAAAAAAAAAAAACTGTAAAAAACAAACAAAGTCCCAGCTCTAACAAAAACAATCAAAGAAACATAGAATGCCATTAACAATGGATAGCAATGAAGGGAGCAGCAAGGCAGCAACTTCACTTGCTGTCAATGCATGGCTGCTGAGTGACTGATGAATCAGGAATGCAGGCATTTATCGGCTGATACAAGAAAAAAACGCTTATATCTGCCAAAAAAAAAATCAACTGGCTGATGTATAGTCTTTGTCCAGCTGGAAGGTTCTATGTTGTGTCAAACAACAAAAATTTTTTATGTTTTTCTTGCATTTGAAACACCAAACGTTATTTAGACGTTGGTTTTTAGGCTAAACCTGGTCGGTCCCTCAGTCTTAATTTGGTCCAGAAATACATATGGAGAACTGGGCGCAGTTTGGTTGGTCTGATTTTGTCCAATAAAAGACATTGAAAACTGGGTTTTTCATGTGTTTTCAACAATCTGACAATTGTCACCTTCCAGCCAAATGTAACGGTAGATGTCATTTCGACATAAATCATGTCGTCTTTTCAACCAATTTTTGCTTGGTAGATTTTGGTGATGAGTGGAATAGAAGCACATTGGAGTCTTCTGCCTTTATAAAGTGATTTGCCAGTACAGATCATTTAGTTCTTTTGCTGTTGCTAAGTGTGGTCTAGTTTTAGCTGCTTTATCCTCTGCTTGTTACTACTTCATGCTAATTCATCATGTTCAGATTCAGAGGAGGATGAAGGCTCTGAAGCATCCTTCTCCATATCCAATAGAGGCCTACAGATGCCTTGACCTTTCTGCTCTGTGTGAGCGTCTGTATGTATGAGTTTGAAGAGGCTTGAATATTAATGATTGATGAAAACTGTTCATGGCTGAACAGGAATATCAAGTGGTGCATTTAAGAGTCAAAGATTTTCTGGATCTCCATATTTATCTCCACCTTCTCTTTTACTCTTGGTGGGAGAATAAATTTAAGGACACAAGGTGACCTGAGTGCTATTTTTCGAAAACGTTTCTAAAAGTTTCTGCTGGGATGTTATATGGAAAGAATTTTGTCCCATTAATTTGCAAGCAAATTCATGTTTTTTAAATTGAAATTTGAAAAAAAAAATTGCAATCCAGGAATGAAACTTTAAAATTTTAATCGAAGGAGGGTTTGAAGCGGTAGATCATTGCCGTTTTCTCCGAATTTCAGAATTTTTACCAACTTTTTTTTCATGTTTAAAATTTTACAGATTTCCTCATTTCAAAGTTGAAATATTTTTTATATTTTGAGGCGATTCTATATTTTCAGACATCCGCTTGCTCTCTAAACACACAACCAATACAATATGCAGACCAATAGAAATGCGTCTTCACTCCTCACTCCAGAGAAAAGCCCGACTCCACAAAAAAACATGATCTCTGAAGGCAATTTAAAAACAAAAAATTTTGCAAAACTCTATCAGAAAAAATAGAAATGAACAGTAATAAATCAATAAAAAAAAAGTAAAAATGTAAAATAATGGGCTGCTCAGTGGTGCAGTGTATAGCACTGCTTCCTTGCAGCAAAAAGGTTCTGGGTTCGACTCCCGGCCCGGGGTCTTTCTGCCTGGAGTTTGCATGTTCTACGGGAAACTCCGGCTTCCTCCCACAGTCCAAAAACATGACTGTTAGGTTAATTGGCTTCTCTAAATTGTCCTTAGGTGTGAGTGTGTGTGAATGGTTGTTTGTCCTGTGTTTTCCTGCGAGGGACTGGAGACCCGTCCAGGGTGGACCCCGCCTCTCACCCACTGAGAGCTGGAGATGGGCACCAGCTCTCCTCGCAACCCCACTTGGGAAAAGTGTGACAGAAAATGGAGAGATGGATGTAAACTAATGATAAAAACAACAAAATATGAAATATTACATTTAAAAAAGAGAAATAAGAAAAATTACTCCTAAAGGCGTCATAGAATACAAAACTGAGTTTCCATTGTCATAGATGAATAACGATAGTTAAGTGGCTGAAATGGACGTACAGAGAAGTTCAAACCCCATCGACACCTTTCTCAGCAAATTCTAAACAATTTTTAAAACTTCCAACATAAAACGGGTAAATTCAAACGAAGCCTCGAATTGAGGTGAACTCAGGGATGTTGCCTTACTTTTGTCACGCCCCGAAATTGACATACAGACGCGCCAACTGGTTCACTGGCCTAAGAGAGGGGGGGTATGAAGTGTCGACTGCTGGGCCGCTGAATGGACCTCAGCAGAGGGCCATGGGCCGCCCACCCTCAGCCGGGGGAAGCACGGGGCCGCCTGTGTCCAGGCTACCGTCAGCAGTTGGGGTTCAGTTGCTCCGTCCCCCACTGGCTCCCTCCCCTCTTATGCCGGGGTTCCCGGACCAGCCCTGGAGCTGACGGCTCGGTTCGAGTGCCAGGTGTCTTTCGACTACGTGCTGCACTGTAGTCGACCAAAATCCCGGACGATTTTTAAATTCCCCGCAGACATTCTTTTAGATATAAAAAGTAGGACATGTCTGGGAAAAAGAGCACATCTGGTCACCCTACCATATCAACAATTTGATGTTTCAGTGAGTGAGTGCTTGTTGCTATGATTCGTCTTTGCTCAGCAGCTTGGCTCGTTATAAACCAACCAATCAGAGCACAGCTCATCTAAATATTCATGAGCATTTTGGGGGAGTGGCGGCCTAGTGGTTAGGGCATAGGGCTTTGAATCCTGAGGTTGTGAGTTCAATCCCCCACTGCCACTCTGGCTCCCTGAGCAAGACCCTTAACCCAACACTGCTCCCCGGGCGCCGCACAATGCAGAGAAGTTATTTCCCTCTGGGTATATAAGAGTATATAAAATACAAAAAAAAACAAAAATATATATATATATATATAATACCATAAAAGGAAGGAAACCTGTCGTTTCATTCTGGGGCTTTTAACCAGGCTGCATTAGGGCTCATAGAACAGCTAATATGCCATTTTCAGCCCAACCAATGTTACACACCCTATTCAGAGACCTTAAGGACCAGCAACAGATACCTTATAGAATTATTATACGACCCCTTTAAAACTTTTTTTTTTTTATTTAAGACATTTTCCAAAATGTCAGTGCTAGATTAGTATTATTATTTTTTTCAAATTTACTTAATTTACAAAGTGTGTTCTTTGCAACAGTAATGGAACAAAATGTCCTCCCGATAACCAGTGTAAACAAACTTCCTGTGTTCAGAAATGACGGGAGATTCAGATGGAGCTGAATCTGCTGAGAGAGACTTTTTCAGACAGAATAAGAAGAAGAAAAAAAAGAGAAAACAAGCTGGTTTTTATTTCGTGAATTTGCCACCAGTAACAACAGAAACATCCTCCTGTGTCAAACCTTCGAGGGAAGTTTAAAAAAAAAAATCTCTTCTCAGAAAACCTTCTGACACCGGATGCTGATGTCTTGATATAGCAAGTGTGCGGTTTTGTGTCCTCCGGGTTACATTTGCCTTTTCTGACGGGCTTTGAAGGAAGCTCGTTCTTTCATCTCCTGCGGCCCCAGAACTCTCTACTCCTCCACGGTGCTTTCCCTTCCAGTCTCTGTACTCTCACTTGAGCTCGCTCACGCCTACTTCTGCCGTAGCTCAAGAAAAGCACATCAGCCAGTTTACCTGCTGTCCTAAAATGGTTTTCAAAGGCCTCCTAAAAATGGGGCACTTAATGATTTTATGGTTAGTTTTCAGCTCATCTCTCAAACACAAAATTAACCCATTAACGGTTTTGTTTTTTGGCTTTCATGGTTTAAACCTGATGTGTACAAATCTTAGGAGCATCGGTCTGTTTAGAGAGAATACAAAAAAAAAATCTACTAAATTATCCTTGAAAATTAGGTTTGGACATCTGTAAACATTAACTCTCAAGCTTTAGGTGTAGACTGGGTCACGTTATGACCGTTTTTAAATGTTTACCCCAGTGGCTCACAGTAGTTAGCCTCGTGAAAATTGCGCCAGGATGCGCCGCTCAAAATCAGCTCTGTGCTCCCCTTAATTTTGCTGTCGCCCTGACGAAATCATAGCCTCGTGAGACCATCCTGATCTCGCGAGCTTTCAAGGTTTTCACAGATCAGTCTGGAGACTCTCTGTTAAAGAAAATTTGGAGCCGTTCACCAAACAAACGTCCAATCAGCGTTGGCTTTGAGGCGGGTTGAGGTGTGACGCAACGAGAAGCGCGACAGTTCAGTCTAAAGAACATGGCGGCTTCAGCCGATGAAACTAGCGTTAGCGTGGCTATCGAGCAAGTTTTATCGGAATTACAGAGTATTTCTTCACTGAAAGAAGAGCAAAACACTGCTCTGGAGGCTTTATCAGAGGAAAAGATGTTTTTGCTCTTCTCCCGACTGGTTTCGGCAAGAGTAGCCTGGCTTGTGGTTGTGTTTTCGTCGTCGCTCTGTTAGTACGTCATATGCTTCGTTGATTTGATTGGTTTATTTGGCCCGTCTATCACCAACATAGGCCAATCAGCTAACCAGTATTTTCGCCCCTTCCCAAAATTACTTCAAAGGAAGGTTTCCAGATGGATATGCGGAGCAAATCCATCTGGCGGAGTCAGGTTACACAGTGGTTGGATCGAACATTAATTTCTTTGCGTATCATCCATTGTTTGAGTGTTTTACCCTTTGTTTTTGCTGAGTTTGTAATTAGGGCCGTAACTACCATTTGTCTGGGTTGAGGACCCAAATGCAGAGATGAGGAGGCTGGGGTGAGTTTTGAAGATTTAATAAAGGGCAAACAGAGGCAAAAATAGTACAAAATGGTGAAAACCAAAAAAATCTGAAAACCTCAGGGAAAACACACAAGGAGATGACGGATCGGCAAAACAACAACGAGGAACCAGCAAACAGTGACTGAACATGAGGTGTATAGATGGGAGACTGAACAAAGGCTAATCAGTAGATTGCCCCCTGATCTCTGTACTTGGGCTCCAAAAACCTCCACCCAACTGTGATATATACACTCTCTATGCAAAAAAACACTAGGCAGGGATTCAAACCCAGGACCTTCTTTCTGCAAGGCAACAGTAGAACACAGCAGGAATACAGTCAGTGTGAAGCTGTTTGTTTTCTAATCCATTCTCCAACAAACCTTCATAGAGCAGCTGCATTCATATCAAACTACAGAGAGGAGGTGGAGCAGCTGGTGGATGGTGCTGAGGCAACAGCCTGATCCTGGATGTGGAGAAAACGGAGATCATGGTGGACAAACAGGCCTAACCACGTTCCACTGCTAATCAACAGCACCACATTCCTGAGGGCCCACATCACAGACACCCTCACCTGGACTGGAAACACCACCTCACTGTTAGAAAGGTCACAGAAGCGCTTGGACTTCCTGTGGAGGATGAGGAGAGCCCCCCTGCCCCCACCCATCCTCCCCACCTTCTCCAGAAGCACCATAGAGAGCGTTCTGAGCAGCTGTCTCACTGTGTGGTGTGGAGGCTGCAGCGCCTCAGACTGGAAGAAGGTGAGAACAGCAGAGAGGATCATGGGGGCTCCTCTTCCCTCCATTAAAGACATTTCATCCCAGCGCTGCGTGTCCCGAGCCCTGTGACATCATCAATGACCCCTGACCCCCCACCATGGACTCTTCTCCCTGCTGCCCTCTGGGAAGAGAATTTAAAGCATTCCATGCAGGTCCAGCAGGTTCTGCAGCAGCTTCTTCCCCACCGCCATCAGACTGGTGAATGATGAAAAACTCTAAATCATGTCAGAATCGAAATAAAACTGACCATATCAATGCATTTTTTTGCACTTCTTTTTCGACCACAATGTTTATATTTGATGGACATGATGGACTTTAAGGAAAAGGAAATGTGATGAGAGCTGTACAAAATGAAAATACAAAATGAAATTTTGTGTTCTATACAAAATGATAATAATGCTTAAATCTAAGTCTATCCAGGTTGACGAAGGACATTTTTCACACAGTATTTTTTTTAAATTGGTGTAAAATAATTTTTTTTCTTCAGCTTCAAACTCATGTGACACAATGAAAAACTCTGAGGTTTGTGGTTTTAACATAAAGAGTGTAGAGAGTAAAGGGGTGTAAGTACTCGGAATGATCTCTGAAGGAAAATGAGAAAAGGTGATGCAGCTATAAGCAGGTTAGGTTCTGGAAAACTCACTTCTATGTTATATTTGGTGGAAGCACTGATGCCCACAGCTTCCTTTATGGGTCAGATGGTTTCATATGGTGTGATGATGTTCACTTCAGATAGATTTAGTGGATTTGTGTGATTATAAGATAAACCTGCTCATTACGAATGGCTGAACGCCACCGTCGCTTCCACCGCCAAGCGAAATGGGCCGGGGAAAATCTCCTTGCTTTGGACTGTTTAACGGACGTGCCAATCATTTCAGGCCGCTGGTTGTTAATCGTCTTATCGGTCCGATTGAGCAAGATGTGGCAAACTCCATGAAAATTCCTCCTCTCTCTGTTTCTGTTTCGCTCACCCTTCTCTCCCAAAGTTTTTCCTCTCTCTGGCTGGGCGGCCGCAGGTTTCCAAACAAACTAGCCGAAACATGTTGTCTGTGAGTCCGTCTATCCAGCCCTCCCGCTGGGCAACAAAGCTGCCATCCACAATGTAAGCAGGTGGCGCTGGCATCCCGGGGAGAATGGGCAGAGCATGTGGGCGTCACGCAGACGACGCCAATCCAAAATTCCCAGCTGACCTCCAAAAACCAAGGCTACTGCTGCGCTCGCCAATCTTCGGGAGAATCAAGTTTTCCTTGTCTGTGTGTGTTTGCATTGCTCTCCCCTCCTCATGTTGAGCTGTTTGCCGTCATCACGATTTTCAGCACATTTTTCTACTTCTTTTTTGTTCTGTCCTTCCTGCACATCTCCCTCACTCGGCATGTTTGCTTTGTGGGGGTGCTGTTTAGCCGAGTGGGACCAGCATCAGGCCGCCGGCCAGCCGCCTTCGGTTGGACGTTAATGAACGGAACAGGAGTGGGCACATCTGATGAGGCTGGCCGTGCTGTCGACTGATTTTCATCTGGTGTGTGTGCGCCTGCCTGTTGTGTGTCTGACAACAGGTGCAGGCCAGATCTCTGTGCACTGACAAAATACAGACTCTGCTGTGCCAACACAGGTGATTTCTACCCGAGACAAACAAACAGGCAGTCCAGCTTCCTTGTATTTCCCCCTCTCTTTCAAAGGAGAGCATGCTCGAAAAACGTCAGGGCTTAGTCAAAGTATTCACACCTTTTTAGGAGATGGACCAACAAAAAACAGAGAAAAGGATGTTTTATGTTTTTAGTTTAGCATTTTTACAGAAAATAACAGCATCTTGCGGATAAAAGTAATTAAATACTTGGTTAAAGTACGTTTAACTGTATTTCATTCAGGCTCTGGGACACCTTGGTTCTCTGGATGTGTGTATTTTTCATTCAGAAACTTTTTTCTTGGCCTTGGTGTCGACCTTGAATTGTGAGGTCTTGGTTTTCTCTTATTGTTCCAGGTTTGATGATTTTACTTGAGGAATTTTGTTCTTTTGTTTTTGCAAAGAACACATTTGATAAAAAGAAATACTACAAAAAAATGCAACCCAGAAATGAAAAAAAAAAAAATTGATAAAAAAAAAAAAAGGCTTTAAGAGAATTTACTCTTTTCAAATTTGATTTTAAAAAGCTCTCTTTCTCTACAGATTGCATCATTTCTCTTTTTTGGATTGTATTCATTCTGAATTGAACTTCATTGATCACATTTACTTCACTTTAATCCAAATAAAAATGCATGCTGTTGACCAATTAGTGCTGATGCTAACATCCAGCAGACCAATAGAAATCTGTGTTTTCTCCTCCTTTCAGAGGAAAGCCCGCCCACAGAAGTAAAGAGAACGTGATCTGGAAAATGCAGTTTAAAGAGAAAGAAATTCATAAATATTAATCTGAAAAGAGAAATAAACAAATCTGAAAAAAAAAATATATATATTATGAAAAATTTGGGGAAAAAAAGCAGAACGAGTATTTCGCTCTGTTCCAGTTCGCCCTGATGCGTTCACGTCAATTAAAAATGTTGGAATATAAAATTTGTAAAATAACATTATTTAAGTGTGATAAAAAAATACACTAATTATACTTAACAATACAGAATGGGTTTACATAAAGTGATTGTTGAGGCCGTTTTTGAAAATGATCACATTCATGCATTATATGCTATTATCTCCTTTAAAATGGGACGCGAAATGACCTTTTTTAATGTAGCCTAGTAAAATAAATTAATAATTAAATAGGAAACTTGGGGCAACAGGAATGAAGCAAGGTGTTACGTTCACAGCTGGGAAACGATAGCTTAACAGCCAGTTAAATAAGACAATCCACATGTATCGGTGACATCATTAAATCAAATGCTGTGTCCCAGGGCCCTGGCTTCATTACATGAAAGAAAAATGTCAGAAAATGCCTTCTTCTGAAAATTTGAGCGAGTGTGGAGTGATTTCGCTAACCTGACTCTGCCATATGGATTTGCTCCGCATATCCATCTGGAAACCTTCCGTTGAAGTAATTTTGGGAAGGGGCGAAAATACTGGTTAGCTGATTGGTCTATGTTGGTGATAGACGGGCCAAATAAACCAATCAGATCAACGAAGCGTATGACGTACTAACAGAGCGACGACGAAAACACAACCACAAGCCAGGCTACTCTTGCTGAAACCAGTCGGGAGAAGAGCAAAAACATCTTTCCCTCTGAGAAAAGCCTCCAGAGCAGTGTTTTGCTCTTCTTTCAGTGAAGAAATACTCTGTAATTCCGATAAAACTTTCTCGATAGCCACGCTAACGCTAGTTTCATCAGCCAAAGCTGATTGGACGTTCGTTTGGTGAACGGCTCCAAATTTTCTTTAACGGAGAGTCTCCAGACTGATCTGCGAGTGAAACCTTGAAAGCTCGCGAGATCAGGATGGTCTCACGAGGCTATGATTTCGTCAGAGCGACAGCAAAATTAAGGGGAGCACGGAGCTGATTTTGAGCGGCGCGTCCTAGCGCAACTTTGAGCGACGGAGCGAATGAGCGAGCATCCTCCTGAGCGGGAATTGCGCAGGGCTCCGCTCCGTTCACATGGTCTGGTCTCCAGTAAAGCACATTCCAATGAAAATTACTCTTAATTAAAAACACTCATTTATTGAACAGTATGTAGTAATTTCATATCTAAAGTACTTTCCGAAGTTTGAATTCCTAAAATAACCAGACTTTTCCACTAAGAATGTGTTGCAATGGAGCTTGTTGTACTTTATGGAATCAGCAAGTATTTTAGTGATGCTACATAGCAGAGATATTGAGAGATTCCAGTGTTTGTTTTAAGGACAGTGGCCGTGAAAACAATCAGTCGCCTGAGTCAAAACTTCTACTATTGTGTTTCCATCTGAAGGGCACATATTATAAAACCTTTAATGATTCGTATTTGTACTGTTTCCACCAAGCTCTTAAGCGATGCTTCAAAATATGCACAGGATAAAATGCTGATGGAAACATGCCTAGAGATCTCATATGAAGCTCTGAGGCCAGAAACAAGTCAACCATGTTGCTGCTGAGTATGAAATGTTCCAGTAAAACACAAAAGAGATTTTGACTCTGATCAGAAAATTTTTTAAATACTTTTGCAGGCTTCTGTAAACGAAGTTCGGATGATCTTCAGTTTTCTTCCCTCTGCTTTTTCCCTGACATAAATACGGTTTGAATTATTTGAGGTGACGACGTCGAACTCATAAACAAACTAGAAACAACCGTCACATCCAGCCTGTTGTGAAACTACTCGCTTATTACACAAAGCAAAGGGAAGGTTTGAGTCACAGCATCCTGTTCCTGGCTGCCTGAAGCTAAATAACGGTGAAGGCGTCTATGTTCGTTAGAGCAGTAGCGTCGTGGGCCTTCCTCTCACACCTGCATCCCTAAATAAAGCCAAGCAGCTCTGCAGAGTAGCTGCCACAGGCCGACGTCCTTCTCTTGGACACCAGAACCCTAGAAGCGGATGAGAACGGGGAGACGGGACTGTGATTCCTCCCTCTTAGGGAGATGGTTATTTTTCACTCGCGTCCAAAAATAACAAAGAACAAAGGCGGATAAATGAGTGAGTTTTTGAGCGCAAGCTAGTGGGCTTTGGCAGCAGCGTTTGATGGGGGGGCAGCTAGCGGCCCGTCCACACATCTGTCCACACAGCACGGGGTGGGTTCCAACGACACCCACAGAAACTGGCTTAACCTTCTCTTCCCCCCACCACCTGTTCATTACCATGGGCCCCCCCACAGAGCCGCCGCCATCCTGCTCTCCCTCTCTGTCTGTCGCTACTTATCCCTTTGTTTTCCTTCCCCTCCTTCCTCCTATCGTCTCTATTGTTCATCTTTATCTTTCTTTTTTCTATTTTTCCACTTTTTTCCTGTGTCTGTGAATGCAGCTCTTATCTGCGGTCAGAAAATCGACGGCGTTCCATCAGCGTTCAGTGAACGGAGAGGGCTGATCGTGCCGTGCGGGATGAAAAAGAGGCTTTTGATGAATTGTCTGTGAAAGTGCATCAGTCTACCCACATCTTCAAACCCCCCAACGGCTCTGGTCTGCCTTCAGACTCATTTTTCTCCACATTGTTGGTAATTTGAGCATTCCTCGCCCCGTGGCATCTTTCATAGTTGGCCCATTTAAATTCCCTTTTGAAAATCTATTTTGGAGGAAGCAAATGACAAGATTTAGCTTATTGAGGTGCGGCAGAACATCATGGGAATGTGAGAGAGCGTAAAGAAAACCTTTATCATTGTTCTACTTTGTTAGTGAAGAATCTCTTTACTGCAGCTTTAATGTCTGACCGTCTCATTCAGCCAAGTTGATTATAAAAGAGAACTTCTCAAAGCTTCACTCTGGACCAAAACCGGATGCAGCATAATTAAAACAAACCTAAAACTAAAAGCAGCTGACAGAAAGGTCGGGGGACGCTTTTCTCTACTGTGATTCCTGGAAAACCAAAAAGAGGAAGGAGAGGAGACTAAATTACAGAGAGGTAAAAAAGATTAGGAATATTATAGCTGGAATTACATCTAAAGTGATGCCCCTTTTTTTTCCCCCATCCCACCAATAAATCATTTTAGAAGATAATGTGCAGCGAAATGGGCAGAAATGTCCTGTTGATGATAGAGAGGCAGCAGCAGCTTCAGAAAGGCAGAAGCACCAGTTCCAGCTATGGTTGGCATGATAATAAAATACCAAACTCCACATTGGCAGGGCTCGATGTTAACCATTGACCGGGGCAAGTCGTTTTTATTGTCGGGAGAGTACAAATTTCATTGCATTTGCCCGGCGGGCAATGATTGCAAAAAAAAATATTTATCACTCAAAATTACTTTAAAATCACCGACATTCACTTAAAAAAGGACCCACAAGCGTTGCCGGCGCCATTTTTGTTGTTTTGTACACATTCTCGCGTGATTTGAAAAAAAAAAAGCAAGATTTTCCACCAGATGGCGTGATTTTTGTCCTGGAATTGGCGCGAATCAGACACAAGGCAAAAAAATGTAAGTAGAGTAACAAACACACCACCTATTTTACCCACCACCCAGATAACCCTGGATTAAAAATGATCAGTCAGGGATTAGGAAAATTGGCATAATTTTATGCCATACGCACAGTGTAAATATGGCTATATACATAAAAAACTTTTATACATTTTTTTTCTCTCAGAGATTGGAGAGGTGCATTTAAATGTTATAGAGCTAAACATGTTAAATTGGTGACCTGTTATGTTATTATTATTGTCTTGTTGCTAGATTTATTTTGTCAGGGAAAACTAATCCTGAGTCAGTTAAAAGTCAGGGAATTCTGAAATGATGTCAGACTGTGGAAACCCTGAATAAAATAACTATGTATAATGATTCTCTAGAAAAGTCACATTATATTAATAGTATTATCTTGTATAAACATACCGTGACTCTAAAACAAAAGTTATTCATTTGTGACATTGACTTCTGTCTTGTGATTTATCTTAAGTTTTTAACCTGTCAAGTTTTTTTTTAGATTTTTAACATTACAATTTATATTTTTCCAAGCACACAACATTTTAAAGCAAAGTTTAGTTTGAAAAGAATGTGCAGGAAGGATTGAAAAGCATGTTAACACGGTAATGTAGGCTTGAGTTCATTATCTGACGCATGCAGATACACACCAGGAACCTGGAAACTTAAAAAACACTGAATTACAAAAAATATTTAAAAAACAAACATGTTTCATTGATATATTTATACAAAAATTAATATTAGGAACTATATTTATCAATCATTATACTGGGCAAGTAAAAATTGTTTCTGGGCAAATGAAATGTGAAAGTCACTAGCCCAAAGGGCAAGTGGTAAAAATCCTTAACGTCAACCCCTGATTGATACCCAGGAGAATATTCAATACTCAAAGCCAGTTTTGATACCATGGAGGAAAGAAATGCCAATAAATCAGAGGCAAATAAATATATTTATAATTATAGCTTCAGAGTATCGATCATTTTTGACAACCCTAGCTCCAACTAGCTCCAATCAAAAAAAAAAGACGACATTTTTGTGCAAAAAAATTTCCTTTTATGCTGCTTCCATTTTAAACCTTCCAGAGGTCAGCAAAGGTCACCATCTTTAAATCAAACAGATTGGCAGCACAACTGGACTTTTTGCTGCTTTTGTTTTAAAGTTTTTAACCAAAGGTCAAAAGGTCGACCGCCGAGCCCCGAGTTAACCAAATCAAACAAAAGATGGAGTCAAACGTTTGCGCTCGATTTTTTGTTTGAATTTTGTCCGCTTTTCTGTCAGACGAGCGTACCAATATTCAATACACGTTTATCCATTTAGTTTTGTATGAAAAGTAGACTTTAAACTCCCTCAACGGGCTTGTATCATGAACAAAAAAAAGCGTATAGCGATCTAACCTTAAATAGTTTCTTTTTTTTGTACATGACTAAAAGGATACACGCCCATTCAGGTATTTTAAATCTATTTTTCGTACAAAACTAAATGCAAACCGGATTTCTTGCGCATGCGTATGGACTATCGGTATGCTGGTCTGACAGAACACCGGTTCTGATAGACCTTTGGTGACCCCTGGAAGTTTCCATCAATATGTTCTGATGTTGGCAGCCAAAATGTAACGCAGTAAAACTGTTTGCTCTTAACCAATAAAAATTAAGTGAGGAGTGAAGACGCGTTTCTATTGGTCAGCACAGACATTAGGAAACACACAGGAATGTAGTAGAAAGAATATGATCTGTTAAATGCAACTTCAAGAAGAATGAATTTACCCTGAAAAAGAGAAATCTGAAAAAGAAATAGAAAAAAAAAACGGATATAGAAAAATGAAGGAATGATAATAAAAATAATAAAAAAGAATTATCCCAATAACTCTTATTTTTATTTAGGAGATTTTTGCATTTTCATCAAATTACGATTTACATAATTCGTTTCTTGCTTGTAAAAACACTGGAACAAAATTCACTCCATACATAAAGAGCTTTTCGTTGTTCCCAGCTCATGTTTCAGATGTTTTTTCCCCCCGCAGCCAAACAGAAGTAAACAAGTAAACAAATGTGAATTAAGTGAAGAGAAAAACAAGCTTTTCAGTAAACTGAGTGACTCGCTGAGGAAAGCAGCCATTTACCCTGAACTTACCAACTATTTATTTGATGCAGGCTGTGCTACATTTGATTTTTTTTGGTGTTTTAAATCAAATCTGAACTTGATTTATATGAACAAACTAAAGGAAACAGATCAGAGAGTGTGGAGACATTTTTTTTAATGATTCCAGAAAAAAACCCCAGTAAGATGAAGGAGAACAAAGCAGCTAGCACCCACAGGCTCTCATATGCTTTCACAGTGAGTGCTACTTGGCATGGCTGACTCCATCTATGGACATAATGTGGCTCATATTTCCATTCAGCCGCTCTTTTATTTTTAACTGTGAACATTAAACCACATTCTGGGCTGAAAGCAATTATCATCAATGCAGACACGAAAAAAAAAACACTTTTCTATGAGCTTTATTTTTAACTTTTGAACAAGGCCGAGGTTTTAATTTTGTGGCCAAGTAGAATATTAATCACAAGTAAGTGAAATGATTATCTGCTGCTGATAGGGGAAGTTGTTCATACAACAGAAAGCTGGATCAGATTAGTCTCCTCAGGACCTCAGGAGACCTTTTTGATTTGCGTTCTGCTCTCCTGGATCCTGAACACCTCCAGATCTTTTCTGTGACTCTTTAATTGCTTTTTGCACACTGGTCCTGATGATGATAAGGAGAACTTGGTGACAACATCTCAATTTCTCTCCCCAACTGAACGCTCCCAGTTTCAATTATTGCCGCCGCTTTGCTCACCGCCCTCGATCTCTCCTTCCTCCAAATAAATTTCATTTCCCTTAAGCCCGCTGCTTTCCGTATCTGATGCCGTCTCACTCAGTTATCCATGCATGGCATTATCAGGACGACAGGCCCTTACTGCTCAGTAAGAGGGGAAGGCTGCAGGCCCTTTATTACATACCAACTATCAGGCAGCGTATTCAGACTGCAAGCGTCTGGCTGTGGGGGAATATCTGCCTGAAGAGTTTGGCAAGAAAACACAAGGATGAAGAGTGAGGGAGAGGAAGGATTTTGTTTGCTTCAATAAACGCTGAAGCGTTTTTATTTCACTCATGGGGAATAAGAAGAATTTGATCTTTTACTAATTTATCAAGTCATTTTAATAAATGTAAAATATTTTTTTTTTCTATCATTATCACAGTCTAATCTTCATCAGTGCAACAGTCCTTTCCTTCATGTGCTGAAAATAAACCACAGTTAAAGCTGCATAGACACCCTATTTAAAATGTACACCAGTAACTCAATCTGGTTCCACCTTTTCAAAGTTTTTAATGACAAATAACTGCATTCTTCTGGCGTAATACTTATTTACCTTTAATACTTGTTATTTACCTTACCTTATATACCTTTGTTTTTGCTCAGATTGGCAGTAAATATTGCATTTCTGTGCATACTTACCATAGCAGCATCATGTGATCTGGATTATGTCACTGTGCACGCTAAGAATCGGTGAACAAGCTGAAGCGATGGAGAAGAAAGCCCGCCCCCAGAAGTGAGGAGAATGTGATTTGGAAAAAGTGATGTGAAATGAAATGGAATTGATGTGATATTCGCCTGATATGGAATAGCTTGAGTTACTTGTGGCAAGTAGAGTATAAGGAAACTTCAATCAAATAGTATCAAGAGTAGTGGTACAAAAAATATTACATTAGTAAAAAAGAATTTTAAAATGCAATCACTACTAAAAGTTTTTTTTTAACCTTATAGTTTCTCAGGTAGGTTAAGAAGAAGGCATTCAAAGTTTTCCAGTAGGAAATGGGGGAGTGTCGGCCTAGTGGTTAGAGCAGTGCACTTGTGCTCTAAGAAGGTTGCAAGTACCCAGATCGATCCCCACAGTCTGCACTCTGGGTTCCTGAGCAAAACCCCTAACCCCTGATTGCTCCCCGGGTGCCGCACAATGGCAGCCCCCCAAGGGTGTGGGTGAAAAGAACGAATTTCCCCATGGTGGGACAACAAAAAGGATTTACATTTTTGTTTTACAAATAAATATCCAATTGAAATAAAAAAAAGCAGTCAAAAAAGCATCACTGCACTTACTCTCAAACATGACAGTGGCACTATCATCCTGTGGGGATACCTTCCTTCAGCAGAAACTGGAAAGCTGGTTTAAAGTTTCCAGCTAACCTCATTATTTTCCGGGGGTCGCCACCCGCGGGGGCTCGCTATAAAGTGTGAGGTCATGACGTTTTCTTCATGGTCCTGATATGATTTCTGAAGTTTATAGAGAGCCAAAATATATAAAAATGTCTCATTAAATAAGTGAAGTATTTTATTTATCTAATAACTGATTCAAATAATAAATATACCAATAAAATATATAATGAAGCATTAGATAATTGAATGTCCCATTTAATAATATAAAAAACATCTCTGAATAATCAAACGTCATTTAAAGATAAATGTATCTAAAAATGAATATGATTACTTTACACATAAAGTGAAGTAATTATATCTTTTTTTTAAGTGTGTGGACAGTGATATGGAACTTTTGCACAAGATGAACAAAAATTTATTTTCATCTATTTGGACCAAAAATTCCCAGTAATGTTAGACTGAATTTAATTTCCTGTTTGCGCTAATCTTTAACAAAGCAGGGAGGATCTCAGGAGCTTAGAGATTAAACCAGAAAGAAATATGGTGTCTATTTTCCAAAGATAAGTGGAAGAACTCCCCATAGAGGGTGGGGATGCGAATAAGGATATTAATTTAAATGCACCTTTTGCTTTGTTGTTCTCACCTGGAATTAATGCAACATAAAAAAGGTGAGTGATTTCCACGCTGCCTACTAAAGCAGTGATAAGGAGGGTAACAAGTTAGAGCAGCTGAGCTCTGCGCAGGGCTAAAAGGAAAACCAGACAATTAAACAGAGTGATTTCATAATGTTTTATTGCCTCCCAAAAGCTCAAAGTAATATTCTTGTCTGCTTTTGAAAATTACAAAAGCGCCCTCTGAAGACTTTGGCATCAATAGGAGTCAATGTTCCCACAGAGAGGGACGTCAGACCTGTGTAACAATTAACAGCATGATGAGCACGCAACAATAAACACGTAACCCATTGAAGGCAGCAGAGATAAGGCCGTATTTAAGCACCGTTTTATTGTGAAAGGTTCCGACAGTTCTGCATGTTCAAAGGGCTTCTCTGAACCAAACGCTCATAAAACTCTGCAGCTCTTCATCAAAGGCAGCGCTGAATAAATATGTTAGAGATCAGCTTAATATTTCAACCCACGCAGAAAAATAAAGCGAAAACGAACATTCTCATAAAATGTTTTTACTTTTGGAGATTCAACCTCTAATTACCTTTGATTTAGATAAAAAGAAAAGAGCAGTAGATGGAAATATGCCAAGAAATGAGCCATAATAATGGGCTTTGATCAACAGGAAATGCTACTACAGAATCAGAAAACATACAAGAAAGGCTCCAAAGACGTGTTTGAATAATAAAATTTCATGTTTTTATTCTTCTGCACATTAAAAAGCTTCAAGAACCTAAAATATGAATCCACTTCTAATTCCAAAAACTATAAAGCTAATTTTCTTGATCGATTAGATTAAAATTTTGTTTGTTTTCATGAATTTCAAGTAAGAATTCATCAATTTTAAGGATTAAATCATTATAAGCTTCTTGTGTGGATGAAATGGCTGTCATCCTTTAGTGCCTTTCTGTTAGGGCCGACACTAGTTGAACAATACGGGCCTGATCTTTAGTAGGTTTGCACATCTTCAAACAGGTCAAAGTGATTTACAGTTCCATTTCAGCAGAAAGCGTGTGCAAACCTTTAATTGTCTGTGCGCTTTCATCAGCGCTCATTTCATATTCTAAGGAACAAACTTTGCAAATTCATAGGTGGATTATATGAAATATAAACATTTATCCTTGTGCACAGTGATTAGAGAGTAAAGACCGACATGCAAAAATATCGGTGATCAGTGTTTCCACATAGGAGGCAATAGAACAGATGAAGTATGACAGAAAGTCTTTACATATCAATAAATGAAAACGTAACTTTCATATGTTTTATTTTATATTTTTATATTCAGCTTTGATTATTTTCATCATATGAATTTTGTTGTAGCACTAAGATAGGCTGACTGTGTACAACCCTTTATAAATGCTTTTCTTCGAATAATTTTATCATTATTACCTCTAACTAAATAGCTTAGCACCTCATCTTTCTTTTACATCTGCTCTCAAACTGACTGTAGACAATGCAATCTACACATTATAATAGGGTTAAACAAACTGGCTTGCATATCTTTAAATTTGTGCACCAATGTTTTTAAATGTGCAGTAGGCCCACTTATTACATTTACT
This sequence comes from Cyprinodon diabolis, assembly GCA_030533445.1. Classification (NCBI taxonomy): domain Eukaryota; kingdom Metazoa; phylum Chordata; class Actinopteri; order Cyprinodontiformes; family Cyprinodontidae; genus Cyprinodon; species Cyprinodon diabolis. Next base: position 4,019,732 of record CM060080.1, read on the forward strand.
AAAAAAAAAAAAAATGAATGTGAAATTTAGCATCTTTGACCCTATGTGTGGTGGGTACTAACGATTAGCCACCTCGATAGTAGACATTGTGAGCAAGACTGAAAAGAGAGTCTTTTAAAAGGAGTCGTTACCCGGAAATCCGACTTTCTTATTTTAAAGGGGTGATAGAATGATTCCATAGGGTATCTGGTCCTTCAGGCAGTGTTGCCAACTCAGCGAGTTTGTCGCTATATTTAGCGACTTTTCAGACGCCTCCAGCGACTATTTTTCAAAAAAAGCGACTAGCGAAAAATCTGGCGACTTTTTACGGTGTCACTGGCGGCTTTTGGAGACTCTTACGTGAAAGCATGTATCGTTCCTACTATTGTCCTCCAGCGGCAGCTGCTGCCGTGGGGCGTCTCCCCCATCCCAACCCCGTTCTCCCGCTCCCGCAGGAGTCCCTCTCAGCGCGGCAGTCAGAGCCGCAGGATGTTTACCCTCAGCGTCCAGACTGCAAATGAAGCGCGCATGCGCCGGGATTGACGGCGCAAATTGATCACGCGGTGCCGCTCCGCCCTAAGTGAATAAGGGAATAAGTGAATTTTAAATGTTTTATCTTAAATAAATAACAGCATTTGATTCCCACAGCCACAGTAAGTCACTTAATAACCTTGTCTATTGTGTTTTCCTCTCTAAGATTAACATTGATCTGCTGGTGAGAATCATTATGTCTCAGTCTAAACTGTACAGTCAAAAATACAGAAAAGAGTGGGAATCAAACCCTGAAAAAAGTAGCTCGATATATTGTTTAGTAACATGAATAAAAACACTATTATATAGTGTTTTTACTCACTTCTTGTCTTTCTGTAACGACATTATTTCTCCCACAGCATCAATAACATGCACATCACTTCCTGTGGCAGATTATGCAAATTAGGCGATGGCGTCATTTAGCGACTTCTAGTGACTTTTAAGCCCCGTCCACACGAAGTCAAAACGAACACGAAACGCTAATATTTTCCAGAACGTTTGTCGTAAAGACGGAGACGTAAAATAAATGTGATCGTCCACACAAATGCATGAAAACGCTGCAAAACGTATGCCAGGCCTGCAAGTGGCGCTGTGGTGCCAAAGCAAAAATAGGCGAAAACAGGCAACGAAATGTTGGGCATGCGCAGTAATATTTATACAACAACCATTTTCGTGGTTCAGTCAAATTCAGGTGCTGAACTATGTGGTCCATATTGCTCTGTTCTTCCTGGAGATATTCCAGAAGAAGAAGATTCTGTTGTAAGCCCGACAGCAGGGTGAGTAACATGAGCAGCAACCATTCAACACAGTACGGCGCCATTGTTGTTGTGATACTGTGTCGCGCATGCGTGTTTAGAGGCGACGCTATGACGCATGCGTGTAAGAAAAAAAATGCGGTTAGAGCTTAAAGATGGAAACGCGAAAACGGCGTTTCAAAATCTTCCCACTCTGAAGGCTTAATAAAAAAAAGATTGTTTACAGACCCCCGAAACGCCGGCTTCGTATGGATGAGGCTGGTTTGGTGAAAAATTTGTGCGTTTAGGCCAGGGTTCGGCTTCGTGTGGACGGGGCCTTAGCACAGCCAATAGCTACTTTCCTTACTGAGGAGTTGGCAACACTGCCTTCAGGTCTCTGAATAGGGTGTGTAACATTGGTTGGGCTGAAAATGGCATATTAGCTGTTCTATGAGCCCTAATGCAGCCTGGTTAAAAGCCCTAGAATGAAACTACAGGTTTTCTTCCTTTTATGGTATGCTCATGAATATTTAGATGAGTTGTGCTCTGATTGGTTGGTTTATAACGAGCAAAGCTGCTGAGCAAAGACGTATCATAGCAACAAGCACTCAGTCACTGAAACATCAAATTGTTGATATGGTAGGGTGACCAGACGTCCTCTTTTTCCTACTTTTCATACCTAAAAAAAATGTCCGGGGGCAATTTCAAAATCTTCTGGGATTTTGGTTGACTACAGTGCAGCATGTAGTCCAAACAGGGAGCCAGCGGGGGACTGAGCAACCGAACCCGACCCGGTGACGGTAGCCTGGACAATAACTGCTCCGTGCCCGTCCGGTCCAGTCAGCATCCCCCCCCCAGAATCAGAAGTGGAAGCAAATCATCAAACCAACAGCGTCTCGTTACCACATGGTTATTTACAGAATATATTATAAATCCTCTCCCGCTATTGTGGTATTAAAGGATTTAATCTGTTTTAATACATACCAATCATATCGTTATAACAAGAAAATGGCTTTTATTATTTTTAGATAATGAAAAAATTAACTCGCTTTCTTGAAAAAAACAACAGTGAAAAAGTATCTGAGAGACACGGCCGCTCTCGGCTTCCGTACTTAAGGACTGCATACATAAAATAACTTTATATGACTCCTTTAAATACAGCATCAGATTTATTAAACCTCCAATTCATATAAAAAAAAAACTAAACAAAAAAAAGAGATTTTTATGATTTGAATTAATTTTTTCAGATCAGATAATCGAGACATACAGATGAGCGAAACTAATTAAAGACATCCTCCAATCAGTCTTGGGTTTTTTAACCATAATGGTGAACGAGGAGGAGCCGCCAGGGAGGCACCGGGCAGAACCGAAACTGGACCAACTTCTGAAACATGAATCAGCTCGGAGAAAGAAGGGATTAAACTCTTTAATAATTACCTTGTGAGTTCAGTCAATAAAACCTTATCAGGAACGGTGGGAGCTCAGATGTTTTCCTGGATTTATAATGTCTTTGATAACAGCTCAGAGGCGTGGAGGGGGGGTGCTGTAAAACGCACCCATGAACTCTTTCATGTTGTGGACTTTAGGCGATCCTCTGCCCCCATTATGTGAGTGTCAGGGCTGTGAACGCAGCATTTCACTGCTTTTATTTTTTTAAAGGGGTTTGTGGAATGAGGAGAGATAAAGATGGGCGCGAAGATTTAACAATGATGACTAATAAAGCTTAAACAACAGAGGGGAACATTTGCTAGTTTTCTACAAATCACATTCGTTTTTAGGACGTATGTTTGCAGATTTTAATTGTGATCATCACAGCGCCCTATAACCAGAGTCTCTCTTTTTTGTGTGTGTGTGTGTGTCCTGTTTAGCCAATATAGCTCTGGGAACCAGTATGACTGTTGCCTTAAGGTTCTTCTTGATACTTGTATGTTAAACTTTATTAAACATTATTTAGGGAGTAAAATTGTATACAAGAACAAAAAAGGGAAGTGAGAGAGAAAGAGGATATAAAATAAAGCCATTTTGCATATTAGGGCAATAAGAACGTGCCCTGCCCTTGTGGTTCTTAACGGAGATTCTGGTATTAATAACTATGAAAAAATGAATGTGACCAATTCAATATGTGCAGAGTTAATGACCATAAAAGCCAAACGGTTGAGTTATTCAAGCTCCCTGATTCTTTGCTTCATCAGAAGAGGTGCAGAGAGGAACATTTTAAATACTCTCTGGAAAAACTGAAGCATGAAACACAAACAAGATCCAAAAAGCTTGATTTGGCACATAAGGTTATTTATATATACATGTGCAGTTGTGCTTGAATGTTTACATACGCTCCCATTAAAGAAAATGATAAATTCACACTAGTTATTCAAAGAACACAAAAATGGAAAAAGCAATACTAGATAAAATTACTGTTGAGAAAAATAATAAAAAACGCAAAACAGTCTCAGACAAATGAAAGTACCTTGCTAATGAACGGTGAACCATCATCCCTATAAACAGGTACAGAAGTCTGACTGAACATTTCCTGAACGTTACAGAAAAATCCTGATTTCGGTGATTATTGCCTCAAAGTGTACCTCAGCAACATTTAAACTACAGCTTTGAACAAAAGCTTTAAAATAAGTGGAAAAATTGAAACTTGGGAATGTTCAAAATTAGACATAGCAGCAACAGTAGATCTAGATGGTTTAGCTTCCAGGCAAACATTAATATACAGAAACTGGGCAAACAGGCTATTAACAAATTATTTATTTTGGTGCCCTGATGGTGCAGAGGTTAAGAACAGACAAGCACATTAACAGAGATTTTGTTCCTTGATGCAGCTGCTGCAGGTTTGATTTCTGGCCTGTCCCCCCCCCCCCAGCTTTTTTATCATCATTTCACTGCCACAAGTACAAAGCAACGCAATTCACTTTCTGCAATTAACCCATCCCTTTGGGGAGCAGTGGGCTGCCATTGTGCGGCGCCCAGGGAGCCATCGGGGGTTCAGGGTCTTTGCTCAGGGACCCAGAGTGGCAGTTTGCAGCAGTGGGGCTCAAACTCTGGAAGCTCTGGAATCCAAGCTCTATGCCCTAACCACCCTGTCTCGGTCCCGTTTCCTGGCTGCCTATTTTTCAAAAATGATAATAAAATAATGGCCACTACAGCCTGGAAAACAATCTTTATATAAACCAGCGTCATTTGGGCTCAGAGGTACGGAAGAGGATTAGGGCCACTGAAAAAAAAAAAAAAGTTCACTGATGTTTAAATTTTATTTCAGTTTAACATGGGAAAAGTCAGAATCCTGACTTTAATCTCAGAATTCTGACTTTAATCTCAGAATTCTGACTTTTTTTATTGTCAGAATTCTGAGATTAAAGTCAGAATCCTGAGATTAAAGTCAGAATTCTGACTTTTTTCCCCATACTAAACTGAAATAAAATGTAAAAATCAGTAAATTTTTTTTTTTTTTTTAACGACCCTAATCCTCTTCCGTACAGAGGCGTTGAGGATAAACCAGACTTTTTACGGAAGCAGCATCAAAGAAGGTTGAATGGAAATAATGGAGCAACATATAAAATATTAGGAAAGAAGTTAAAGAATGATTCTCTGTCCATGTTGCTTTGATGGTTTATAACAGGAGTAAGGGATTAGTGGGCCAGGTTCCAAATCCGGATCCACCTGCTTCCTGATCTGGACCAAACTGTCATGATGGGTTTTAGTTGCTTAGCCCACATGCAGAACACAACGGAGGCTAGGTAAAAGGTTTAACAGAGTTTATTGAATGTGCAATAATACAAGTTAAGTACAGGATCTAGAACTGGTCCGGGCTGGTTCACTGAAGTCTGCAGAGATGATAGTTTGATTAGAAAGGCAGGCAGATGAGCATGAGTCCTTAGATAATTCAGAATTCTACCTTGATTGAATCCGGGCTTCTCTTTGAGAGAGGAGGAACCGTTGGGTCCAAAGACTGTTTGTTCAGCAGAGTACACGAGCAGCTGCAGCGTCTAGCTTCTCACTTTGAATGGCAGACCTTGATTAGAGTTTCAGCTCTTCACTAAGAGCAGCAGGAGAATCCACATAGGAATCTTCAGGTTTGGCTCACCAGGGCAGACTGGCAGGTTAAGCTCATCCAGAGCTTCAGGCTAGAGACAGGTTTCCTGAGAGACAAAAACAGAAGAGAGTTAGAATCAGATCTCTCTCTAGAGACAACTAAGATTCTTATCAGTTTCGAAGGTTCAGGTCGCTAACCAAAGTAAGGTCAACACTGCGGCGTCGAAGGAAGGTCTGGCAGCTGGTTATAAAGGGCAGGTCTCCTGATGAGTAGATGCGTCTCAGGTTGCTGGAAGACTCCAGCTCCAGGAGACCCACGGCGCACTCTGCTGGAGGAAGGTGGTACAGCTCCAGATCCCAACACAAACCTGATTTAAAAAAAAAAAATAATAAATTATCGCATGTTGTCCAGCGATGGTGTCTAACTTGACTTGCGCTGCTTCTCCTGTTAATACGGTAAAGCCCTGGGGAGCGTCCAGCTCCAGGCTGCACGTGATCCAAATGAGCCAATGAGCTGTCAGTCTGGGTTGCTGCTGCTGCTACTTTTAGACATAGCAGGCAAACCTGTGGCAAGCCGGGCGATGGGAAAGAAGGAGAAGACGATGAGAAAAAGAGAGCAGAGAAAGTGTGGATTGCTGGAAGAACTGCGGTGAACTGGTGAAAGAAAAGTGAAATGGTGCTCAAAGATGACCCTGCACATTTAGAGGATGTTTGGCTCAACCTGCTGCTCTGAAGCAGGATTCTCCACCATGAACAGAATCAAAAATAAATCTGGATCCAGGCTCAGAATGAGCTCCTTGATATGTGCTTGAGAATGGCTTAGTCTCCATTTAAACCCAGGTTTAAAGCCTTGCAGGGCAGCATAAAGCCCACTGCCAACATTAAGACAGAAAAAAAGGTCAGTTCAGGTGTTTCATAAAAAAAAGTGAGTAAGGAAATTGTCTATATACGTGAAAGATTGTTGTTCTCTACTTCAAAGACAATTTAGATTTTAAAACGGAAAATAACTTTCTTTTTTAAATATTTTTTTCATTTAATTTAAAAGTTCAATCTATAACATTAATGCATTGAATTTCAGTGGTAAATTCCATTTAAAGTAACAGATTATAATTAAAAATGTTTTCGGATCTTTACTTGTTGTATATTTTCTTTATTTGGACCCCAAAGATTTTTAATTAGTTACCCCTGCTCTATAACATAGAGGTCTGACTACACTGCAAAAAATGTAAATCTAAATAAGTAATTGTTTCTTAAAATAAGTGCATTTTATCCTAAGTTGAGGAGGTAAATGAAATACTTTGCCAATGGAACAAGATGATTTACATTTGAATTAAGAAAAATCAATTGCATTGTCTTATTTAAAGTGCATATTATCTAATTAACTTATTTTAAGTGTAAAAATACTCATTCCATTGGCAAACGATCTTATTTACCTGCTTAAATTAAGTGTAAATACACTTGATTTAAGAAATTTTTACTTAATTTCAGATCGTTTTTGCAGTGTAAAAGGAAGAACCGACAAATTATCAACAGAAACAGTCTTTGGCTTCCTTCTTCTCTAAATTGTTTGATTTCCCTCATGCAGACTCTCTCTCTCTCTCGCTCTGATACCGTCCTCATTACAACCTGCATCCAAACACAAGCGTTCATAAATTATTGGTATGGTTGTCTCTTAATTATGCATGCGGCCTGTTTGGTGGCTCACCCGTTCACCTGTCTCCACTCCCCCTCTGCCCTCTCCGTGCTCATATCAGGGACCTTTAAACTTCCACCTGTACGTTACGGAGCTCCTGTTATCAGACCAGGGGAGGGGATCGCAAACAGGCGACGCACAGTTCTGATATGTCAGCAGCAGAAATGAGCAAACTGTGACACAGCCAGAGAGGAGAATAAAGCCACCAGCTCACTCCTCTCCGTCTTCGTCTTTCCTTTCATTCTCCTCCTTTGCTTCTGCAAACCTCTGAGAGACAGCGAGCGAGAGGGAGAGCGTCAGTCGGCGAATTTTTACAGCTCTTCAAAATCATTATTGGCAATTAGCGTTCGTCAGGGAAGACAGCAGCTGCTTGTAATTACAGGTAGCCCCTCATTACTTCTCAGTAGAGGAGGGGAGGCTGGGAGGGGAAAACATGTTCCAGAGCCAGTGTTTATATTTATTTATATAATACTTTACCCATGATGTTAAGCCACATAATGTATACCTGCTATAGTGAAGTGTTTGGAGCTTCTGCAGGTGCAGCTTCTAAAGAGGATGAGGAGGAAGTTTGCTCCTTGTAAACGGCGGCGCTGTCACGCAATCATTGCATGCAGTGTGTGAGATCTCAGAGGTTAAGGTTGGGATGACCTGACATCTTAGGGCACACTCCTCTGCTGCCATGCTCCAGGACCGAGCTCTGCATGGCACGGCGGAGAGCGCGGCGGGCCCGGGGTTCTGATGTGCTGAAGCCATAAGATTTATCAGACCAGTGATTAAAGAGAAGATGAAATGAAAGCAAATCCACCTTAATCATGCTCTGACAGTCTTGGCTCTGTCTCAGGAGTGGTCGCCACCTGATGCGCCCAAGACTCCCTCCAGAGGAAAGTAATTTAGAAAGGAGTCACTCGGCTGATAGGAGAGGCATTCCTTAGCTAATCAGCAAACCGATTTATTAAAGCTGCTGCAGATCAAGATGTTCTGCACTCCAAACCCCCTCACTAAACCATTTAGACTGAGACATAAAAGGATCTATAAATGAATAAAGAAAATTATGATTTAAAGCAGGGGTCTTCAACATTTTCCAGGCCAAGGACCCCCAAACTAATGGCGAGATGGAGCGGGGACCTAACTTTCCAGATGGATTTGCTCTGCATATCCATCTGGAAACCTTCCGTAGAAGTAATTTTGGGAAGGGGCGAAAATACTGGTTAGCTGATTGGCCTATGTTGGTGATAGACGGGCCAAATAATCCAATCAGATCAACGAAGCATATGATGTAACAGAGCGACGACGAAGAGGAGCCAATTGATAGATCAAACTCTTGCCGAAACCAGTCGGGAGAAGAGCAAAAGCATCTTTCCTCTGAGAAAAGCCTCCAGAGCAGTGTTTTGCTCTTCTTTCAGTGAAGAAATACTCTGTAATTCCCATAAAACTTGCTCGATAGCCACGCTAACGCTAGTTTCATCGGCTGAAGCCGCCATGTTCTTTAGACTTAACTGTCGCGCTTCTCGTTGCGTCACACCTCAACCCGCCTCAAACCAACGCTGATTGGACGTTTGGTGAACGGCTCCAAATTTTCTTCAACGGAGAGTCTCCAGACTGATTAGGGAGTGAAATCTTGAAAGCTCGCGAGATCAGGATGGTTTCACGAAGCTAGCGGGGACCCCCTAATTATAAATATTGTATGAAATAGTGTTCTATCAAACTGGTCCTACAGTCCCTCTATTACAGAAGGAGTAATGTAACTAAAGTAATCCCTCCCTGGGATTATTGAAGTCTGATTCTGCTTCCTGCTTGATTCGACAGGTGTTGTGAATGAAACGGTGCCCAGCTTGAAAGAGCTCCTGTGTGTCTCTGAATGTGTGCATTGATGACTGAAAGACATCTTCTGCCTCCATTTATCTGTTTACTACAGTGAGTTTAATTCATGTTAATGTGGATTTAAAGACATTTCAATTAGTGGAAAAAATTGCAGATGGGAAATATAAGAAAAAAGTCTAATCAACCAAAACTTTCGCGACTCCCATGCAGTACCTCTGTGGACCCCCTAGGGGTCACGGACCCCCTGTTGAAGACCTCCGATTGAAATAATTCACATTTCTTTTACGCCTTTTCTCTGTCTGATGATGAGGACATTTGCCTTCAGGTCCGAATGATATACGCTCAGGCAAATATCCTTGTCCGGAAGTTTGGATTCTGTTCTGACGAAGTGAAACTGAACTTGTTCAGATCATATTGCACATCACTGTATACGGCACATTTGTGGTGCAACTTTAAAAAAGCCAGTCCTCATAACTTGAAGGTGGCTTATAATGATGCACTAAGACTTTTGGTAAATAAGCCCAGATGGACCAGTGCCAGTGAATTGTTTTTTATCTGTTAGTGTCAGGACTTTTATGGCTGTTTTGAGAAAGCTTATGTATATATTTATTTGTCGTCTAAATGAGTCTGAGAATAGAATTATTTTACTGATGACCAATGTCAAATATGGTGCAGTTAAATATTCATCTGTTCTTTGGAGACATTGGTATAATTGCCTCCTGAAGGGGTAGGCACCTTCTCTGTTGTACTTTTAGTCTTTTTTTATTCTTAATGTATTTGTTTCTTTTAATGTATATTGGACCTTGAGTCTGTAATAAAATCAATCTTCAACAGCAATTATTTAGACAGTTTTTGTTTGCTATTTTTGTGTTTTATTTCCAGGAAAATTTCAGCCTTTTGTGGTTGGATGTGAATATCCTCAATATAAGAGTTTATTGACAAAAGAGAGAAAATATAAAGACTATGAGAAAAAGGGACAAAATAAAATATGCAGAGGAAGAAAAGAAGTTAAACACCTACATTTCCATACACAGAGATTCTACAGGTAACATTTCCCGTTTTCTGTAATTAAAATCACAAATTGGAAGGTTCTATGTCCTTTTTATAGTCATTCCAAAACATGAAGGACTTTGGGCTACAGCTCTAAATAGCTGAAACACGGTGGTGGAAGCATCATGCTCAGGGGGTTGCTTTTATTTACGTTGTATGAGGCTTTAGTTACTTCTAGTTAATTCATGAATACTTCCAAAGAGCAGTCAGCTTTGAATCATTCCCTCAGATATCTGCTTCAAAGGCTGATGATAAAGAGAGGATTGATTTAGTTTCTATCGCTAAATCCAAAGAAACTCTGAAATCAACAAGACTGACTTTAAAGTTTGGTGTCCAAGAATTTAAATCTTATTCTTAAACAAGAGAGTCTGAGGATCCAAGGTTTACTGTCTGACAGATTTAAACTAAAATAACCAAAATTCTACTGTAAATAAGTCGTTTTTTCTGAAAATAAGTGCATTTGTTCTTGAATTGAGGAAGTAAGTGAAACACTTTGCCACACTGGAAAAAACGATCTAGAAATAAGTAAAAAAAAAATTTAATTAAATGTATTTACCCTTGATTTGAGTAGGTAAATGAGATAGTTTGCCAATGGAATCATAATTTTTACTCTTAAAATAAGATAATTAGATAATATTCACTTGAAATAAGAAAATGCAATTGTGTTTTCTTATTTTAAATGTAAATTGTCTTGTTCCATTGGCAAAATGTCATTTTTACCTCCTCGATTAAAGAACAAATGCACTTATTTTAAGAAAAAACGACTTATCTAGATTTGGATTTTTTTTCCAGTGTAGGTGAGAGGATGCTCTCCTCAACACTGGGTCATGTTTGCAACATGCAAGGTTTCTCTACAAAGCTTGCTGGTGGATGCCAGAGATTAGCCTATTAGCCTGTGTTTTGTCTCAGGGTAAAGAAACAGTCTGCAGGAACGTTGGAATCAAGATGTCCGACAGAAGGAGAGCAAAATAAGTGCAGAGGGGAAAAGTCAGACATGTGAATCTTCCTCCACAAACGATCAAGTTAGAACGAATACAGACCAGCTTGTTCTGCCGGTGTTCTGTCAGCTCAGCATACTGCGTCAGGCCAGCATACCCTTAGTAATCCGCATGCAAGTTCCTGATCATTATTAGCGGTTATCAGTCCCATAGATTGGCTTCAGATTGTGCCAGTGGGCTCAGTAGGTTGTTATGATTGTATGAATCCTAATCATAAAGTAATTCCTTTTCCTTCTGAGGAATTAATATATTTACAGTGTTTTTCATATAATTGTTAAATATAGGCTCTGTGTTTACACAGTGAAGCTTTCTCTCTCCTGTTCTTTCTCCAGAAAAGAGATCACTCAGGACAAACTGTTTGAGATTACACTTCATAACTTATATGTATTAAATAACCAGGAGACATTACGGAGCCCCCTAGGGGACATGGGGAATTTGTTTTTCTTTTGCTTTACCTCGCAAAAGTATTGCGTTACCTTGCAAAATTTTGCGTTACCTCGCAAAACCTTTTGCGTTACCTCGCAAAACCTTTTGCGAAAGTTTTGCGTTCCCACACAAAACCTTTTGCGTGAAAACGCAAAACCTTACTTCGGTAAAGGTAGAAAGATATTCACAGATTCGGACTTCCGGGATCAATAACTCTCGCTGTTGAAACACAAATGGCGCCTCTTTCATGTCCTGATAGCACAGACTACGTTTTACAAGAATCAAAAAGCGTTATTTTCGAGAAAAACGAACCGTTCTCAGAGCTGGATGTATTACATTGATCTCTATGCACAGGCAGCGGCCAGGCGAGTGGTTAGGGACTGTCTGCAAATGGTAAAACAACAGCAAAACGTTGCAAATAAAAATCAATAAATCCACTGCCTCCAAAATCACCACACACACCAAGGGGCTCTTGGTGATCGCATTACAACAGCTGGTTTGGAAAATACGAAAGAAAATACGAAATGCGAAAGTTTTGCATGGGTTTTGCGAGGTAACGCAATATTTTTGCGAGGGAACGCAAAAGAAAAAAAAAATTCCCCATGTCCCCTAGGGGGCTCCGTAAGACATGACAACAGATCTTGATAGAAATTGTAATCTTACTCATATCAGAGAAGTTGCTTAAAGTTACGGAAGGCAGCTGCTCACCGCTCAGGAAGTGGCCGCGATTTACCGTTAAAGAAGCATTTTATACAACTCGTATCTGCCACATCACATTTTATATCATAGACGTTTGCAGATTACTATACATCCATGGCCTTATCAAAATATTACACTTTGTTCTTAGCTGAAGGGCACCGCTCTCATTCTATTCCCAAATATTTGCCCCGTACAGAATGAAGATTATAACTGCACGCCGATACCGATACCACCATTTTAGTGTTGGATCGGGACCCCGCCTGATACTGGTATTGGTATCGTTGCAACACTAATATTAAACAAACTATAAACATATAAATCTAAGTCAACTGGGTAGGTAAATCCCCTCATAAATATTTAGTTCTCTGTGAGAGGACTTCTTTTGTTGTTTTATGCACAAAACAACGACAAAAACCTGACTAAATCAGGAAATAAAACGGCGTGATTGGCTGTAAGGAGTGCACACTGGAAAACAATAGAAATCTAGATAAGTCATTTTCTCTTAAAATAAGTGCATTTGTTCTTGGATTGAGGAGTTAAAAGAGACATTTTGCCAATGGAACAAGATGGCTTACATTTAAAATAAGAAAACACAATTGCATTGTCTTATTTCAAGTGCATATTATCTAATTATCTTATTTTAAGAGTAAAAATACTCATTACATTGGAAAACTCTCATTTACTTACTCAAGTTAAGGTAAATACACTTAATTTAAGAAATGTTTCACTTATTTCTAGATCGTTTTTCCAGTGCAGAGACTATGTAATGCGTATTACTCAGGGTATGCTGGCCTGACGCGGTATGCTGAGCTGACAGAACACCGGAACTAATCTCTGACCACCCTGAGCTGATCCATAAAAACAAAAATGCTTTAATTGTCAGCTAGAAATAATAATACAAAAAAAACACAACTCTTTAGACCTTGAGAACGTCTGTGAAGCTTTAGTCGCTGCAAGAGTGGCAACGTTCATTTTGTGCACACAAGCAGGCTCCTGCTCAGCTACAGTACAACAACCGGCATCCTGGCAGTGGAAGCGCTCGCGTTCAAGGGGCGTCTCTAGTTTCCACTGTAGACCGTCCAACGCAAATACAAAGAACAACTGTCACATTCAAACTGGAGCTGAAATGACTGGCTGGGTTTCGATTCATCTTGTCTGTCCGGGTCCCTCTTTTTCATTTGCTGCCATGAAAAAGTTGGAACTGTATGAGAACCACGCGCTGGAGAGAGAAGATCAAGTGTGGAAGGATTTAACAGATGGAATTGGTACTAAATGAAGCGTTAATGCATGGATGGTATAAATCTGCTCTGCAAGTTAAGAGCTGGGATCCTGGGAAGAGTGAGATGCTGTTTAAGTGGGAAAGTTGTTCTCATTGACTGCAGCACAATCAGCTCTATATAGTGTCAAAATAATGCTTTGTAGGAATAATTAAAACAAAATGGTTCTTTTTTTATTATGATTATAAGAATATTCATTAAAGTATGTAACGGTTTATATAAGGAATGAATCAATTTTAATAGGTTTAATAAAAGAAGTTTCTGTCAACATTTCACCGTTTAAATTATTGTACAGTGCTCCTGACCGATGTGGGCCCTTCAATATAAATATTGCATTTAGGGATGAAAAGTATCGATTAATAAAGTAATCTAAATTTGATCAATTGAGTATGAAATGATAAGCAACCGTTTTATTAAAAAAAAAATAAATGAAACCCAGGTTTCTCTTGTATAAAAAGGGATCTTTCATCTGTTCCTGTTTGGCTGTGATTCCATCATGGAGAGAAATATCAGCTGCCATCAACACCTTTGTTTATAGATGTTGGAGATCGGCCTGTTTTCCAGTGTAGTACTGTTTCTCTGACTGTGACTAACTGGATGTGCTCTCTTCATCCTCTGACATGGGAGCTGGCTCGGAGCTCGTCTGCCTGGCTGTGTGTTTCCTGAAAGGGGCCGCCTTTTACAGTTGCCTTTTGTATCTCTGCTTCTTTTTTTATGTCTGCTTCATTTTCCTTGAACCCCAGTCGGCCTCAGCAGATGGCCGCTCACACTGAGCCTGGTTCTGCTGGAGGTTTCTTCCTGTTCAAAGGGAGTTTTTCCTCTCCACTGTCGCTACAAGCATGCTTAGCGTGAGGAATTGCTGAAAAGTCAATAAGTCGATGCATCAACTGGTTTTCCTTACATAGAAAACTTTGAATGAATCTGACTGGATGATCTGGTGAACTCTGAAGTACCTTGAGATGACATTAGGGCTGCAACAACGAATCCATAAAATCGATAAAAACCGACTTTTAAAAGCGTTGGCAATGAATTTCATCATCGATTAGTTGTGCCGCGCGATTAATGCGTCATCCGCCACCGCCGTCATCACTGCCACTAGACTGAAACGGGGGAAGAAAAAAACATCACGGCTGAGCGAGCCAGCGCTGTAGGTGCAGTGTTGCCAACTCAGCGAATTTGTCGCTATATTTAGTGACTTTTCAGACCCCTCCAGCGACTATTTAAAAAAAAAAGCGACAAATCTGGCGACTTTTTACGTTGTCACTGGCGGCTTTTGGAGACTCTTACGTGAAAGCATGTATCGTTCCTACTCTTGTCCTGCAGCTGCAGCTGCTGCCGTGGGGCGCCTCCCCCATCCCAACCCCGTTCTCCCGCAGGAATCCATCTCAGCGCTGCAGTCAGAGCCGCAGGATGTTTCAGCGTCCAGACTGCAAATGAAGCGCGCATGCGCCGGGATTGACGGCGCAAACTGATCACAATAATTAAAATAGCCTTTATAAATAAATTAACTTGCAAATTATGAGGGCAAGGCTTTTGAAGTTTAAATCTTCTGGCAAAGATAAAGTAAAGAAGATCCTGCAATTTATGGAAGTAAAGCAGAATAAAATCCAGCAAGATCAGTAATATGTCAATTAATTAAATGCCACATTCCCATGTAAATATCTGTCTTTGGAGGATGTGTTTTTTAACACCCCTAGTTCTCTCAATTTTATTCCAAATACAATTTATAATTTGAATCACAGGCTATTTTTATCTCTATGGTTCAGTATTTTCTCAAGTAGCAACTTTAACTGCTATACTTTCCTGTCTTAAAAGGCAGAACTCTTCTAGTCTAAAAAAACTCATTTGTTGAAATGGGGGGGCTATTGTTTGAACCCCTTAGGGGCTTTTAAAAACAAAAATGCCTGTCTTTTTTTGCGCTTTATGAAACAAACTACCCTATATTTTGTGGATGTACAGCTACATTTCTCATGTAAGTTTGCGTAGTTTTAACACAAACATTTATTTTTCATATTGCACCAGTACAGTTAATGAGCAACCTGTACTTGTGTGCTTGTTTGTTCTGTCTAAAATGTTTATTTTGGAATAAAGAGGTTAATATAAAAAATATTTTTTGTCCGATTCATCGATTAATCGAAAAAATAATCGGCAGATTCATCGATTTTTAAAATAATCGTTAGTTGCAGCCCTAGATGACATGTGTTGTAAATTCGCACTATATAAATAAACTGAATTCCATAATATGAGAGTCAAAATATTTTGTTTTATAATATGCTGAATTAAAAAAAGGGTACATGATTATATTTTAAACATTTATTTTGCCAGCTGTTATAAACACTGACTGAAAACAACACATTATCACAATATCAAACTTATTTATTAGATCTAACAAAACAGGCAATGATTAAATTAGTAGAGAGATGTAAAGCTATCATTAATAGACAGGGTGTGTTACTCTGACGTACTCTCAGGCTATTTGCCATTTTGTTTCAGAGTGATGAAAAGTCTTTGTGCTGCTAGCAGAGCTTTGCTGGTTAAATAAAAACTTGGCCCTATTAAGCCATTAACTGACAAAAGTCTTCTGAACTACCAAAGATTGGGGAACTTCAGGGGGACTTACTGCAACATTTTGCATTGCAGTTAGTGAGGCAGCTGCTGGACCATGGAAACACATTCCCTCAAGCTCTCTAATCAAATTATATGAGTGAACCTTGAAGCCACATGAAGTGTGGAGGTCAGTAGCATCTGACTCCACAGAAAGCTGCAGACCTCCCTCTACTCTACATCCCAATATCTGCTGATCCTGCATGGTGATTTTACCACTTCACGCCCAGCCGATGTTCCTCCATAATGCTTCCTGTTTGCTATGATGCTGTTAACCTGTTACTGTAGAACATTTAGTGTAGAGGAAACTAGACTTGTTGCACAGATTGCATCATGTAATTCTACCGCGGTTAATTCCTCTGAGAATCTGCAGCTATTTCTTCCATCTGCACAAACATTCTACAGGACATCCCACTGGATTTTATACACCTCTGAACAAAGCTATTATTACACATCTGAAATTGGAAGTGATGGCTGCATATTTGTAGACTTAGGCTATGTTCAAACTGCAGGCCTTGATGCTCAATTCCGATTTTTTGTGAAATCTGATTTTTTTTGTTTCGCTGTTTGTATTTCCAAATATATACGACTTGTGTGTGATGTCCTGTGTGAACTGCAGTCATACAACGCAAGTCCCACATGGCAGTAGAGGATGCACTGACATCACAGGCCCGCGTGCTCTGTGTTTACGGATAATACATGGATGGTAGTACCGTACGTAGGGCTGGGCGATAATTCAATAACGATATATATCGATCGATAGACGTGTGGCGCAATAGAAAAAAACAATGTCGATAAAAGTTCGATAAAGAAATGCAGTTTTCCTTCCTTCTCATTGTAGCCTGTCATGTAGGTTTGTGCTAGTCACTACTTCCTCCCAACCAATCGCAATCGTGGACCCAGGCACGCCGTCACAACACAGAGCACATGAAGATGTCGCAGCAAGGAGAGGTGGAGGAAATTGTTCCAAAGAAGGGTTTTTGTAGTTCCCCAGTTTGGCAGTATTTCGGTCATGGCAAGTCTAGGGTGACCAAACGTCCGTATTTCCCAGGACATGTCTGTATTTCACGTCCTGTCCCGGGCGTCCCGGGTTTTTTTTAGAAAGTGAGGAAATGTCCTTTTTTTTTTTATTATCTTCATTGGACCATTACATTTACAGGCACTAGGGCCCTGCGCACGGTGTTGCGTGTGACGTAATCCCTGAGCCGCGTCAGTGCGGGCAGCCCTGTTCTTAATCAGAATATAGATAGCGTGGCTGTCAGTACGCCAACAACATGCAAAAGTGCAAATGTATGTTTACCGACGATTTACAAGAGTTTCCCCGCTTTCAGAGCGGGTCGAGACACATTGGAGGCCTTGTGCACAGTGTGCAAAGCAGGCACATATGTCTCGGTGTCCAATGGAGGTGCAAGGGATCTGAAAAGCCACCTGGACACCGAAAGTAAAGATAGTCTATTGATATGTTTGTTCGTTTTTCATACATTTTGAGTTATTTTTGCTACACAAGAGGTATTTTTTGTTAATTAGCTCATTTGTTAATTTATTTTTTCCAATATCCTACAGAACAGACATTATTTCGTTCATTACTGAGGCTGATTATCATCTGTTATTGGGAGTTGAGACTTATTGTTAACTTTTATTAAGTGAGGGATGTTTAGATGAGACATTATTTCTTTGATTGTGCTATTCATTCATTACAGGAATTGTTAAGCATTTTTAATAAATACATTTTGAATAAAATTATAATTTGTTATTGGAGTTATTGCTGTTGACTTTTACTGAAAAGCATTTTTAATAAATCAACTGTAAATATGTTATTGTAGGATTACGTAGGTCTATGTTAAGTGAATGCATGCCACAGACATCTCTATGCATGGGAACAGAGATCCCCCCCCCCCCCCCCGCCACCCCCCCGCTCCAAGGTGCCTGGTTTTCCCATTGAAAATATGGTTACCCTAGGCAAGTTGGACAAAAAACAAACCACAGTCATCTGTAAAATGTGTCGGGAACCAGTGAAAACCAAGTCTGATAACACAACCCACTTTTTTTTTTTATCATCTCAGCCGCTCACACCCGCAGGAGTACGAGCTGTGTAGGCCACGGCGCGGCTCTCCTCCGAGGAATCTTCGGGAATTTCGGGAAAAAAAAAATGAAAAAAAAAAAATAAATAAATAATATATATATATATATATATATATATATATATTCAGTTCTGGGCAGTTTCCCACGTAGTTCTAACAGTTGAGAGAAAAACGCTGAGGGGCCAGAAACTTCAAATTAATAACTCAGATTAAAGCAGGAAACTAAGCTGAACCATAACGAGGTGCCAGCAGCACCTCTAGAAGAATAGGGGAGATAAAAAATAACATAACTCAGGTCTCTTAAGTTATTTTTCTTTAAAACAATTCTGTTATGGTTAAAAAAGTTGGTTAAATAAATATTTAATTGGAAGTCTGTGTTTGTGTTTTTTATTAAAATTAAATTATTTAGCAATATCATAAAAAGTCCAGGCAGAGCTGCACATAAAATATGGTTTCAAATCTTTTCAATAATTATCGATATCGATCAATATGCATTTTTTTTTATCGATAAGCTTTTTTTCTATATCGCCCAGCCCTAACCGTACGCATCTAACGATCTTTTCCAACCATAAAATCTCTATCTTTTCAATATGGTTAAACATAAATACTGCTCCCCGCATCGTCATCTGCCATGGTTGTTGTTTTTCTTGCCGCTTATGCATAGCAAGACGCAGAATAGTGACCTTTGTCGGGTATTAATGGCGTTCAGGTCGGATGAATGCGACCTGGCCTTTGAAAAGATTAGATTCGTATCGGATTCAGGACCACATAGCCAAGTTGCCTGGGTCGCATTGGAAAAAATGGGGTCTGTGTTCTTCAGACTGTCAGGAAAAGATCAGATCCAGGTCAAATATGGGCCAAAAAATCGGATTTGGGTCACTTCAGGCTGCAGGGTGAACGTAGCCTTAGAAACTTAGACAGACTTTATTGTCATTTTGAACGCACTTACTGTATATAGAAAGAAATTTTGTTCAGTACAGCTCTCAAGACATTACATTTTTTAAAGTGCAGCAGTGATAAAATGTAAACATAAGCTGGTATATGATTGACAGATTCCAACATTTGGTTTTTGTTTTTTTTTAGCACTGTTGCCTTGCTGCAAGAACGTTCTCAGCCAGCGTCTTTCTGCTTGGACGTTGCAGGTTCTCCCCGGGTACTCCAGCTTGCAAAAACATGACTGTTAATTATGTTTTTGGAAGCTCATTCCCATTCACCTCCATGTTTCTAAATCTGATATTAGACCACTTTGGTGTATCAGATTGAGCATTCATGGAGTTCTCCTGTAAAAAGACCACAGTGACTTCTAGATTAAATTCTACACCAGAAAACCAGAAATCTGTCTGATCAGGTCAGGTTCTGTTTGGTTGGCTAGCAGCAGCTTAGTTAGCTCAGCTGTTTAAATGAGACTGCCTTAAACAGTGCTCTGGGTCACATGACTCATTCATATTGAGCTAAAAATTAGGTTTATATATCTCAGATCAAAGGTGCAGTAGGAGATCTTGGAAAAACGGTTCCAGCAAGCTATATTTTTGAACATATAACACAACCATGCCTCTCCCTTCAGACCACCTTCAAAACACATGAACGTTGATGCTGTCTGTCGAGGTGTTCATCACGGCGCCACAAAAGGTCCTGCAGCGCGTCTGAGCAGCTGAGGCAGTGCGTCGCTGATCTTGGAGCTGGCAGGGAGACGGACACATTGCTGATGATACAGAGCGCTGTGATCGCTCCTCTGAAACAGTTTACTGACGCATAAATTAACTTAAAATGCCAAAATCTGCCGGCAAAACATGTTTGCTTTTATTATCCTGGTGCCTGTAGTTTGGATTACGTACATGAACACAGCCTTCCAGCCCGCAGCAAACCGCGAAGAGCTGACGGGGCCTGAGGCTGCTGTTGAATGGGATTCCCAGCGACGGCGCACCGCCGGTATGTGGGGGTCTGAGCGGCTCCGACAGAAACAATATTAAAGGCAGGATGGTAATCTGGATGAACTGACTGCACAGACCATGTTTTCAGGTGGACTTTTTCACTTCAAGATAGATTCAAACTACTTTTTACCCACTGATCACAGCAAATATAGCTGCCATTGTTCCAGGCAAAGAAAGGATAGGGTAGCTCCGCCCAACACGCATCAGACCCACTTTTTCCACCGCGCAGCTACAGCAGCAAAGATGCTTCAACCGCGCATCAGAAATAAACTGGTACAAGCATCAAAAATGAAGCAGAACGCACGTTTTAGCTGCTCTTGCTGCTTTAGGTGTGAATGTAGCATAACAGTGGCTTCCAGCCATGGCGTCCTGCACCAGCATTAGGGAGTCGATTCGTTCATGTGTCAGGGTACGCGCACGGGGGGAGGGACAAGCAGACGGCCATGATTGACGTGGTAGGAACCAATAGTGTACAACGGACTGTCTTTTGTGATTGGTTGGGGGTTATTCATTGATTTCTCACTGTAGTGGGGACCATTTATTTTAGTTTCACCTCCAGACCTTCTATTTCACTGCTTGCTAAGCGGCTGTGGGGAGATCTATAAGCCAGATGGTTAAAAATGCATCAGAAAAGATCTCCTACTGCAACTTTAAACTAAAACTTTGCTCAAAAGTTGTTGCTTTGTTCAGAAGTTGATAGCAGCTCTGATTTTGCTCCATTAACCCGACTAGAATGCTTTGATACTGAGCAATAACACAAAAGTGTATATTGCATAAGTATAATAATGAATATGTTCTAAAATGTTTCCATCGTGGAAATATATTTTTCTGCTTTCTTCTAAATGAGAGCATTTAGATAAAACAAAGATTTTCTCTTTAAAGCCTTTGTGTGAAAACCATGAAACTGTTATACTTTCACTGAAAATTATCAGGCAGCTGAAAAATGTCACAGCCAAATTTAAAACATATTGTTAAATTAGAAACTCTAAAGCAATGAATCTGTATCATTTGAATTCATTTAGTTCATTATTTTAAGTAATTTGTGTTTAAATAAAACAGTTAAACATAAAAACAAACAACCTAAAGTGAATTAAAGGGAGCAGAAAGCAGAATAATCTTTTGTTATCTGCCCCCTTTACCTAAAGCAATAAATTCACAGCTGATCAGGAAGGCCAGCTCTGTGATTGGATGCCCTCTGGACTCAGTGCAGGAGGTGGGAAACAAAAGGATACTAACTAAATGAACATCTCTGTTGGATAATGTCTCCCACCCCACGCATGAAGCCGGTGCTGAACTGGACAGCTCCTTCAGTGACAGACTGCTGCACCTTAAATGCACCAGGGAGCGTTATCACAGATCCTTCCTCCCAGCAGCTGGAAGACTCTAAATCCACCACTGTTCCCAATAACCTCAGTAAGTTGTTCCATTTATGCGGATTCTGCATAGTTTCTACCTTAGTCAGTTAAATAACATGCTGCTGTCATTTTGCACATCTCTGATGTTGCTGCTATTTTCTAATATCCATTACTATAAAAATGTCCATAGCTGCATATTGGTTATTTTTCCTCCAGGTGCACAGTTTTATATTTTTAAAACTATTTACAGTACAATATTTTATTGTTTATCTTTCAACTCTTCACTATTATGTTATTATTATACATTTTTCTAAGGTCCACATTTGTCTGACCATTTTTTATATAATATTTTTCCTCTCTTTTCCCATTGTGGGACAATAAAGGGATTTTCTATTCCATTTTATTTGTATTTGAACTGAATATTTAGATTATATAGATGTTTTGTTTATTAATTCCTGAACCTCAGTTCATAGTGTTATTTAGATCTATAGCTTTGTATTTGTCTGATGTGATATTGTTATTATCATATCACTGTGTGATGTGTCCAATTTTTCTATATAACAATGGAGGTACATGTTTTTACATGTTTTGTTAAGTTGGATTATCTATTTTTTTATATAAATAAAAGCATCTTAATCAGATTAAATGTTCACCCTGAGTTTTACACCACAATAGGTCTGGTCGGCATAGAATAAAGCATTGTCGTTTTATTTAATCCGTGTATCTCGAAAGCTAAGAAAAGGTGTTGATGGTTCATTTGAACACCTCAATGCTCCCACCGGCCGTTTAGAAAAGAAAAGAAATCCCAACCACAAACCAAACTTCCTTTCTCCTCCTGGATGTTAGCTTCCCTGGCAGCTTTTTGAGAAATGCCGTCGATTTCACCGCACTGATGCTCGAAGAGCTGTAGCGCCACATTTCTAAACTGTTGAGTCAGATTTCATTTAGCGGCTCTTTCATCTGTTTTAACTCAGCGAGGCGAGGTATCCCAGCGTGTCCGTGTGTGTGTGTGTGTTTTTTTTTTTTTTTTTGCAGATTTACGGGCGGAGAGGTGTGTAAATTTGCGTGTGGGCCTGAGTTTCCCCTGTTGTTTGTGCTTGTTATGTTTGCATGTGTGCTGCCATGTGTGTCCCGAAGCGTGCGTCCGCTCGGCTTCCAACAGAGAGCTATTATGTGGAGACAGCGGGTATAATATCTGCAAACCTTTGCTGCTGTGCTGGATAAGTAATGGCCTCAAGACGTCACCTTTATCTGCAGCCACACTCCTGCAGCTGTATTCCCTGCCTCACTATTCCTCCAGCGTACAGGTATGTGCGGCTCGTATCCCGTCATTCCTCCTCCTCCTCCCAGCACAGACATGGTCATGAGGAAGGCAGATAGGGCCATGACTGACACATTCATTTCCTTAACGGCTATGGATGCAGAGGCAGTGCAGACGCTTTCTGAAAGGCAAGAGCAATATATCCCGGTGAGAACCAAGCGAGTAGCCACTGGGAGCATCCCATCATGCTCTGCAAAAAAACAGGGATAGGATGGCCATGGGGGAGGACAGATAGGATGAAAGGGAGAAGTAGGAGGAGGACAACATTTAGAGGCGCAGAGGGTGTAGGTAGAAAGATGCAGGACCAGAGCTGGGAGACAGATAGCAAGAAAAAACAGAAATGAGACAGAGGGGGGAGGAGGGAGATACGTAAGACAAAAGAGAGAGAAGGACGGGAAGTGAGTGAGCTTGGTAGTCTGAGGCTCCATGGGAGGTTCAGCCCAATCATTTATAAAAGGTAAATGCTGTCAGGATGCAGGGCGTTTAAAGGCGCGGCACTGCAGGTGTGATTTATGCTCCCGGTACGGTGGCTATAAATCACCCTGCCTGTGTTTGCAAAGGCTGCTGCTGCTGCATCACAGCCATCCCTGCCTCCTCTGGAGCAGGCACACAGGTTCAGTCTAAGCGAGGGAAGCAGAGTGACGGGCGAGGATGGATGGATGGATGTAAGGATGGATGAGGGGAGGAGATGATGGCGTCTATTAGTGAGGTCTGAGGAGTTTGTGTTGTGGATGAGCTCATGTTTAGTTACACAAAAGCAACAGTAAATAGTTTGCTTTGTTGTGACCAAGGTAATCCAGCTATGAACCTTATTCCTATAATTTATGCTTCATTTAAATTTAACTTCTGAAACACTAGACATTACTCTATGGAGTGAATTTTGTTCCATAATTCTTACAAGCAAAGAAAAAATTAACAAATAAACCTGGAAACTAAAAATAGTTTTAAGGGTAACTTTGCTGTTTTTTCAGGTTACATTTATTATATATATTATTTCTTGACTGATTTTATATTTTCAGTTTGTATTTATTCCATTTTTTTTTAAAAGATTTTATGTTTACTTTTTTTTCAAATTTCTCTGTTTTAGAGGAGTTTTTTAATTGCAATCTTTTTAAATTCATTTTAATAGATCTTTTCATTTCAAACCCTAAATGCTCTCTTGTTTCGGACATTGACCAATACAATAATGCCACTAATGTCCAGTGAACCAAAAGAAATCCGTCTTAATTCCTCACACCAGGGAAAGCCCGCCCCCAGATGTGAAGAAGATGTGAAATTGAAATCACAATTAGAAGAGAATGCCCTCATCAAAAATAGATTTTTTAAAATTCTCTTCAGAAAAAAATATACTACAGACAAGATTCAGATTCTTAGGAGATCCAATTCCCTTAAAGGGATCCACAATTAGTCCCAGCAACAGTCTTTATTTTCCTTAAGCCCCTTTCAAACCTTGATGATTTAGACCAGCGTATGCCTGACGTATGAAAAATCTGGCAAAAACGCGGGCATACGTTGGATAAGTTATGGGTCAGTTTTATACAAGTTATGAGCACACTGAAGTACGCTGAAACACGCTGGCACTCCACTTGTGAAAGTAAAATCTGTTGGCCTCCTTTTGACATCAAGGCAATTATTCTTATTCCCACATTGCCAGACAGGACACTGTTTAAAAAAAAAAAAAAAAACACGCTGCCACACGTCAACATACGGCAAGTACGGAGAGACATTTTAGCATGCTCAAAATTTCCTGATGTATGGCAGCGTATGCTCATACGTGGGTCATAAGTTGCAGGTAAGTTATCTGATGAGCTGAGCCAAAAAGCACTGTATGGACCGTACAGACCGCACCAATCCGCCTATCGATCTCCCGCTCCATCTTTCCCTCATTTATGAACAAGACCCCAAGATACTTAAACTCCTCCACTAGGGGCAGTACATCCTCCCCAACCTGGAGAAGGCACTCTACCCTTTTCTGGCTCAAGGCCATGGTCTCTGATTTGGAGACACTGATCCTCACCCCGGCCGCTTCACACTCGGCTGCGAACCGCTCCTGTGAGAGCTGTAGATCACGCCCTGATGAAGCCAACAGAACCACATCATCTGCGAATAACAGAGACGCAATCCTAAGGCCACCAAGACAGATCCCCTCAACACCTTGGCTGCGCCTAGAAATTCTGTCCATAAAAGTTATAAACAGAATCGGTGACAAAGGGCAACCTTGGCGGAGTCCAACCCTCACCGGAAACGAGTCCGACTTACTGCCGGCAATGAGGACCAGGCTCTGAGTTACCATTATTAAAGGATGCTTCACTGTCACTTTAAACAGTGATTTTAATTTCACGTTAGCTTCTGCTAATGGTGTTAGCACTAACTTATATAGTAAACAATAGATCAGTAGATTTGTTAGTTTCAACAGAAATATCATATAAAAACTTTGAGTCAGCGAAGCAGAGTGGCATTGTCTATATTTACACCAGTGAACTATATTTAAAAAAAACAACTATGATAATATTACATGCCACCTCCAACAATATATAGTATAAGTAATTAGGAAATTATAACACATTTAGGAAACCGTTTTCAACTAGTTGTGGATCTCTTTAAGAGCCTTTTAAAAATCCAATAATTTTTATTCTCCACTTAAACATTATAGTGAAGTCTTTCTTCTACTACGTTTCATTTCTCGTTTCTTTTTGTATTCATAAGTCAGCACTTCCAAGAGCCTCAGCAGCAGGGACATAGGCGGCATTGATGTACGAGTGTGTGGGAGGGATTTGCGCTCCAGCAAGGTCAAAAGTCCAACTTATGATCATCACATTGTCAGCATTCCTCAGCTGGCAGAAATAAAGGCCTTTGTTCTCCAGAAAACATCCACCTCTTTGGGTTGGATTTCAACTGGGTGAAAGTTCCCGAATATGGACCAATCTAGAAGCAGATTGCAGTCAGGATATTTGGAGGATCCCATGTGACCAGTGGCACCAGTTTCAACAGCCATGTTGGGAGGTGGTGCTGTGCGTCATTGCTTCGTGAATCTGTGACCTCCTGAAGTTTCACTGGCACCAAAATTCATCTTTTACAACCTCACACTAATTAGACATTCTCTAATTAGGAAAATATTTGAACAAATTTAGCCATGTAACATGTTGGTACCTCTTGTTTTAAAACTAAAAAAAAGCTTTAAAAAGGCTGGAGTATACAGAGATAGTGATAATGATTCCTTCTTACTTAGTAGATGGTTCAGAGTCCTGGTTCGTTCATCCATCCATCCATCCATCCATCCATCCATCCATCCATCCATCCATCCACTTCCGCTTTTCCAGGCTCGGTCGCGGGGGAAGGGGAGGCCCACACGCCCTCTACCCAGCCCCTTGGGCCAGCTCCTCCGGGGGAATCCCAAGGCGTTCCCAGGCCAACCTAGAAACATACTCCCTCCAGCGTGTCCTGGGTCTCACCCTTGGTCTTCACCTGGTGGGACGTGCCTGGAACACCTCACCACGGAGGCGTCCAGAAGTCATCCTAACCAGATGCCCAGGCCACCTCAACTGGCTCTTCTCGATGTTGAGGAGCAGCGGCTCTACTGAGTTCTCCCCTGATGACTGAGCTCCTCACCCTGTAAAAATTCAAAAAATATCCACTGGACTTGGTTTCCAAGATTTGAAGACGTTTCGCCACCTCTCCAGGAAGCTTTCTCAATTCAAATGTCTCACCCTATCCCTAAGGGAGAGCCCAGACACACTACGGAGGAAACTCATTTTTGCCGCTTGTATCCGGGATCTTGTTCTGTCATGGCCCAAAGCTCATGACCATAGATGAGTATTGAAACGTAGATCTACTGATAAATCGAGAGCTTTGCTTTTTGGCTCAGCTCTCTCTAAACTACAACAGACCAGTACAGTGCACGCTTCGCAGCAGACGCCGCACCAATCCGCTTGTCGATCTCCTGTTCCATCTTCCCCTCATTCGTGAATAACAGCCCAAGATACTTAAACTCCTCCACTAGGGGCAGTACATCCTCCCCAACCTGGAGAAGACACTCTACCCTTGGCTTTGGTCATGATCTTGAGCCGGAAAAGGGAGGTTTCTCTGTAAGGTTCTCTTTTCTTCAGCTCAGCCTACAGATTCCTCCAGGCCTTTAGGCCTGTGGACGGAAGTGACAAACTGTTTACAGTATTGTAAGTTTGTGCTAATGCAGTAAAAGCTTTTATTGTATATAGCGTTTAGTTTATTCATTTCCAATGTATTTTTTTTTTCTGATCCATTTGTGATCTCTGAGCTTTTTTTACTCCATCTTTTGTGTCACATCAGAATTATTCAGTTTTCCGTGTTTTTTTTTCCTTTTCCGTTTGTTTTGTTGTTTTGTTTCCTCCCGTCTTATATTATGTAAAGCAGGGGTCTTCAACATTTTCCAGGCCAAGGACCCCCAAACTGATGTATAGATGGAGCGGGGACCCCCTAATTATATATATTGTATTCAATTGTGTTATATCAAACTGGTCCTATATGTAACAAAAGTAATTTCTCCGTGGGATTATTAAAGTATTTCTGATTCTGATTCCTGGTTGGGTCAGGTGTTGTGAATGAATCGGTTCCCAGCTTGAAAGAGCTCCCGCACTGCAAAAACATTCTACAAATGAGTAAAAATGTTTTAAAATAAGTGTATTCACCCTTGATTTAAGCCGGAAAATAAAATGATCTGCAAATGGAATAAGCATTTTTACCCTTGAAATAAGAGACTTCAGTTGTTTTTTTCTTATTTTAAATGTTAATGGTCTTATTCCATTGGCAAAGTGTCTGCTCAATTTAAGAAGAAATCCACTTATTTTAAGAAATAATTACTAAATTAGATTAACAGTTTTTGCAGTGTGTGTGTCGCTGAATGTGTGCATTGATGATCGAAAGACATCTTCTGCCTCCATTTATCTGTCCACTACAGTGTGTTGAATTCATGTTAATGTGTATCTAAAAACATTTCAATGAGTGGAAAAAATTGCAGGGGGAAATAAAAAAAGTCTAATCAACCAAAACTTTCGCGACCCCCATGCAGAACCTCTGTGGACCCCCTAGGGGTCGCGGACCCCCTGTTGAAGACCTCCGATGTAAAGCATTGTGCATAAAAAACTTAAAAACAGTTCTAAGATCGGAGAAATGAAAACGGTGATTTCACTGGAGCATCACGGTCAGATTCAGAGCGTCAGAGATTGGACCGTTTGTCTCAACAGAAACTCCAAACTGTTCCAGTCAGAGACGCTTTCTGCTCGATGTCGAATGAAAGTGCATGAAAAAGAAGAAGGCTGCGGGAGTGTGAGGGGTGGGGGAGCATAAATGGAGCTGTAACATGCTGCGAACATGAACAAGCTGACCTGAATGGCTGCTGGTATTCTGATTTCCCTCAGGAGCTCCTCTCTGGCCTGCGCCTGTTTTAGATTCCAGGGGGAGGCCATTAAGGCTCAGCTGCCGACCTGATCCATATGTATGGCTGGCTGTTCGTTCTGTTCGCCTACTGCCTCCCTGGCTGCGTACCTGGCGGTCTGAAAGCCTGATCCGGCCCAAATTAGAGCCCTCAGAGATACGGATAGAGAACAGAGACAGTAAGGACAAAGGACAGGCAAGATTGTTTTACAAGATGAAGCATGTCTCAGGAGGACTGGGCATGTTCTAAAAAACCCAATCTGCAGATTGAGGAACTCTTCAGACATGTGGAGAAGGAGCAGCGAGTTAAAGATATATACAATATTCAGGATTTCTAGCATTTAAACAAAGCAAAAAACTAAACATAAAAAGGTAGTTTTTTCTTAAAATAAATGTATTTTCCTTTTACCAGGCTAAGATAATTACCCATTGAAATAAGAGGAGTTACATTTGCAATAAATAACTTTAGTTTACTTCAAAGACATAATATCTAATCATCCTATTAGCAAGAATAATCATTCCATTGGCAGATCATCTATTAAGAGGAAATATACACACATTAATAAAAATGTTTACTTATTTTTATTATAGTTCTTGCAGTGGAAGTATTCGCATGCTGCTCTTCTCTACAGTAGAAATTGTTTTCAATATTACAGGTGCTGGTCATAAAATTAGAATATCATGAAAAAGTAGATTGATTTCAGTAATTCCATTTAAAAAGTGAAACTTGTATATTATATTCATACATTACATACAAACTCATATATTTCAGATGTTTATTTTGTTTAATTTTGATGATTACAAATGACAACAAATGAAAATCTCAAATTCATCATATCAGAAAATTAGAATATTGTGAAAAGGTTCAAAATTGATGGCCCCTGGTGCCACACTCTAATCAGCTAATTAACTCAAACCACCTGCAAAAGCCTTTAAATGGTCTTTCAGTCTAGTTCTATAGGCTACACAATCATGGGGAAGACTGCTGACTTGACAGTTGTCCAAAAGACGACCATCGACACCTTGCACAAGGAGGGCAAGACACAAAAGGTCATCGCTAAAGAGGCTGGCTGTTCACAGAGCTCAGTGTCCAAGCACATTAATAGAGAGGCGAAGGGAAGGAAAAGATGTGGTCGAAAAAAGTGTACAAGCAAGAGAGATAACCGCACCCTGGAGAGGATTGTGAAACAAAACCCATTCAAAAATGTGGGGGAGATTCACAAAGAGTGGACTGCAGCTGGAGTGAGTGCTTCAAGAACCACCACACACAGACGTATGAAAGACATGGGTTTCTGCTGTCGCATTCCTTGTGTCAAGCCACTCTTGAACCACAGACAGCGTCAGAAGCGTCTTGCCTGGGCTAAAGAGAAACAGGACTGGACTGCTGGTGAGTGGTCCAAAGTCATGTTCTCTGATGAAAGTAAATTTTGCATTTCCTTTGGAAATCAAGGTCCCAGAGTCTGGAGGAAAAGAAGAGAGGCACTTCATCCACGTTGCTTGAAGTCCAGTGTAAAGTTTCCACAGTCAGTAATGGTTTGGGGTGCCATGTCATCTGCTGGTGTTGGTCCATTGTGTTTTCTGAGGTCCAGGGTCAACGCAGCCACATACCAGGAAGTTTTAGAGCACTTCATGCTTCCTGCAGCTGACCAACTTTTTGGAGATGCAGATTTCATTTTCCAACAGGACTTGGCACCTGCACACAGTGCCAAAGCTACCAGTACCTGGTTGAAGGACCATGGTATCCCTGTTCTTAATTGGCCAGCAAACTCTCCTGACCTTAACCCCATAGAAAATCTATGGGGTATTGTGAAGAAGAAGATGCAATACACCAGACCCAACAATTCAGAAGAGCTAAAAGCCACTATTAGAGCAACCTGGGCTATCATAACACCTGAGCAGTGCCACAGACTGATCGACTCCATGCCACGCCGCATTGCTGCAGTAATACAGGCCAAAGGAGGCCCAACTAAATACTGAGTGCTGTACATGCTCATACTTTTCATGTTCATACTTTTCAGTTGGCCAACATTTCTATAAATCCTTTGTTTTTATTGGTCTTCAGTAATATTCTAATTTTCTGATATGATGAATTTGAGATTTTCATTTGTTTTCATTTGTAATCATCAAAATTAAACAAAATAAACATCTGAAATATATGAGTTTGTATGTAATGTATGAATATAATATACAAGTTTCACTTTTTAAATGGAATTACTGAAATCAATCTACTTTTTCATGATATTCTAATTTTATGACCAGCACCTGTATATCAACCATCAACTGACTTAAAGGTATAGATCATCTAAAAAAGATGTGGTCCTCCTAACTGTCAATCATTCTGGTGATATCTTTAAAGGTATACTATGCAACCGGTGTTGACTTTCCAGCGAGGCTCCCCCCAGAGGACGAAAGTAAAAGTGCACTGTCGTAAATGTTCTCAGCTGTTCTCCTGGTTTCTCCGTCAAGCCAGGCGCGGTTGTTTTGAGCTTAGCAGACAGGCGAACGCAACGAATCACCATGTCTACTGCGGTAGGGAGCCCTTTTCCTCTTTCTTGCCTGCTCCGACATGGGCTTTCGCTGTTTTCTCGCTGGTTCCGCCATGATAACTGCACAAATATTGCCACTGCGCTAGCAACGAGCATGCCTTTCAGTGGGGGCGTGTAGCAGTTCTCACCGTAAAGCAAGACCGACTCTCGCAGTGCACAAGACTTCTGAGCTTGTGGGTGCCAGGGCGGCCGAGAAAACCTTTGTTCGACCTGAAATGACTCATTTAATCATCCAAAACGTTATGAAGCACATCAATTAACTGAAAAATGTTGCATAGTATGCCTTTAAGTAAGGCCGTCCTATGTGCTCGTCCCGTTAGCCATCTTTTTCTGCGCACTTTCAGGCGTATATATCTGTTGTGAGCTACGGTTTCAGACAGTCATTGAAGCTCACCTTTCTCACCGCGGTTCTTTTAAAATGGCCGAGGGTTGTAAGAGAAAAAGTGTCTACGAAGTTTATGAGAAGAAAAAAGGCCTCAGATGCTTTGTGTTAACTGAGTTAACTATAAAGTCCACTATATAGTCCCAGCTTTACATAGTGATTCAGGGATTTAGGGGTGAGGGCGGACGTTCGGACACAGTAAGCTTGTATGACCTATGAGAACAACAACTTTTGAAAAGGGCGAGCATGAGGAGAAATGGGCTCGTGCACGCTCTTGCACAAGTTTAATAGGCATTTCCTCTTTAGAGCGGGAACAGGGTTGTGCATGTGCATTGTTTTTTTAAGTGGAGAGAGTGGGTCTTTTACAAAAATTGCAAAAAAAAAATCCCCCACAATATCTTTGAATATCTGTATCTTTATATATATGTAAAATGGTGATGTTAGCTGCTTCTGTTATGTGAAGAAACCTAAATAATCCAAATAAGTCATTATGAAAAAAAAAAAAGTCCTGTACTTATATAGCACCTTTATTAAAGTCAGGAGACTTGACCAAAGCGCTTTACACTACATGCATTCACCCATTCACACACTGATGGTGGCAAGCTACATTGTAGCCACAGCTGCCCTGGGGCTCACTGACAGAAGCGGGGCTGCCGTACACTGGCAGCCACCGGGCCCTCTGACCACCATCAGTAGACAATGCAGGTCAAGTGTCTTGCCCAAGGACACAACGATAATGAAAGTTGGAGTCGGGGCTTGAACCGTCAACCCTTCGATTTCAGGGTAAACTCCTACATCCAACGCCACTGTCACCCTAAATAAATCCACAGGTATTATGGATTAAAAAGAAAATATAGAAAAAAAGAGGTGTGGATTAATCCTGGGGCTGAAAACATAGCCAACATGTTTATATTAGTAGCTTTAGTAGCCCGGCTCAAAGAACTTAAAAGGAAAAGAGACACTGTCATTTTACATGACAGCATGTTTAAAAATATCATAATTTCTCAAATGGATGCTTTAAATATTGAGCAATGAGGCTAAATAAGTTATCACAATGTATAAGCCCTGGATGTGTTCCTGTCTTTTCTTGTATTTTCATGTAATTTAGAGCTCAGTCATAGATGGCCAAATACTCTTCATGTTTCAAAAATGCATTTTTCTTCTTCTTCCCCTCATTGTTCTACATCCTGAAAATTTTCTCTTCAAGCCTCTGATAATATTCAGGTCATAGCTATGGTGGACTGTTTATGAAGTTGGCCTTTATCGAAATGTATCAAGGAAAAACTCAATCAGAACTCAAAAGCTTCGACTCAAAGGTTGCGACATAAAGTAGAAGTTTAACACTGCTGTATTTAAATTATTGTAATGAAACACTTATTGGGTCCATGAGATAAATTTCATTGTGATGTCAGCCCTTATGGAAGACCAGGGACGCCAGTGAAAAAGAAATACAACTTTTTTTTTTTTTTTTTTGAACAAAGACTTTATTTTATCCGATCAATATTCAAAATCAGTGATTCATACAATAAACCAGAAACAACAATTTCCAATACAACCATACAAAAAATTGGGTAACAACAACCAAACAAGTCGGCGAGCTGAAGATCCATGATTTTTTCCCTTTTTTCTTCCTTATAATTATTATATTTTTTTTTATTTTTTTTTAATAATTTTTTTTTACTCAGGGGATGAGATAAAGGAAAGATCTTTCTCGAGTGACTTTTATTTTTATCATAACAGAGATATACTGTATGTTAAGTATGCCTATAAAATATGTACCTTGATAACACATTTTTAATGACATTTTTAGAGAGGATCTGTTAATTGTACCTATTATGCCAATACTTATTAAATACTGTAGTTGGAAAAAGTATTTTCGAATCCCACTTATTAATGCAAAGAAAAAAAACCACTGTTCATGAATCGGGTTATAAATTCCTTTTACTTATTAAATACTTAAAACGATGATTAATTTTTCCATTTCCTTTTTCACTTTAAAAAATAAACAATGGGAACAACTTAGAGTAAAGAGTATTAACATGCGGTGAGATTTCTTTGTTTGGGACCCGGGCCTTGCTGATGAGGCTAGTAGCAGATCGGAAGTAGCAGTTTTTGTGGCGGGAGGTTTAAGTCCTGATGGACCGCTGCCTCCTACCAGAGGGGACAGATTCAAACTCCCGTTTCCATGGTGATTTTGGTCAGCTGCAAACTTTATCTCATTATTTTCATGACTTTCAACTTTCATCCACCTCCATCTCAGCCTGCTAAAAAATACTAAAATAAATCAGCTACTGGAGAACCCTTCAATATGACCCAGAGTCTGTTTAAAGTCACATAAACCACAACTGGCCATCTGTAATGCCGCTGACTCTAATTAGTAAATCGTCTCTGCTGGGTTATAAAAAGAAGAAAAAGTCATCCACTGATTCTCTGCAAAATGCCACCTACCTCTAATTTAAATAGGTTTTTATTAAAGTCCTTCTTCTCCTTTTGTTGCTGGTATTAACGATGATAATCTGTTCTTGAATAAATGACCTGACATCCAGTCAGACCAAGAGAGCCTGAGGGTCTATTGGCTTCTCTACTGAGAGCCATTTAAGCCTTAACATTAAAAATGTAGAAACCAGAAGCTAAATGTGAAAGCATCCAGATATAGTGGACTCTTAGAGAAACCATTTAGCACCCAGCTGGAGTCCGAAGTCATTTCTTGATTATCACAATCTATCCTGGAGGAGCCGGCCAGAAAATGGCCTTCTGAGAGCAGAGCGATAAAGATCTCCTAACGTTTCACTTTCACTGTTGTAATACCAAGATGTTAACAGGTCAGTAACTCGCATCGGATAAATCCTGCTCTAAATGTTCTTAGTAGGCAAAGAGGTGGAACATTCAGATGAAACTTTTAGAACAAAGGAGTTTAACATCAATATTTGTTTTTTGGATTTAACAAAAACAACGAAATTATGTATTATTACACAGAGCACACAGAATTGACGGGAAAAAAAAAGGCTGAGCGAAAGTTCGTTGCCTTCCAATATGTCTATTTTCTGGTTGCCATGAATCTGATGGTAGAAAATTTATACAAGCAGATCAAGTCAAAGAATTTTTAGATAAAGGTCAGATAAAGGTTATAATTTTTAGTAAACAGCATTTTAAAATTGAAAGGGAATTTTATTCTTTAATGAATAAATTATTTATTTTTGCATAACATCGTCTTCCATTTGAGAAAATTTTACTCTAAGTAAAAATGTTTTAGATTATTATCTACATGATTGTCCAAATCTGTTTGTTTTGTTTTGGCAATAAGCGTAATAACAAACACGCCAAGCTACCCTCTGCTGTAGCTACTCACTTGTCTGCCCTGGATGAACTGAAATTGAAAACTTTGATCAAAAAAACAAAAATACTTTCTCGATTAAGGACCAGGAGCCAGTGTATGAAGGTTAGAAGTAAAGAGAAAACTTTCATGCGTTGTATACATGCGCTTTGGCGATTATTTTACACCAAATATCCAAATGGTTGTGTACATGAAGGCCAATGGGAGCGGCGATTGGAAAAAACGCCTCTCTTTTGGAATGAAATGTATTTCCGATCAGAGCGAATCGCATTAGAATCTTCAGTTTTACATGAAATACTTTTGATCTGATCAGGCCTTCAATGTGATTATTTGTGTCCATGTAAATGTTGCTAATGTTGAGGCTTAAGGACAGTCTGCATTAAAACTGAGACCAAAAGTTGAGGAAAAACAGTAACCATCTTATTTATCCCTTACAGAAGAAAATCTCATGAATTTATCATACGAAACCCTTGTAACACTTACATGTAATGGCTCTACCTTTTTTCAACCAAAAGAGTAAGGTTATCCTGAGATATTTTCGATTTTTATGCTGCTATATATTGAGGCTGCTGGAGGACATAGCGACCACTTTTCTTCATTCTGCTTCATTCCATCTATTGTCTCATTCTGCGGTATTTCTTAGTTCGACCTCTAACGTTCTGCTCTCTCTCCTGTTTCTCATCATAGTGGCTTCATCTGGTCTGTTCCTGTTTGGCTGTGACTCCATCCCGGAGAGACATATCAGCTGTGCTGCTGCCATCAACACCTTTGTTTATAAATTGGCCTGTTTTTCAGTGTAGTCCTGTTCCTCTTAGTGCGACTAACTGAATGTGCTCTCTTTAATCGTCAGATGGAAGGTGGCTCAGAGCTTGTCTGCCTGGCTGTATCTGTCCTGCATGGGGCCACCTGTTAGCTAGCTAGCTAACAGTTACTTTTTGTATCTCTGCTTCTTTCTGTATCCCTGTGTCTATCTCCTTAACCACAGTCAGTCTCAGCAAATGGTTGTTCACACTCAGCCTGGTCCTGATGGAGGTTTCTTCCTGTTAAAGCAAAGTTTTTCCTCTCCACTGTAGCTACAAGCATACTCAGTATGAAGAACTGCTGAAGAGTTGATGACAAAATACGAGCAAAATTCGTCACTGCAAGCTCATCCTGGAGGAGCATATTTTGAAAGTTAATGAATGGAAACGATCAACTGGTTATGTGATTCACATGCAAAAACATGTGAATCACATGGGAAGGAATAAGCAGTTTCAAGAATAAACGCCAACAACAATTTGCTATGTTGACTAGTTACAGCATTGAGTTATATTTATAATTTCCCTTACTGAGAAATTCCATGACTTCTACATGTAAAAATCATGTATTACATGTGACACTAACATCTGTTTCACATGTAAAACCATGTCTGAAACCATGTTTTATGTGCAATTCCAGTTTAAAGCACTTTTGAATGACATTTTAGGCACCTGCATCACATGTGAAACGTGTATATCACTTGTTATTTTTACATTTGATGTGGTCATGTGAAATCTGTGGGATTTCCCTGTAAGAGAAGTTACAATTGGTGTCAGAATTTACATTTTAAAGTTATTTTTTCCCATTTTAAATCTTTCTATAATGTATACTCAGAGTACTTCGTAACATGTTTGAACAAGACACAATAAAACATGCATGAAAATACTTTTTACTTTGACAAATGTGAAAAGGGTATTACACAGAGCACAATCTAATGATTTACTCATGGGGAAAAAACTCCTAACACATGGTGCACATATATGCATCACATGTGATAAAAAGTTAAATGGAAAGTGGAATAGATGATGAAAAAGTGAAATCAGATGTCGAAAATGTGACATGGGTGGGAATCACATTTCAACAAATTTAAAAAAAATTTCAATGTTTTTCATTAAAAGCAAAAATTATAAGTAGTATCTGAAAGTGATGTTTTGCAGCATCTGGGGTTAAAAATGTTTAATTGCTTTAAAATGAAATGACATGTATAAACTACGCGGATTTAAGGAGATTGAAGGAGAAGTGTTGCTTTTTACCGTTTATCGAACTTAAATTGACGTTATTAGAGATTGTAAATTAAATGCTTTTAATTTTCTTTATTCTGTTAATACAGTCTGTGGCCAATCTCCATTTATTAATATCAAAACGTAATTAAGGAATTATGCAGAAAAACTAAAAAAATGCATTTTTTAAAATAATTAATCAGAGAGTATTATTTATTTAAAGCATTTATTTATATGCATTTTAAAGAGTTAGATTTACCCCAAATAAAAAAAACAACAACTAAGTTTTCGTTTCCAATATATATTGGGTCAAAAGAAGAAATAAATATACTTAAAAAAGCAAAAAAAATGTCCTTTCCAAAATACTTCAAATAGAAGGACGTGAGGGAAGGACTGCATGGAGTCCCCTGCATTTTGGACAACGTTCAGGTAAAACCCTGAAACTATTGTAGGATTTTTGCTTCATATATTTGCCTTAGATTGCTGAACACACTAAGGGTTTTAAAGACGGTAAAACACCCTGTCGGTTTTTCATGAAATGAGTCCCAGCATGTGGTACACTGCTTTTTCTTTGCACTCGGAAGTAAAAAAAAGCAGCTTTCTGAGACGAAAAAATTAAGGATTTTTCAAGGAATCATATTGTATGCCGTTTTTATTTAGGCCTATTTATTTTTTGGCTGGTTTCACTGTGGGATGAAGAGCCTTTTAATGTGATTTATTACCGAGACATTCCAGAACCGAGTGCTCAGAGAATTATAATGCCTGTGTTATCATCCTGGTTAAAAACAGAGGGATCTATCCTTAATGTTTCTGCTTCAACTGGGTCTAAGGGACCAAATTACAGCCCGAGTGTCTGCTCGGAGGCGGAGAAGGAAATAGATGGCTCGAGATATAATAGTGAAGGCCCCTGGGTGGTACTCCTTTGAGGGAGAAAGAAGAGATTAGAGTGGAGGTGTGAGCTTGCTGTAAGATTGCATTTTCTCTCTTTGTAATGGATAAGTGCTTCTCTTCTTTCCCACTTTTCTGTTTCTGTTTCACAGTGTTCGGTTTCTGTCTCTGTCTCTCTCCTCTCCATCACCGTGCACACTCCTCGCACACATTAAAAAACACGAATGTGCACCCTCCTAACGCTCTTACATCTCTCAGCTTTCCCTCCGTCACCCTCTCCCTTCGTCCTCCCTCACTTGATCCTTACACCTACGTGCTACAGATGGTTCATTTTATAAGAGATAAAACCACATTTGGTGGAACTGATTAAACAGAGGGAACATCCCCATCTGCCATTTATTCCAATCTGAAATTGCTTGGGCAGATGCTAACATCTTTGGAGATGATTGATTCACCCAGTCTGGCCAGAGTGGAGAGGAAAGCTGGGATGGATCCTCCCTGGAGTTAAAGGCTTCAAGCCGCCCTGCCATGGCTTCAGTACACTGTCACTTCTCTAGAAATGGACCCACCAATCCTGTACCCATCCCCCCGGTATTTGTCTTCTTCAAGCTGCTGCAATCAGTGCAGGCCTTGATTGGACTTGGGCAGGTGAGTGAAGTACACTTTAATCATGACGGCAGTGCATGCCAGATTATCCCTCTGTTGGGGTGTGCAACCAGAGGAGGGGATCTGTGTTTGTGCGACTGAATTAAAGATTCGCTTCAAGGTGATCACATTTATACAGGTTTCCATTTCTGACCCTTTATTTCCAACCACGGGATAAAAATGTCTTTTTCTAAGGGTTTTTCCTTTGCAGTGAAACGTTTTATGATGATTAAGACAGAAATATTTAAAACTATTAAGTCTATAATTAAAAGCCCAAAAAGAAATTCAGGAAAAAATTATGAATAAATTAAAGAAAATATTTAAATTAGAAAATTTAATAAAAGATATACCCTGAAAAGATAACCAATTAAAAGTCATAAAAACATGTTTGAAGATTAACTATTTTCTAAATTTATTTATTATATTTAAATTTATTGGGGACTGTAAGCTCACCTCGCAGTGCTAGGTATGTCAGACCCCCCCTCATGTTTTCGCATGACGAAAAAAAATTTTTTTCTAAGAGTATCAAGTAATACAACAAAATAAATATAGACATTTTTTTGGATTTTTTTTTATTATGAGTCAGGTCTGCTTAGTATTATATATACACACACACACACATATATATATATATATATATATACATATATATATATATATATATATATATATATATATATATATACGTATATATATATATATATATATATATATATATATATATATATCATCACAAAAAGATCAAATGTGCAGTAATGATGTAAAGGAATGTTTTTGAAGTTGTTAATTATATTACTAGGAATTTAAACTTCTCATGCCAATAACACATTTAGTCTCGTACTTGTCGTCTCCCGCTTTATCCGGATCCGGGTCGTGGGGGCAGCAGACTAAGCAGAGACTCCCAGACTTCCCTCTCTGCAGACACCTCCTCAAGCTCTGTTGGGGGAAGCCCTAGGCGCTCCCAGGCGCATATTTAGTCTGTTTGATAGTTTTATGCACATGCCTAAAATGTGTCAAAAGGTTCCGAAGGGAGTCGCACGGTTAGCATTGCTGCCTTGCAGCACGAAGGTTCTGGGTATGATTCCTGGCCTGAGAATGGATTTGCGATTGCATGTTCTCCCTCTGCATGCATGGGTTCTTTCTGGATCCTCCGGCTTCCTCTTAAAGACCAAAAACATGACTGTTAGGTTAGTTGGCTTCCCAAAATGGTTCCTTAGCTCCGAGTGTGTGTGAATGGTTGTATTTCTTTCTGTGCAGTAGTGGACAGACCACTGCAAAGTAGTACTTGATTAGAAGTATTGATACTTCTAGTCAAATAATTTTATACAAGTAAAAGTTACTCAGTCAATGATCTACTCAAGTTAATGTAATGAAATTCTCGCTTTCGTAAATACGTAAATATTCAAAATTACATGGATTTTAAATTAGTATTCAAAAATACAATTACATTGTTTAATGTCAGTAGTTTACATCAACTCGGTGCTTCGTTTGGATTCACCCGTTTTATGGTGGAAGTTTAGAATTGTGAGATTTGCATAGAAAGGAGGTGTTGATGCAGTTTGAATGTCTCTTTACGACTATCGATTTCACTCACTGAACTGTCGTTATTCATCATCTCTTTCCCTGCCTCTTTTTTTCAAACATCATCATCTGACCCAGCATGGATAAAGACAGGTAGGACTCATTTAATGCACTTTTTAGAAAAGGCAAAGAAGAATAAACACTGACAGAACCAAGGCTGCCATAAACAGGTTCCACCAGGCCTTCTGACCACCATCAGTAAACAATGCGGCAGAAGGGAAGCTTGAATGTTTTCTGATCCAGTACTTGCCTTTCCCCTGACCCTATTGAGCAATGAATTAGGATATGCACAAGAACACTTCCCTATGTACAGTTAGCATGAACTGTTGTCTAAACCCAAGTTTTGCTGGGCTGGAGGGACATCATAAATTGGCTGGATAAAAGTATATATGAAGTTATAGTTGCCTAACGCTTAGAGAAGGCGATGCACTGCTATTAGCTTTGCTCCCATTTTGTTCAAATCTCTTGCTTTTACATGCTGACCACCTTGGTCTATCTGTCTTCTTCCACTCTTCTCTTGGCTTTTTAATGGCTAAACTGCTTTGCTGTACAGCAGTCATGGCCTCCTGTGCTTTCCACTTTCTTCCTGTCCTAATAAAGACCCAACTGATGCGAAAATACTTCAAGAGGAATTGAGTTAAACCATAACCTTGCTGTTAATGATTACCTTCAATTCCTCCACTAAGACACTAAACTAAAGCTGCAGTTTAGGTCAATACCTATACAGGGAAAATGTTCTTAGGGATTGAAGAAGTTCATGCCAGCTCTGGACAAACCAGCTGATGGTTTTAGTGCACGTACAGTTTTGAGGGGCTCTTTGTGCTCAACAAGACACCACAAGATGTTGTGACATCCAGGTTTTAAATTTTGATCAGAGCCCCCACTTGTCAAGGCTTGATAGGTAATTCTTGCTTAATGGGTCTGCATCTCTCAAGGAGCTGTTGAAGATCTTCTGCAGTCTCTTGGATCATCTGTGACAGTGGGAATCGCTGTCCAACCCAAGACAAAGCAGGACCTGTTGGTTTATTTACACTTTCTTCCACCAGCTGTTTGGTCCATGGGATTGTGTGCTGAGCTGCGTTCGGGTTTCTTACCTTTTTCCTCCTCAGAGAAACTTCAGCTCAGGCGAGCCTCAAGCTGGTTCTAATTTGATGCAGTATTTTGAGGAGTGGATTCCCTAATGGTAACCTACCTGCTAGCTTCATAGCTTCTGAGCATTTTGCTTAAAGTTAAGACTTACCTTCTTTGTCCTCCTCTCCTCACAGGTTGGCCGTCTTGAAGTCGGTTCTCCATGCGGTCCTTCTGGATCCTTCCTCGAACACTCCCCTCGAACCGTTTCGCCACCTCAGTCAAACTCAATCCCTGTGGACTTATCAACCTTCTCCCTGTCCTCTCCTCTCTCCAATGACCTGTAAGAAATCATCATCTTCACTTAATGTACTCGGTTCCACCTGGGTACATCCTAACTTAATCTCTCTTCTCATAGAGTTCCAGTCTGAGTCTCTGTTCACTGAACTACCACGCCGGATCAATCCAGTCTCTCTGTAAACCTTAAAAGAAACATCTTAAACCACTTTCTGACTCATAATGTGTATTCACCTAGTGCACCCTAGCATCATGTCACCAGCAACATGGACTTGTTGTGTTTAAAGCTCAACCTCATCCAAAAGGTCAATGGCTCCAACCCCTTTAAGAGCCATCTGACGCCAAGCACATATGGTGTTCTCACAGTTAGCTCTTCCATAAACACTTTTATGGAGATAATCCATGATTCAGACATTGAATCTTCATTCCACATTGATTTAAAAAAAACAGGTTAATGGCCAAGCAGAGGAGTGGTACTGATATTTTAAACCCAGTATTTATGCCCATACAAGGTGCTGCCAGGCTTATGTTGATCGAACTAATGACATTCTGAATAGTGTCAGTTGTGGCTCCAAACAGGATTACAAACAACATCAAGCTTGAGATGTGGATATACATTTAATAACTTTAGCCATGGGGAGGTAGTTTAAAGATACTTGGATCACAGGAATAACTGAAATCCAGAGTATAAAAGTAGATAACTATTATGAATAGGTAACCCATACCCTGATTATTACTTTCAATAGGATAATGAACCCAGCAGCTCCGACTGATTACTTGAGGATCACATTGGATTACAATGGCCACCTCAGATGACCAGTTATTAGTCAAACAAAGAAATCCTGGTCTATGATGAAATAAGAGAATCAGTAAGAATCTGCAGAAACTATGCATCACTCTTAGCTATATATGGACCAAACTCTGAAGAATGTTTCTGACAACTTGTTGAAATACGTTCCACGGATAACGAAGAAGTTCCAAATTCAAAAGCTGCTTAACTGGAACTTACAAACCTTAACCATAAAATAGGATTTTTTTTATGTTCTGGGTTCGATTCCCGGCCCAGGGTCTTTCTGCATGGAGTTTGCCTGTTCTCCCTGAGCATGTGTGGGTTCTCTCTGGGTACTCCCGCTTCCTCCAACAATCCAAACACCTGACTGTTAGGTTAACTGGCTTCTCTAAATTCTTGTTAGGTGTGATTGAATGGTTTTTTGTGTATCTGTGTTGCCCTGCAATAGACAGGCGACCTGTCCAGGGTATACCCCGCCTCTCACCAATTGACAGCTGGAGATAGGCACAAGCACCCCTCGCTACACCAGCAGAGATAAATGTGATTGAAAATGGATGGATGGATGTGTTTTATGTTTTTGCTTAAAGAATTTCAAATATAAATTCTCCATATAATGTTCTTTTCTTAGTTTTTTTCTTTATAGACACGTTCTTGCTTCACAATGTTTCATATAAGATGAGCCTCACAGATTGGTTCAGTGACTCTCATTCTCAGATTCCCTTAGATCAGGGGTGTCAAACTGGTTCCAGAAAGGGCCGTGTGAATGCAGGTTTTCTTTCCAACCAAACAATCGCACACCAGACTCCAGTCATCTCATCAAGTGAGTCCAATCTGAACATGATGACTTGATAAGATGAATGGAGTCTGGTATGCTATTGTTTGGTTGGAAAGAAAACCTGCAGCCACACAGCCCTTTCTGGAACCAGTTTGACACCCCTGCCTTAGATTGAATTTAACCCCTTTATGCCCCAATTTATGGAAATGTATATATATAAAAGTTTTTGCCCTTTAACTAGTTTAAACATGGATTTGTGTGTGTGTGTCCTGTTTCGCTGATATATAGTTCTGGGAAAGGATATCCAAGAGATAGATGATAGTCCAACAGATTTGCTTTCGCGAGCAGTCAATGACTGTTGCCATAAGATACTGTTAAGTACTTGTATATAAAACTTTATTGGAATTTATTTTGGGAGTAAAGTCAAATACAATGGACATGGAGAAGAAAGGAAGGTGAGAAAATAAGAGGGGATAAGAAGTAAGAGGAGGAAGAAAGAGAGACAGGGAATATCACATGAAATGAGAGAAAATAAAACAGAACAGAAAAATTGGACAAAACCAAAGATATACAGTAACTCCTAGTGGTCTGCTTCCACACATGTAGGAGATAAGAGGCAAAAAAAGCAGAAAACATAACAAAAG
Source organism: Cyprinodon diabolis (assembly GCA_030533445.1). Taxonomy (NCBI): domain Eukaryota; kingdom Metazoa; phylum Chordata; class Actinopteri; order Cyprinodontiformes; family Cyprinodontidae; genus Cyprinodon; species Cyprinodon diabolis. The sequence continues at coordinate 4,062,644 of CM060080.1, forward strand.
CAAAAAGAAGACAACAGACAACCAAAGTAAACATTAAAAAAAGCTTCCAGAACAGCGGGTATCTCTTAGATATCCATTTGTGCTAAAAGCCAAACCTGTGGTGATTATCCAAAAATATTCAGGCTGCTATTTACCTGTAACTGTCTCTTAGTATTTAGAATTAGTGTGCATCGGTGAACACCTGGAACCAAACTCCCATGGCACCAGGCCACAAACCAGGCAGCACATCAGTTCAGAACCAAGCCCCCAGCTACCCCGCAGGGACTCCACTCAAGGGCAGGCCACCCCCATGATCCCAGATCCACCACATAACCGCCAGGCCAGTAACCCATGTCTGCTGAGGCAGATCCCCAAAAGATCATGCACCCAGCCTCCAGAAGTCCCACTCCTGGCTTCCCAATGCCCCCCTAGAAGCAGAGGTGGAAAAAGTACTAAAATATCATACTCAAATAAAAGTACCAATACTTCGATGAAATATTACTGTACTCAAGTACAAGTAAAATTACCCATCAGAAAAATTACTCAAATAAAAGTAATAAGTAGCTAATTTAAAATGTATTTTTAAGTAAAAGTTAATTAGTTACATTTAAATAAAAAAAACTGTTGCCAACCTCGCCAAGATAGTGCTGAAGGAAACACTGACTTAAATGAAATAGTTGTTTTTTTTTTAGCAATTTATTTTCCCAGCCACTCAGAGCCGCAGTATAAGGATGAAAGAGCTGCATGCGGCTCCGGAGCCGCGGGTTGCCGACCCCTGTGCTGGACAAAATTAGCAATGCCACAAAACAGGTTGTTTTGCTAATTGGCTATTAGTCATGAAAACTTTGTTTGAAGTACCAATGCACTAAATACTTACCAAAACATGCTTCCGCAGATTAGATGTGGAGTTATTGAATGCTGCCAGTTCAGTCACCTTTGGCAGACACATCTGGCATTGCATGATGATACTGTTGGCCTTCTTGAATTTAAATGAAAGGGAATCTTTCAAATGTGGCCAAGGATTTTCGTCCTTTTGGGCAGCAGAATTCGATGTTTCAGCTAGCATTTCTAGTGAAACGTTCTCTGAACCGTCGTCGCTGTCCTGATCCACCTCCATCTCATTCCCAATCTCCTACAGAAAGACTTGGCGCCTGGTAGCCTAGATCTACATGCTGATCACGTCACTCACTCTAGTTCTTCCGGGCCCCATTTTTTGTCTTCCTTTCGGTTTTCCCAAGTTTTTTTTTTTTTACTCAGTAACTGATATGATTTGTAATGTAACGAAATACAATACTTCACTCAAAACGTAATCAAGTAAAATTTAAATTACCGATTTTAAAAACTACTTGAAAAATACAAAATACACAAAAACCTGCTCAATACAGTAACTTGAGTAAATGTATTTCATTACTTTCCACCTCTGCCTAGAAGGACTAACATGGTCCACATTTAACCCCCCCAGCAAACCTCTTGGGAAGTCTGCAGACCCCAGAGGCCCAGACACACTCTAAATCGGCCTTATAGTTATATTATAAGTACCTTATAATTTTACAAAATGTGTCTTTACTGGTTAATATTTAGACTCCCAGTTCATAAGGATAGTTACACAGTAAATTTTGAAGTGTTAAAGTAACACTTTAAGAGTGCATTTGGTCCTACTCCCAATTAGTGTTAAATTAGAACGCTACATAGTGTATATTTAACTCCAGTTGTTTTTGTAATAACTCTAAAATAGTAATTGTTCTACATTTACTGTGTAAATGTGAAATTTACTGTGTAGGGGGGTGTTGGCCTAGTGGGTCAAAGCAGTGCGCTTGTGGCCTGAGAAAGTTGCAAGCTCCCGGTTCAATCGCCACGGCCTGCACTCTGGGTTCCTGAGCAAGATGCTTAACCCCAGACTGCTCCCCGGGCGCCACACAATGGCAGCCACCTGCTCCCTAAGGGGATGGGTTAAATGCAGAGTGAATTTCCCCTTTGTGGGACAATAAAGGGATTTACATTTGTTTTTTTTTTGTGACACATAAGGTAGTGAAGATGACACTGTCTAAGGTGACATAGTCTAGTTTATCCATTAAAAAGGGTGAAATATGACAATTTAAAGACACTTTGACAGATCCTCACATACCAGACACCAGATAAATGTGACTTGAATGGTTTGGTAACTTGGTCATTTTGTACCAAGGATGTTAACTGTGACTTTCACCATACTGGATTGATCTCTGAACATCACCTGGGACTGAATCAGAACTGACCTTGGACGAAACGCAAAAGAATAGAATCACATCTTTCTCTTTGGGAGAGTTTTTTATTAACAGGAACAGTTGTTGTGTTTGGGCCCTTCTCCCCCAAGGCTTCACGCTATGAAAGGAATGCCAATGGCTTCTTGTTTATTAGATGCTGCACTCAACATCCATCTAATCAACATTTATAGCGTCCTGCGTGCACAATTCCCCTGCCCTCCACTGAATCGCCGCTGCACCATCGGTAGGAAACACTCAAGCATTTAAAAAATGGAAAACTCTTCCTGCGAAAGTGCTATCAAAGCTAGCAGGGTGTGAGTCTGAGTGTGTGAATAAGTGCACATAGTCTCATAAAAACTGCTGAGCTGGGCACTTCAGTGCAATCAGGCTCTGGTCGCAGCTCATATACTTGTTTGATGATAACCCAAGATGGAGGGAGAGTGATGGAGCTCTTCTAGCGGCCACAGCAATAATTTAGCTCAGGGAGTGGGTGTGAATCATAGTGAGGGCGCAGGAGGGCTGGAGGTGGTGGATGAATCATTAGGGTGGGGACTGGGGGAGGGAGAGATGGAGAGACGGGGGGGGGGGGGGGGGGTTTAGTCTCAGGGGATTTGGATCCATCAGACTGAGCTGCTGTGGCCTCAGCAGCAGCAGCTTTGACCTGCTGTACTACATCCTAAACCTGTCTGTGTGTTTCATTTATTCCTGTCTTTGGTCTAAATGTTCAGCCATGAGGGTTACTTAGACAACTTTTATTGTCATTTTATATAAAGAGAGTGTATACAAAACAAAATTTCGTTTTAGTACAGCTTTTCAGACTGTAAATGAACGTTTCCATTCCATAAAGTGCAGCAGTAATCAAACGTAAACAGTGCAGGAAATGCATCGATATGGAAGTTCACCCATCAGGCATTTGATCCCCCATTAAAACCCAATGTTTTCCTTTTAACGTCCCTCTACACCTGTGATCAGCAAACATGTATCCAATCTGAATGCAGAGATTTTGCTCTACCTCCAATCTCCCCACTTTTCCTTAAGGCTATATATTCAACCTCCCCATCCAGTATCTTTCCCTTTCCTTCTGACTCCCCCTTCCTTCCAGCGTAGTCTAATGGCATTCAGAGAAAACTGTTCAACCTTGTAAGGAAAATAGACAATATAATGAAATGAGAAATGAACAGTTTAAATTAACTACCATTTTAACTTTGTGGACCCTGAAACATAACCTCTACCCGTTTCTCCTGTTACAAAAAAAACAAACATTATAAGCTCCATCCATGCCTTTACAAGACTTCCAGCTCCCCAAGGCATTGACTTTGGACAAGCAGAGGTTAGAAGAAAACAACCTGAAAACAGCCTTATCTCACAACACACGGGTGTTTGTTAAGGCTCCCTATTAAGTCTTCCCACTAAAATTTGCATATTAATTGCATTTTGACTCTACATTCACTCTCCGTTAAAGGGGTGCTGTTTATAGGTGCTTTATTTCTTGGGGAAGACGCAGATGTCCGCAGGGTGCTCACCTGCAACCGAGAACAAGAATTCAATTCTGCTGGAAATTGCTTTAACTTGAAAGTAATCAAGTTTTCAACCTCACACACCTTGACTGAAGGTCTTGGAGGACCTGCATGCAGCCCAAGATGCATGTTCAGATGTGAACATGCATCAAACATCTGGTTGGGGATTTCTTTTAATCATGTCTTTACATTCAAACACATTTTAATAGCAGAAAAATATAAACTGAGGAAATAGAAGCAGCAGTTTTCCAAAAAGCATTTATTTCACTGTCTTTAATAAAAGTAGTTATTCAAACCAACCTGTCCCAATGGGGAAAATTAATTGCACCCATCTTTAAAATATGTTTAGGCCACCCTTCAATCAAGTGCTAGTGATTAAGGGGCTTTTAGATGTCATTAAATCATGAAATCAGTGTATTTAATTATATTTCTAGATTCTGTTTCACAAGCTACACCCAGGACTAATAAATTATGTGCATGTAGAACTGGGATCACGTGAGTAGAACCTCTGCTACAACATGAGGTAGGTAGGTCGGGTATACACTGTACGATTTTTTGTCCTTTTCGGGCTAATTTTCCAGTCGTGCGAGAATTTTTTTCAATTAGGCCGATTTTCAGCCTTATCGTGCGACCTGAGTCGTGTATTATACAGGAGGTAACGAGGGGTGATTAGCCTCTCATTACCACCTCCCGATCAGGAATTGTAAGGTCAGGAGAAAATCAAACATGTTTGAAATTCAGACGTCAGCCGTCGTGAGGTGCTCGTGGGAAAATCAGAGTCACGATCCCATTTACCTGAACCTCGAGCACTGTGCATGTGCAAACAAGGGAGTTCTTCTTCTTCCAGACTGACGAGTCCGACGAGCGCCATCTCTCGCCACCGAGTCCGACGGGTGTTTTTTAGACGTGCAGTGTGAGCACGTAGATCCCATCAGAGCGTCAGGCCGCAGTGAGAACATACATCATGAGCTGTGTTTGATCTTTAGCTGCGTGCAACGATTGAATATTGCACAGTGTATGCCCCAATAAGGTTCCAATATGAACAATCTTTAAAAGAGATGAGAAACTTTTGCTTAGTCAGAATCATGCAAAACTATAGAGCTAGGTTAGGAGCTAGGACCAGGAAATACAGCATACGGCCGTCCTGACCTTCCTAGCACTTGATAGGATAAGGTTATGTAAGGTTGGCTGCATTTATTTGTCTCGCAGGAAATGTAGGCACAGCCCATCTCTCGGGATTTTACATAAAGTTTTTCTGACATGTACCGTGCGGGAGTAATGTTCTCATCTTCTTTTTGTGTTTTATAACAGATTGGACATATTTAGCTATAAACTAAATATTCATTTAACAAAGTTAAGACTTTTATAAATGAATGAATGACATAGTAAAAATATAACCCCCTTATTTTTCTCTTAAAACACAATAAATAACCATAATAATAATAATAATAATGAATTTTATTTGTAACGCACTTTACATTTGACTTCAAATCTCAAAGTGCTACATTTAAAAAAAAGGGAAAATTAAAACAAGGTTAAAAGACCATAACATGAAAAACAGAGTAAAAAGACAATCATTAAAATCAATAAATTTAAAAAGCATACGTAGCCTATTAAAAAAATCTAAAATCAGCAATTGTAGGCATTTCTAAAAAGGAAAGTTTTCAGTCCATTCTTAAAACAATCCACCGTCTGTGGGGCCCTAAGGTGGTCTGGGATGGCATTCCACAGACGGGGAGCTGCGGCTTCGAAGGCCCTATCGCCCATTGTTTTCAGCCGTGTCCTGGGTGGGGCCAGACGGTGCTGTTGGCCTGACCGGGTCCGGGAAGAGGTGTGTGGTGTGAGCAGTTCAGTGAGATAGGTGGGGGCCGCACCGTGCACACAGTGATGGGTGTGCAGAAGAATCTTGTACTCTATACGGGCGTGAATAGGGAGCCAGTGTAAAGTGTGAAGGATGGGAGTGATGTGCTGGTGTTTCCTCACCCTCATCAGGACCCTGGCAGCGCTGTTCTGTACGTACTGGAGCTTCTGAAGGCTCCTGCCAGAGATCCCGATGAGGAGAGCGTTGCAGTAATCCAGCCTGGAGGAGACGAAGGCGTGGACGAGCTTCTCTGCAGCAGGGAGGGATAGGGAGGGGCGGAGTTAGGAAATATTACAGAGGTGAAAGAAGGAAGTTTTGCAGATAGAGGTGACATGATTGTCAAAGGAGAGGTGGGGGTCAAGCTTGACCCCAAGGCTTGTAACAGAGGGAGACAGGGGAATGGTATGACCACAGAATGAAACTGAGGTGAGAGGAGAGGACCGAAGTTGATGAGGAGTACCAGTTTGGATGGCTTCTGTTTTTGAGGCATTAAGCTGCAGGAAGTTTTGAACATTGCTCCTAATTTTTTCACTGCTTAACTTAAATGACACCCCATATTATTCATGTGTGTCTCCACCGGTTATTGACGTACATAAGGCTGAAAGCTGTCTGGATTCAGGACAGCAATCCAGAGCTTCTTTCCTAACCTGGATCATGTTCTTACTGTTGATCCCATGATTGTTCAAAGGGACAGAAGTTATAGGAATAGGTGTTTCGAACCAAAGTTTGAGGTATTTGGATCGAGCCTAAGATGCATTCATTACAAACTCCAATTAAACAAAAATGCATTATTTAGAGGCATGTACTGTGTGTAACAGCTGGAAATGTAAACGCCTTAATATGTTTTGGGTTTGATAGCGAAGACGTTCAGCCATTCACAGTCCCAGTTTGGCTAGCATCATCCACGTGCGTTTCCACTGAGTACACAACATCTGTAAGGATAAAAGGACGTCCGGTTTCAGTACAGCAGTCCAGAGTTATTTTCTTACCCTGGATAGTGCTGTTGCTGTTGGCCCTGAAAGGCTTGGAGCAGAGAGCTGGAGGTAGGAGCTACGATTTGCCAAATTTAGAAACAGCCAAACCCTTTGACATCTGTTTGTCAGGAAAAACAAACCCATTTCTATGGCTGTTACATCTGTTTTAAAGCACAGCATTTCAGCAAACAACATGATGCTGACAGCTAAACATGATGGTGGAAGTTTTAGGCCTAAAACTATTCTGGATGACGAAGAAAATATAAATCACTCTTAAAGTTTCTTTGAAGAGCTGAAAGTTCTCAAGGCAATAAAAAGCAGGAGGCAATTTTTTTAATTAGGAATTGATTTAATTAGGAATTTTAGATCAGGATGCTAGGGTAACAGATGGCATCTCCAGACATCCCTCTTCTCAATACTACATTAAGCCTACCAAATGGGATCCAAAGTAGGTTTGGTAGGTTGCACATTAATTATAATATAACCTCTGGAAGGAAAACCACTTGTATCAAAAGCCTCCTTTCCAGTGAAATTAGCGGGTTAACCCGGGTGTTAAAACACGGGTCGAATGGCTAACAATTGGCATTTGGCTCTCGCCCCATTGGCATAAAAAGCTGGGTTTGACCCTACACTGGCAAGCTGCGTGGCCTCTGTGCCCCCACCATTGATGTCTGGAGACACCATCACTATGAGTTAGCATTCAGTGTGACAGTAATCAGGAATGTAAACAATGGAGAGGAACATGGAAGGAAGCCAGGGCGTAGTCAGTGTCCTTTATTGTTTCACCCTATTCTGTCTGAATCCCTCTCACCATGTTTATCGAATGTAAACAGAGTTGTTTCAGCTTGTTAGATCAGAAGCAACTGCCGCTGTGTTTTGAACGTCCATATGTTGCGCTCAATGGTGCAAGTAAATTTGCATGCCACCAGGCCGAGGAAATTTTAACGTGGGTCGTTTGCTAAATTGTTTGACTTGGGTAGACACGCGTCAGTAAGCTGTTCCCACTGCCACTAAAAGCTCATTGTTCCCAGGTCTAAAAAGGCTTTTTCGGCCAGTAGGAGAGGGTATTAATTGCTGAGTCAAGATCCATATCTCATTTCTAAAGACGACGGTTGGATTAAAAATGAACCCCCAATTTATATACAATTTATTTGCTCAGCTTTTTCTTCACCAAAACAGACTTTCAACAAGCTACAGTCTGTCTATCCCACTACCCTCATTCCAAACACTAAAATACCTAAAGTTGTCCACTTGTAGGAGAGACTGATAGTGTTAAGGAACTATCTCTGTTTGAGAGCCATGACCTCAGACTCAAGAAAGCTGTGATGAGAGCTAGAATTTTATCCCATCTGTTTACTGTCAACAGGAACTGCTCCATGGCATAAAAGACACCAACTGAACCAAAGGATCTAAAAGAACAACCGACAGAGGTTCCCAAACCAAACCTCAATCAGACACAGTGTGAATAATCTTTTGGATTATAGTAGTTGTGTTTTTTCTGCGCGGTTCACACATGATGCCATGTAAATTAGGGGCAAGGGTTATGGTACTGGACAAGTGTGCCACAGTGGCGACAAAAGCCAAATGGATGATGAGATATTTAGTAAAAAAAAGTCATGATATATGCAAAACTATTTTCTAAGGTGGAGGTCTTCAACTTTAGGGGGTCCACAGAGGTACTGCATGGGGGTCACGAAAGTTTTGGTTGATTAGACTTTTTTTTTATATCCCCGCTGCAGTTTTTTCCAGTAATTGAAATGTCTTTAAATCCACATTAACACGAGTTCAACAAACTGTAGTTAACAGATAAATGGAGGCAAAAGATGTCTTTCAGTCATCAATGCACACATTCAGTGACATTATGGAGCTCTTTCAAGCTGGACACCGTTTCATTCAGGGAGGGATTTACCATTCGGCAATGCTAGGCAGTTGCCTAGGGCCCCAAGTTCCTGGGGGCCTCATAAAACTCTGTTTATATGTATGGTTAATACAACTATTCCTTATTTGTGCACATTAATTATGTGCGCATTGGATCAGTCCATTTGCTGCACATGTTTAGAAAGGTCTAAACAGACAGCAGCAAACCATTTGAAAACAAATGGTGCGAAGAGCAGTGTTGCTAACTTAGCGCTTTGTCATTATATTTAGCGACTTTTCAGACCCCTCTAGCTCCTTTATTTCAAAAAAGCGCCTAGCGCCAAATGTAGGGACTTTTTTTCTGCTAGTGGAGACTTTGGCAACAACATATTAAAGCAGCAAACTCTGCTCCCCAGAGCAAGTAGATTGGTAACCCCGCCTCCTGCTCTCCTCTATCTTGTCTGCTGTCATGATTCATGCAGCTATTATTTCATCCAAATGAAAAATGGAGAACAGATAAGCAGATCATGGCTTGTCTACAGTGAAACAAAGGACTGGGTTATTTACTTTAGTCATCGCCTTTTTGGAAACACAGAAAGGAACAATCAGCTAAGTGAGCTTAATGCTTGAAAAAAAATCTTTAATTCCTTTGAGACAGCGTGAAAAGTCAGCTGAGTACAAAACATAGCGAGAAAAACAACAAGAAAATGGACAAGAAGAGAGGGGCAGAACAATTAATATATGTCTATTCTATTAAAATTTCTGTATCTGTATAATGGGTCTGTTTTATGTGTTGTCTTCTCAATTCAGAGGACCCCCTGCCTGTCTTTGCCTAGGACCCCAAATTTCCTAAATCCGCCCCTGGTTTCATTCACAACACCTGTCCCATCAACCAGGAATCACAATCAGAAATATTTTAATAATCCCAGGGAGGGATTACTTTACTTACATTACTCCATCTGTAATAGAGTGACTATAGAACCAGTTTGATACAAAACAATTTCATACAATATATATAATTAGGGGGTCCCCGCTCCATCTCGCCATCAGTTTGTGGGTCCTTGGCCTGGAACACATTGAAGACCACTGTTCTAAGGCATTTCTGAAAACAACAGCACAGAAAATCAGATGGCCATTTTCAAGCTTTCTACTTCCCTCAGCAGCAGTTCTCACTTAGCTCCATTTCTATAAGTTTTTTTTTTTCATATTGTGAAATGTGCCTGCTGCTTAGACATTTCCGTGTGATTTGGCAGCTTTTTCAACAAATGTTTGAAAAGATGTGAAAGTTTTAATGACTGGAATGAGCCGGGGATAAAGGAACAGCTGGAGATCCGGCAGTGTAGTGGCTATTTTTATCCAGCAGAGGTAAACTCAAGCTGTCTTCTTTGAAAACCATCACTGCAATTTCATCCATACTTAAGAATAACAGGTGACTGCGCATCCGTGCATCCTTGTTTCCAAAACAATATGACCATATGGGTCTTTTTTTCCCTTTCAGAGGGATTCGCTGAGTGCCACTCTGTATGTGTAATATCACATCATGAAGAATGGGTTTATTTATTATTTTCAAGATAATAGTTTCATTTCAGAGATAATGAGTCACTGGATTTTTTTCCCCCATAGGCAGGGCTGCAGAGATGCATGCCGGTTAATGGAAAACACCAAAACAGTGAAGTAGTCATTATTTTGATTACCTCCGTCTCCAGAAACAATGTTTGTGAGAATCATTTCTGAACACAATTATTACACTTGTGCGATAAAGCTAGATTCCACCACAGGAAATGTGTTTTTATTTCCATTTACTGGAATGGTTCTTCACATCCAAATCTAATGATCTGCACTCGGCTCATCTGAGTAACTCAGTTCCGCTCTATTGATTTCCTTTGTGTGCAGATTGATCTGTGCACAGATTCAGCTCAATATGTCCGTGCCTGTGTGCAACATTTCCACGACAGATAACAGAAGCAACACTGTTCTCTTCAAAACAAATTGTGTCGTTCATCAGATTCATCTGTGCAGGTACCAGATTTTATATATTTTTTTCTCTTTAAGACCTGACTATCTTTGGTTCCTTTCATAGAAACAGCTGCGTGAAGTATAATCTTGTTAACAATCTAGAGTGCAAAACAAAATTACATCTGCTCTTCTCAGAGCTGCAGGATGATGTTTTTTCTATTTGCATAAGGAGAAGAAAAAAAATGTGCTTAAAATATGAACTGATTAAAATATGGGTGTGTCTCGTCAGTCAGATGCATGAAAGCTGACACAGTTTTCACAGGAAGCAGATTCATGTTATAATTTTTTTTGGTCATAGGAGCCACCGACAGCAAGGTTTGACCTTTCACACACATTTATGTGCTTTAACCAAACTAGAACAACCCTTTGTAGACTCTCTTAGTTAAGGTAAACAGTCTTTTGTCTCATGGTAACAATATCAATTTGATCTCAGAATATCAAGGTTTTCTTTTCTTTTTTTTATACAGTTTCCTGTCTGGCGATGTGGCAATAAGAATAATTGTCTTGATGCCAAAAAGTGCCCAACAGATTTTGCTTTCTTAAGTGGAGCAGTACGGCTACCACTATAGTGTTCCACTTGATTTATGCATATAAATAGCTTTATTATAATTCATGCAGGGAGTATTACAGACTTTATGGATACTGCAATGTAAGTAGAACAGGAAAGGAAAAGAGAAAAAAGGAGAAAAGATGAAAGAAAGAAGAGACAAAAGGGAGATATTGATAAAACATCTTCAGTCTGCTTCATCACTTGTGCATGTAAAATTTATCCAAATGAAAAATGCTCATTAGTGGTTGTGAGGAGCCAAAGACGCTCCCCCCAGAGCACCGAGGCAAGTGCCGGGGGACCCAAAGGCACAGACGTTCAAAGGAACCCTAAGAGCAAAGGCGCCAAGGAGGGGCCAACTCAGGGAATCCAACCCCCACCAATGGAGGAGGAGAGACAGCCCCCCCCATACTGTTCAATAAACGAGAAGTAGTTTTAATTAAGAGTGATTTCATTTGAATGTGCTTTACTGGAGGCATCCATATTTGTCAAAGAACACTACTGCCACCTACTGGTTAGTGACGTCACGGTGCGGTATCTGCTGTTGATCAAGTCCCAGTGCTGTATCTGGTGTTTGTCACAACGCGCTATTATCCAAGTCATCTTGAAAACATTCTTCTTCCAAATGTTGGCTACATATTACGGGTTTTTTTCTCTGGCCAGAAGTTCGATGGCAAATCCTCCCTCTTCAAGTCCAATGATGAACCGTCCGTGGAGGATCAGGAATCAGAAAGGTGAAATAACTCTTTTTTTCCACTTTTACCCGATGTATTCCAGCATCCAGCTGCCATGCACGTGGGCATTGTCAGTTTCACTAGAGCTCTGGTGAATTTCAATGGTGAAGTCCTCTGGAAATCTTCAATAATTGTTGTTGATTGCAGATGTGTCTAGTAGTTCCCATTGATTTTGCTTGTAAAGCGGGGAGAATGGCGCTAGGCTTACCGCACCGTGACGTCACTGCTGGAAGATGGCAGGAGGGAGGGGTTACTATATTTGGGCAAAATTGGCCGCTCCTAGACTCAGTGATCATGAAAAATATTTTATTTTTTACTAATGAATGCTCAACTTATTAAATCACAGCAAACGTATTAGTTTTAGGTATATATAATGATCCAATGATCATTCCTTACTTCTCCTTTAATATCTGGATGTCTGGAAATGTGAGTCAAATTCATTGACAATGTTAAAAGATTAAATTTATCATTCTCTGAAACCTTGAAGAAAAAAGCAGCTCCACTGGAGGTTAAGACAGTCTACAGTTTTTACTCTGCGTATAAGTAATGCTTTAGACGAGGGGTCCCCAAAGTGGGGGTCGAGAACCTCCGGGGGGTGGAGAAAAATGAAATACAATAACAGGAATAAAATAAATGTTCCATTAAATATGTACAGGGTTCATAAGGGTCATTAGAATCCTGTAAAGGTTTTGAATTAAAAAAATTAGCTAAAGGCCCGACTTGTAGGTCTTTTAGGGACTGGGCACCTTTGGGGTTTGGCCCCTCAGGCTCCGGGTTCTCTCATCTGTACTTTTCTGCTGTGTGCGGCCATCCCTTTGTCTGCCCTTTGTGTCCCTGTGATCTGGGGTACCTCTGGATATCTGGGGCTCACATCGCCTCTTTATCGGTACGGTGCCCTGTTGGGTTGGTCTGGGGCCGCCCACACCTGCTATTAAGCATATCTTCCTTCTGAAGAAACTTTGTAAATCGTTTTCACACTAGATATTTACATACCATAGGAGTTTAGTTCCCCCACCAGGTGTTAATGGGTACACTTTAATACCAAATACTAAGCTACAGATATATACCACCTTCAATATTATTGTGTAATTACCAAAAGTTTTTCCTTCCCCACACATGTATTTAAGGGATACCCGCTACTCATGAAGCTTTTTCTTGATGTTTACTTTAGTTGTCTGTGATCTTCTTTTTGCTTCTGTTATTTTCTCCATTGTGTGTTCCTATCATCTTATACAGGAATAGAAGCAGACTTCTAGTACTTACTGTAGATCTTCTGCATTTTCTATTTTAACAGTTTTATTTTGTTTTTCATTAGCTCTTTCTTGTTTCTATCTCCAGCGTTTTTATTGTTATTACAGTGTCTCTAGTAAAGACCAGCGAAATGAAGTCTCTGCATTTAACCCATCCCTTTGGGGAGCAGTAGGCTGCCATCGTGCGTCCCCTGTGGAGCAGTGTGGGGTTAAGGGTCTTGCTCAGGGACCAACAGTGGCAGTCTGTGGGAGTGGGGCTTGAACACAGAACCTCAGGATTCCAAGCCCATTGCTCCTAACCGCCAGGGCACCCCTCCCCTAGTTCCCATTAGTTTTTATACCCTCTTTCTTTCTCACCTCCCTTTCCGTCTCAGTAGCCGTGGTATGGAACCTTATAGCAACAGTCGTGTTCTGCTTGTGAAAGCAAAACAGAACAAACACACGAAAAAAAGCCTTGGAAAAGTTTTTGAAAACAACCATTGAGAAACGTCTATCACTGGAAGTAGTTACAGTTAACAAGGTGACAGCAGGACATGAACTTTGCCCCACATCCTTTCATAAAATTTTGTCCTGGAAAGGTTTGGAAAGCTTTTGAATTACTATTCAAAAGAATCTATCAGTGGCGGCCGCTTCTTTTTGAAACAGGGGATGTTCAGTGGTGTTAATTTAATCCAAATCAATCATTTAATCCAAACATATTGCATGATCAAATGTTTAAACAAATCATAAAATATAATATATAATAATAATAAACTCCAGAAACCACGGCAAGAATTCAGCACCAGAGGACTGTTCTTACTAATTTAACGCTTTTTCCTCTCCCGCTGTGTGGTCACATTCTGGCCACCCTCCTAAAGTAGAATTCGCAGCCAGCTTCACAACACTTCATCAGCTTACAGGACACTTGAACCCATGTAGGCAGTGTCACATTTATGACACTCTGAGGTTTCCGTAGTCGTTATTAAGCTCTTAACGGTAGGGCTACCTGATTCGTACCTTTAGCTCATTTTCACATGTGCAACTAAAAATTCAACAGGTTTGTTATTAAATAATCTAATTAAGGGACCAACAGTTTTTGTTAAGGTTTTACATAAGTTTTTTTTGTAATTAGTATATAAGTGCATTTTTAATCTGTTATTTTTTATAAAACGCATTCACTGCGACCTGAATCCATTTCCTGAAAATGAACTGATGGCATGAATAGTTGTGTCGTCGTTTGGAATTTATTTTGGGCGACACACGACTGGAGTAAATCTGGAACAATGTGGTTTTTAATAAATGGAACATTTTTATTTTTTTCCAAGAAAAATGTAAAAATAATTAAATTAAATCATTTTCCATTAATATACAAAATAAAAAAAAAAACTTATTCCTTCTCTATATTTAAGAAAGCTCCCTGATTAAGGGACTAATTTCCTTTCAGATATACACACTTCTTTTTTTAATGATTTATTTCTTTATGAATCTAATTGATTTCTTTTGGTTTAATCCAGCTTATCTAATCTTTCTCACTGTAACACTGCTGCTCTTTCCAGCGCAAAGTTATAACATATGACTGAAACGCTCAGAGGATGAGCTTACAGCATCAAACAGCTCCCTAAGTCTCCATCAGCCCAGAAGCTCCTGGTGCCGAAGCAAACATGCGGTTTCTAATGTGCACACTAATGCAGATGCATAAATTACAGCCCAGCTCTTTCCATTAGGCCATTTGCTAACTTCTAACATGGTTGTCTCACTCCCCTCCCTCATCCATGCTAAAGCTGCATGGGCCCAGACTGCTAGCATTGCATGTCTGAAAAGAAGAAAAATTTTAGCAGCAATAAAATAAAAAGTGTCAGAAAGCTAAAGGTCTGGCTAACCCATGCATGCCTGTGCATGTGTTTGCAGGACACCTCTGTGCAGAAATGTGTGCCTAATGTCTTCTGAGGGGTTCGGTAGGCACACGATGGGACACTCTCCCGCAGATGCAATTAGACTAAATGGGATTATGCCTATCACATTTCAGACAGGCTGGCCCCAAAGCCACCTGGGGGAGGGAGTGATGGTTGGAGGGAGAAAGCAGGGATGATGAGCAGGGATATAGAAAAAGGCAAAGTGTTGGGGGAGGAAAATATAAAAATATCATCTTTTAGAGGCACCATCCAGCGCAGCTTTAGCAACAAAAGCCACATAGATAAGATACATGTTTTTCATGATGTATTAGTGAGGTTTATAGCAAAATGCAGGTAGATTTCTCAGACCTGGCGTGTTGTGGGAAGATATGTCCAATCTGATGTACCGTAGGATCCCCCCACTCTGGTGTCAGGCTAAATATCAGCATCAATAAAGAAACTGAGGGTGGGGAGGCTGACATTTTCACACTGACTGAACTGTGTGGTCAGAGGGTTCAGAGCAGAGGAGGAGGAAGGGGAAATGGAACATAAAGGGATCACTCATGGATTTTTACTCTGTTTTGATGTCAAACTAAAGATGGTTAATGTCTCATGGTGACAAAACACAACAAAGTGGAAGAACTGTGCAAAGGTGATAGATTATTTACCAAATGATGCAGTTAGAAATGAATCAACGATGCCAATTCATCCGTAGACCATGAACATTTTCACTTTCTCTTACAATGGATTCCATGGAGTTTGAATTATGTCTCTAAAAGAATCATACATACAGTAGTAGCCATTCAAATCTTCCCCACTTTCCTTGATGGGTCCTTGCTGGTCCAATTCCTTTTTAAACATCAATCTTTGTACTAAAATATTCTGTCATGATTTGTGGACACTAACATCTAAAGAGAAGCTTCATCTCCTGAAATATAGAATATTTTAGATTTTTAAAAAGAAATTGTAGCAGAACAGCAAAGGGCCTATCAAGGAAAGTTGGGATATTTTGAATGGCTGCTACTGTACATTTAATGGCTTGAATATTGTGTGATTACTATA